>JAODUD010000127.1:16794420-16814084 GCA_026784285.1 Stomatorhinus walkeri
GATAGGGAGAGGAGACGGTCAGGATCTGAGGGAGAAACACGCAAACGTTTCAGTAGCAGGGAACAGAGGTCAGCTGGCCTGTTACCTGCAGGATGGGCTGCCGGTGGGACACTGTAGCTGGGCCCTGGGAGCCGACCGTCACGGGGATATGGAAGCGGTTACTGGAGAACGCAGCCGCTGCACTGGCGACACTAAAGGCCTCCGACAGCGAGTCCCAAGACTTCTTACTGAAGATGGAGTTCACAAGCTGGATTACCTGGTCCTAAGCAAACAAGGTGGAAATGAAACCTCAGGCAGAGTTAGGGAACAGAGTTTAAAGCATTTGTGCACATGAAGGTTTTCCCAGTGCAGATTGAGACGGCAGCCTACCATGCCAAACAAGTTCACATGAGATGAAGAACGCAAAATTAATGCATAGCTAACAAAAAAAAATCACTTCACATGCTGTTAAAGTTAACTAAGTTTTACAGGAATATGTAGGATGTTGGAAATGTATAAAGCAACCTTTACCCTCTTAGTAAACAGAAATCAGAAAAGATTCTCTTTCTATAAACAAGGGTCTGCTTTAAAAAAAATCCAAACTCCGAGGAAGGAAAAGATGCATACCTCCTTTAGGGGGGGTTCCATGTCCACGTGATCGGACAAGGCGTAGGCTGCAGTCACGAACAGAGCAGTGGACTCGAGCCCCTCTTCAAACTGCAGGTAAACTCCACCCAAATCATCCAGCCTTGCAGCCAAGTCCTAAGAGCAGTATGCAAGACATGGGGATTACATACAGCATTCGTAGTAGTAATAACCCCACATAAATATACTGTAAAAACCGAAATAATCGGCAACTGGAGAATGAAGGGCCACTGCGAATTGGCAGCAAAGACTAATGCATGAAATAGCAGTGCCTCCAGAGCCCAGGACACCCTGAATCCTGCTGGCACTCTCACCTCGATCTCCTCCAAGATCCCACCCATCTCTGCTTGCTGCGAGAGCCGAGAGGCAGTCTGAAGTACCTGGATGATCCTGCGCAAAGATACGCTACCAGTTAGTTATTCAACCACAATATTCAAAGCCTTCATGAATCAAATAAACAGCACTTCCTTTATCACACCTTACACTAATGCTACTATTTACCTGTGACGTCCTAAATCTACTACAACTACAGCAGATGTATGCCTAGTTGCGCCTGGTGCTAGCAACTATTAAGACAATTATTTTAAGGAGAAGCACAACTACATGCAGCAGACCCCCCGTATTCGCGGATTCGGCCAACCGTGGATTGACAGTACTTTGGGGGGGGAGGGGGTTCCCCAAAAGGTCCTAAAAGCAAAACTTGAATTTGCCGCAGGCCAAGTACCACACTGAATTCACGCCAATGAGGTGAAGCGCAAACATACCCTGCATCTGTACTGAACACGTACAGACATCTTGGTCATTATTCCCTAAACAATACAGTATAACAATGACTGACATAACATTTACTTTGTATTCGTTATTATAAGTAATCTATAGAATTTAAAAATATATTAGGAGTGCAAAGGTTATATGCAAATACTACACCACATATTCATATTAAATTTGATAAAAATTCAGACAGTCCCCTCTAGTAAGTGGACTGACATACTTACGCCAAGACATTGTCTTCTTTGGTGATACGAGCCACAAGAGCACTGACTACTTCCTGTGAGGCCACAGGAAGTCCCAGCGAACTGAGTGCACTGACAGAACGGTGGATCTGTGTGACAGTGGAGTCCTCACTGACTGCAGCCAGCAGGAGATCACGAGTCTCATTGGATACTGGTATCTGCAAGTCATAAACCAACAGACACCAGAAAGATAAAGAGCCTTCATGATTGTGAAAAGGACTATTTTAACAAAGTTAGAAATCTAAATCAAGTTCTTTTTCCAACCGATACCAAAAACAAATGAAAAAAGGACTACGTAGATTGAACAGCCTGAATGCGTTAACCTCTTATTCTGACAGAAAAACACTCATGGAGCAGAGAAAGGTACCAGTAGCAGATTCAGCCACCCTATTTAAAGACCGTTGAAGATGCTGTGAGGGTGAAATGAATGAAGTTATATTCAGAAATCACATGACCCCAACAATTAACCTACAGTACCTCACATCCTGAAAGAGCTTGGCTGGCCTCCGCAGCAAAGAAGAGTGAATCAATACTTGAAAGATCTAAGTGAGACTTCAAAAACTGGCAGGCAGCCTACATTGAGGAAAAAGAGGAACAGCGCGTTAAAAGGTGGGACCAACGGAATCAGTTAACTCAAAAACTACACATGGCTTTAAAAAACAAATCCCACCCTTAAAGGTTCACTTATTAAACCAACCTCAATTCATGTCTCCATACATACACCGCATAAAAAGTTACACAGAGAATTCCTCACTTTTTCATCAGACACAGAGGCCCCCAACTTGCTCAACCCTAAAATGGTGTAGTATGCGGATTCAAGGTCCGTATAAGGCTGGTTCAAGAAGGATTTCAGTCTGGCCACATCCGCAGCAGATAGATGATGAGAGGGAGTCAGTGCCTGGGCACCCAGTGCCACAGTGAGGAGGAACAAAGCAAGCACACCTGTGGATTAGAAAGGTGGGAAATCATGGCGTCAGCATTATGGTTCACCTTGTCACCCCCTTTCCCGAACTTCGAGACGAAAACAAGCATCCATGAATAGTTCTCTGGCTGACATCGAATAACTCATAATAAAACAAATGTAATTTTCTGTAACTTCTCTGCTTTTGCCGTCATGGCCCGTGTGACAAACTCACGTACACCTCCCTGACGGAATGTCTGAAACTCAATTATTCGATTTTCTTAACGTAATTATCAACAACGTGGATGTAGTATTGTCCACTTATTCATCCACCTGTCAAGAAGAGTCATAGCAGGAAAGATACGCGATCATTCATTCGATAGCTGCCAAGCTATCATAATCAGTACGAGCCGCTAAGATATCAATACTGTCAAGTAGAGCAGAAGGACCAAGGACACGGACTACAATAACCACGTTTGGATTAGCTAATTAAATCGTTTCGTATTTGCAGACTTCAACGACCTACAGACTAATGGCAAATGCACAGGTAATCTGCTGAATTTCTGGAAATTACTTTACACATGCGTCAACTGCAGTTCCTTTAGATGCACAATACTTGTATGGTATTTACAGAAACATTACATTTCATTTTTACTGATTACCTATGTCAGACATGGATTACTCACCATTCAGCGCCATGTTTCCGACTGGAGCAGAATTACGGCAGCGAGCACTTCCGGGTCTTACGGAATGTCCTACTTAACATGCCCTGGGTACAAATACTCATTTAGATGAATGAGAATTTGAAACAACGACCAGACTTTGAAAACAAAACAAAGTCTAATGAGTTTTAAATAATTACAGTTTTAGAAACATATTGATTTAAGCATTAGCCAATATATATATCTTTATATTTTAATTAAATTAACCTCCCTCTAAAATGGTACATTCCTAGACTTGGCAAAAGAATTACTTGATTCAAATGTAAAATGGAAAGAATTACTCATGATGCAAGTTTATTTGCAGATTTTGTATCGTTGTAAAATAATGTATTTTATCATTTAAAAATCACGACTAAAAAAAGCTAGTTAGCTTTTTCGTAATTCCTCTAGACACGGAGGCGGCTATTGTGGCTGTTTTTCATTGGCTCCTTACCCCTGACAGTCATCTTGTGCCCGCCTTCGTGCCTCAGGCCGATCTCCGATTTCGTACGTGTGCCTTTCGGCGACAGCGGGACAGTAAGCATGCGCCTTGCAGCCGGCTACTGGATGATCCTTACTTACTGTGGAATCATCTTTGCATATTGCTCAAGGTAGAACTATACCTGTTCAAGTATTTGGAAAAATCTATTAAATAACGTCTAAGGAAGAGGCATATTCTAAATGACACGTTGAGTTTAGTTTTTAGAATTTTTCACGTTCTTAGCCATTATAGTAAATCAGCTGAGTACAGAACACTTTAAAGCATTTAGTAAGGAGAATCATATACTACCAGTTAAAAGTTTTTGCACACTTTTTTTTTTACTTTTCCATTTATTTAAAAAAAAACTGCAGGTTTTTTTTTATCCTTGTTAAGCATGGGAAAGTTGACCGAACAACTATAAATGAAAATGTCAAAAGAAGTTTCCTTATATCATGGAAAGAGTTTGTAACAGTGCATGTCTGACATCCTATTAACTGGTTGTGTGGTGATGGCATAGTCAAACGGCAAAGAACATTTGAGGCATTCTTTCTACAACGGACATCACTGCTCTTTTTCATGGGATGAAACTGTTAACTATGGCATTTAAAGCTAAAGCACAGCCTTAAATTGCCATTTGCACTTTTAATGTTTTTTTCGTGTGTTCCACACACAATACAGTACAGACATATACAATGATTTAGATTAGGGGTGTCCAACCCATGTCTTCCAGTCTCAGAATGCTTGCTTCCACTGAAGCTCTTAATCATTTTGTATTTGGACAATCAATAATTTTACCTAAAGTTTAGGGTCAAACAGTTAATAGCTAGTAAATTGCCTTTTCATTTGGAGAATGAAACTTAAGTGAGACCAAGAGTTAAAACACCCCTTATTTAGATAATAATGAGACCTTATCAGATATTACAATTAAACAATCAAAACAAAATTGCATCCTGAAAGTTACATACATATGGAGCCTTATCAGGTGTCACTGTGGATGTTTCTTCTTTTTACAGCTGCATTTTAAGACCTTTGCAGATGATGGTCTGGGTAACTGTAGCACCATTTCCCTCTTGATTGCTGAGGTCACTGGTAGAGGGTGTCGGGTTCCAGAGCACATGGCTACCTGAGACTTGGCTATTCCACTCAAATATACATATACACACAGTGCTTGTTTTTAAACAGTCCTTTCCCCCCCTGACTAAGTATTGCTATGGTTTGAAAAAAAAATGTATAAAAGAGTAGATCAATAAAATACTACAACCTTAATCTCCTTAGAGAAAAGTAAACATGGAAAAAAAGTCCCTGACCAATCTTTCAGGATAAACTGAACGCAATGCACTATAAATAAGCAAAATGGGAAAGAAATGTTGCATCCTAACTGCATATAGAAGCTTACTGTGAATTGTGTTACACTTCAGTGTTGAGTAAGCACTGACTGACCCTAAGCATAAATGTTATAACAATCCAAGGAAAGAACCACTATGTTTAGAAAAACCAAAACACATCAGCGGACATCATCAGATAGTGCCTTGAGTGAGAATATGCAATTTCTTGATGCTAGACGTACAAAGGAACCAGAATTTGCTTCTTATACAGTACTTTCATTGATACAGTCTTTGCCAGAAAAACAATAGTCATTTTGACCCATATTTATGATGACTGGATCAGTTATCCCTTGGCAAGCTTGAATTATGTTGTACATGATGAGCAGAGGAAGGAGGTAGACTGGGGAAAGCAGTGGTTTTGCTTCAGGGTTGTTATAAAATCTAAGAGAGAATAAGGGCACGGTTGGGAGGTTTGGGTTTCAATGCTTGAAGGTACCGCCGGGCTTTTTCAGTCATGATAAGCTGGTCTTTTGTCCGCCCGCACGCCACGGCTTCCCAATCATGAGACATCTGTTTAAGAAGGAATTACTGTCAGTGACAACGACAACTTTGTGAGCTTAGGCTACAGCTCAAGCCCAGTCAGCTTTATGGTCATGCCAACCATATACAGAGGCACAGCGCATTTTCCCGCTGGATTAAAGCGCAACATACAAACAGCAAGTGACAAGGACAGGATTTTCACAGTACTTGGTGTAAATCACAGGAGAGTGTAAATCACAGGGGAGGTAAACACAAGGGTTTATATACAGTATACAGAGTCTTGGGAAACCTGCTAAAATTTTGTTAATTTCTATAACAAAACCATTATTCATTTACAAAAAAATATAGATTCTGTTAGAAAATACCAACAGTTTTGTGCAAGATATTCATTTAAAGGTTATAGTGAACTGAAACCCAAACTGTAGCTCTAAAAGAGCTGTTCTGCGTTAAGTTAATTGACATGCAATTTCATTGTGTGCTTTATAATTAGCAACACCTTTGTATTAAACATTTGTGTTTAGAACCTCTTTGGGAGTCAATGACAATTAGAAAATGGCAAGAAAAGAACTGAATGAGTCAGTCAAAAATTTAAAAGTTAAAAAGAAAATGCTTGCGTGAAAGATATGTGCAGATGTTAAGCTGGTTGCCAATGAATTCAATGAAAAATATATTTGCAGTGGTTACAGAATTAAGCAAGTGTCCCAAGACTTTCTATGAGCACCGTACACAGTGAAATGTGCATGAGAGATGCCTATTCTTTGTTTCATGCTTAGATCATGTCCTTGATCATATCATTCCTGACAAATTTCAAGATGCCAGAACTACAAATAAATGCACCCCGACAACTGGACAATCAAGTCCTGCAGACTCACCGGTGCTGGGGTCGCTGCACCAGAGATGGGGATGGTTTCAGTGGGGGAGATGATGAAGCCCTGATTCAGAATATTCTCATCTTTCTTGGTACAGGAAGAAGAGTTGAGAGAGACTGATAGGGATGTCTCCGTCTGGAAAAGAAACCAAGAGGAAACACTGAACCATAATCCTGAAGGAGGATCTCCATTCAAAGCCAACTGACTTCTCCATACCTTTATGTTGGGTGCAAAAGAAGATTTCGAAGGTCTGACAGGAACATTTTCAGCGCATTCCATAACATCCAGAGCCAGAGACTTGCGCACTTTTTTCATGGGAGGCCGATGCTTAATAAACAAAGCAAAGAGAGTATTTCACAGAGCAGAAGGTACGTTTTCCCTAGTCAAATGCGTCTCATTTACATCTGTACCTAACAATGTACAGTAAAGGCAATGTGTGTCCAAGAACTAAACACAGCCGTTTCAAAATGCTTATTTTATCATCTAAAAACACTTTCCATTTGATATTTCCACTTATAAAACACTCTGGGTACCTGTTTACGTTTCTGTTCAGGGGGAGTTTCATCCTCCACTATCAGCTCGATTCCAGCCTCACTGCGCAGAACCTCCTTCAGATCTTCCTCCAAGTTCGGAGTTGGCGGCTATAGGAAAACCGCCCTCCTTAATTCCAAAATCCGGTGCGGGTTTCACGTACAAGTAATTTACAACTGGAAGAAAACCTGGCTATGGGGGCATACGGACTGACCCATAAACACGAGTGATACAGAACTGGCAGTCTTACCAGGGGGCGTAATGGGCCGTATTTTTCCAGGGCGTTTTTGAAGGGCGTCGGAGTGCGGGGCATAACGTCCATGTCAGATTTATGATTTGGAGTGATAAACCTGTAATGGAGATTAATTTTGTTACAGTTCTTACTCAAATTCTATACACCAAAGAGGGGTTTCTTCAGACGTACTGCAGATGACAAACAAGCTCTTTCTACATACACAGAGCTCTCCTTCTGGGTGAGTGGAGTTTTGTCCCGGTGCAGAGGTGTAGTGACGATGGCTTTTTGGCTGCACACGGGGGTAGAGGTGAGGGATGGGTTCTCCAGGTCTAGGGTATCCTGCTTGGTCCACAGATTAAGGAACTGAAAATTAAAGCCATATTGAGAGAAGTTCATCTCAGCAATAGAGGCAATGCAGAGAACAGCTGTGATGACTAGGAAATATTCAGCAAGGTCCTGGCTATAGAGCATGAAAAGGTCCAAGTCATCTTGGACCCGGTACCTGTGATGGGGAGAATGGCAGGTTTTTGACCGGGGTGCTCTTAGGAGTCATGCTGTCATTGGCGTCTGGGGACAAGGCAATCCGTCTGCGGCTTCGGCGCGTTAGAATGGAGGGAGGGGTAGCTGCCCCAGGAGAGATGGGGATCAGCTCCCCCCGATTGCCCCGGCTCAGCTCCTGCAGTGTGCCCTCCTCCAGACGGAACTGCATCACCTCGGAGGCCTGGGCATCTTCCGGCAGGTCAAACGCAGTCAGATCACACAAACCTTCCAAGTCCTGCAAGATAACAGCAGCGTTGGGTATCAGACTGCAAATTTCGGTGCCTCATATTTCACCGCCACTTAAATGCCTGTCGATGTTTTGTTTCAAGACGTGTCGATGCAGTGATGTTAAATAATGTTAAATAAGGAATACGTCACATATACATATATTTGAAAACTACTTATGCATTTTCCCCTTGTACCTCACCCAGTCAATAGTGGTGAAATTAGTAGCACACAGTGGAATAAATGCATGTTGTTATATTACCGTACTAACCCGGTAAGCTAGGTGTGACATTAACTAGCGATGTACCGGAATATGCTTTTTACCTGCGAGACCAGCTCTGTCACTCATACAACTTTTTAAAACAAAACAAATCTTTATTCTAGCAATACCGAAGGGTCAATCCCACCCACGCCATGCCTGATTGGCTGAGCTAAGTGAATTTGTGGGTCAAAGTTCAATTAAAATGAACTTGGCGCAAAATTGCTTCGCGGAAGCGCTCTGCCAACCAAAAAGTGAGGTACCTGATTTTCACGTCGCGCAGCTATAATGGAAGACAGAGAGATGGAAATGCTTTCGTGTTAGTGCAACTGCACCTCTAGAATGCGCATAACCTAATATTCAGTGCAGATGGATGCTTTGCCCATAAGGGATGCCGATGTGCTACAGGGTTAGGGTACACAGCCGGGGCTCCAGCAGTGCTTCCCAAGGTCCAGACACCACTCACCCCCTCCATTAGCTCCATCACCTCCTTGAAAGCAGGACCAGATGTGGGTGACAGGAACCCTGCACTGTCCACCACCCAGCAGCTTGGGTTCGACTCTGAAGAGGTCTCCATTTCTGATTTGGGTGTCGCCCCCCCGCGGGGCTGCTCAGGAGAAGTATGCTTTGACACTTCCATTGTGGATGGAGCTTCCGTAGTTGCCGTGGAGGTGCATGGCATGTCCTACAAGGCCAAAAACACACACAAGTGGTTACAGCCAACATCCTGATGTCGTTTTAAACAGGTCCCGATGGGCTCCCACAAAGAGCTTGGTATAAGCCAATCATTTACCTTTTCTGTGGACTGAGACACTGCAGCAGGATCCACCTACAAAAAAGGAGCAGTCGGTGCCAAACCAACTAGCAGAGCCGGTGATGTCACACAGAGTCTAACACTCTCGACCAATAAGGCGAACAGAAGTCCACGCAGCCAGCCTACCTCCTGGTCAGGATTTGGTTGGGTGACGACTGCACAGTCTTCTAAATTCAGGGAAACATCTTCCCCAGCGTAGCAGCCCATCTCTACTTTGCGCTTGATAGTGGAGTTCCAGTGATTCTTCACGGCATTGTCTGTCCTGACATGGCAAAGCAATGTTTTTTTAATATAATCCTAGACAATGCTTTAACCTCCCATCAAGTGTATGTGTTTTTCGTTTAACAGTATAATATACACACATATATGCATACATATTTTTAAAAACCCACACCCCATTTCTTTGAAGCACTAAACGGAAAATACAGATATACAAACTATAATTTACAGAGTAATTTAGGTTAGTTAGTTGAATTAACACTTCAAAATTACTAATTAACCACACAGGGATAAAGGAAATTAGACTCAGATCAGCGTAATAAAGGACTTTAGGTTGTGACGTATTTATTCACCAAGTTTACTTGTTTTGAAGTTTTTTTTCCATTCTGGTTTACTCAGTGTGGCACATCTGAGAGAAATGTAACAGAAATGACTGAGGCGAAGAACTGATCACCAGATGACATCGTCTTTCACTGTTTGAACATATTATGGATTCCAGAGACTATATTGATATTGAGCAAAAGCAAGTGATATGTTGGCACCGCCTTGTATCTGTTGGCATAACTCTGATTATACTGGTGCTGTTTATTCTTTCACAGCCATGAGTGTCGTTTAGTTTTGTATGGACATAAATTAAGGGAGTGGTCTACAAGACAGGGAAGTATCAACTAGATTTCATTGTTAAAAATAAAGAAAATCACCATTTGCGATTAACTGCCCAACTCAAAGGCTTAATATCATTGTATGTTACTGCACCTGAACTCTCTCTTCAGATTAATTTCAGTTTCAACTAATTTTGAGGCTACTTAACATTTCTTATCTTTTTGTGATAAGTTATATCCCATCTTTTATGGAAAGAAATAAATATCCCAAAGATGTTTCTATGTATGCACTAAGGGTGGGCTGAGGGCGGGGCTAATCCAGTGTTGTTCTGAATAACGACTGGCAAAATTTTAACAGTAATTCTGCCTGAAATTCCCATCCCTTGGGCATAGTATCAGGTTTTACAAGGAAAACACTTGCTTGGTGTTTATTAATCCTGGCCATGAAATTGTAACTCCATTACGTAATTGCAAAATCAATTTCATTTACCCTTCAGAAACGTCTTATACTTACCTTTAAGCATCAAAACCATTAACAAAAAAATAAACAAACAACATGAAAGATATAAAGCAGCTGTATCTAACCTGACTTAGCTTCATTCATTCACTCACGGCCAGTGAGGAGAGCGTTACCTCAATAAGTAAGGCACCGTGCTGTTACCTGCCAGGAAGAAGCTTGGATATCTCAGCCCAGCGATTGCCAAGCATGCAGTGCGCCTTGTAAATGACGAGGTCCTCCTCTGTTGTCCAGGAAGACTTCTTCACGTCAGGGTTGAGATGGTTGTGCCAGCGCTCTCGACACTGCTTGCCAAGCCTGCCCTTCAGGTGTTTTGCCACCATAGCCCATTGCTTGTTGCCATATTTATTGACCAGCTGTATCACCTGAGTGGAGAAATGAAATGCAACAGACGTGAAGGCTGTCAAATGAGATTTATGAATACAAGTGCGATGATAGCCTAGGCATGACAAAAAGTCCACAGTCCAAACTCTTTACTGCCAGCATGCAGAGCATACAGCAACAGGAATTGATTGTGGTTTGGTGGAGAAGAAACCTTGACCCACAACACTACAACACTTCTGTACTAAGGCTTACCTTCTCATCTTCCTCTTTGGTCCAAGGCCCTTTGACCAGATCAGGATCTAGAACCTTAAACCAGCGATGCTGGCACTGGTGTTCAGTGCGATTCTGCAGGAATAGTCATACATATTATACCTTATAAAGGCTGAGACAGCGTTTCATGTATTTAAAGACAAAAATAACACATAGCAGATGTACTTCCCGGTCATGCAATAGTGAAGCCGCTTTAGTGGGAAGCAATGCTCATGTACAAAAATGCTTACTGGTAAGAAGCTGGCCAAGGATTTCCAGTCATGAGGGCCAAATTTATGAACCAAAGTTCTGAGCATGCAATCCTGGAAGGAAACATAAAATGTGTCCACCCACGAAGGAGACAGTTTAACAACAGTTTAGAAGTAAAGGCATACACACGATTCCCAAGTTTCATGCAAAACACTGAATATAATGTACCAAAACTGAAATAAGCGACGGCTCGTTTAAAAAGACAGTGATAAAGCCTACTGACAGAAACAGAATTCCCATTCTTACCTCATCCTGTGTCCATTTCACCTTCACTTTACCACTGTCCCGCTGCTCAGCTACATCGGAGTCTGTGTCCTGATAAACTTGCTCCTCCCCCTCATCACTGGAAATGCAAGACAGAGCTCAAACCTGGAGATGCAGTGCACTGAATGTTCTTACAAGTGTGCACTCCACGGGCTCAAAAGTAAAACAAATGGACGAGTACTCCTGCACAAAATATTAGGATTCAAGAATGACATTAACGTTAAACACACCTCAATGGAACTTTGCTTAAGCTTCAGTAACGTTTAAATAGACATGACAGGTTTGCAATTTCGCTATGCAAGCCATGCATCGAGCTTCCATAAGTGTTTTTTTCCAGCACAGCGCTGCGGACGAGCACGTAGGAGCAACACAACGAATTATGAGTTAAATGTAGTGACCAGCTCTCTGACAGTTCATTATAAAGCCAAACGCCGTAACCAGAGCGGTACACATCCACACATTCAAGCATATCGATTAATAATAATAAAAAAAACACGTTTAAGAATAAAGGCGGGACACCGCGCGGCCCGTCGTGTTAGCCATACATAAACTTACTTAAAGCTAAGAAAATGACCAGGCACCAGCCTACGCCATCACAATCTCAGTTGATGAGCAAGGATGGGTCTGTCAGTGCAATTCTGACACATTTTTTCAGCTCGGCTTCAGAGTCAGGTTAAGGTTTAACTCCCCCAGCTCCAGAAAAACAATGGCAACAAGTACGCTTACCCGCGCGGCCACCAGGCCATTTCCCTGCACGATTCAAGCACTCCTCACTTCCAGTTTTATTTTAAAATCCCCCGTCACAGTTCTGCCGTGCATATAGCTTTGTCAGGCGGCGTTTCTATAGTCCTGGACAAAGTTGCCACATAGATTTCACCCGTCTACCTTTTCCTCAAGCACCCCGGCTGCCAGATACGAATCTCACTTATCGCGCTGTAATTTCTATCTCGCGCGCAAGGACGCTCGCAGGCTTCCCGGTAGTGACGTCACTGTAGTGCGCATGCGCTCTTTCAGTCCGCAATTGCTAAAGCAGTCCTGTAACGCTCCTCCGGCATTTGTCACAAACAGTATCTTAATGTGATATAATCAGCATTTACTTTAAAAAGCATATTATAGGTAAGGTCAAATTGAAAGTCAAATCTGTTAACATGATTTGGAACATTTGTGGACCTCAACAATGGTAAAATCAAGATACATTAGCCAATCAGTTGCTTAATTATAAGAGAAGATCCGGTAATAATAATCCATAAATCTGCTAAAATAATAAAGACCATACCTTTCTTCATGTACCCACATTAACGGCCAAATGAATCACTCCGATGTTTTTAACTGTATACACCAGGGTTATTCTAGTCACGGTCCTTGAGGTCTGAGCACTGCTGGTTTTCCAACCTTTCTTTACCTGTCAGTCAGGTGTGAATTGGGTGACCAATCCATGTCAGGGAGGACACTGTGGACCAGGACAGGAATTGTAAATTACCATTTCAATTAAAAGGACCTGGGTTTCATTTTAGCACTGAGTTCTTGCTGTGTGCTGATTGGTCAGTCTCCTGTAATCGTGCATGTGTCACTAATGCTAATGTGAAACAACCGGATGAGTCTTTCAGTCAAGGACACAAACAAAAGCACAAGAGCTGAACTATTTAGACGAGCACAGGAGCCTTTCAATTTGGAAGTCATTTGTAAAACCCGAAGTGTCCTCCCTGACATGGATTATCTGGTCAACCTAGGTGTGAAGCCTCTTTGGCCAATCATTATCAGTAATTATTAAACTAACTACCCGGGAGAACTGAAAACAAGGCCAGGATTTGGAATTGAGGCCCAGATTTAAAGAACCCTGGTATACACAAACCTCGAGGACAACTCACGGTCAGAATTTAATCAGCAGTATTTAAGCCTAATTAATTAGCAGTTGATCCATACGATCGAGTTTTAAAGATACTAATGCGTTGTAGTGGGTGTATTACTTGTGCTAGGTTGCACTACAATCCTTCTGTTTAAAATTGTTCAGTTGGTTTCATTATTTTAAATAGGCAATTCAATTACTAAACGCTTGCTGCTAGCGCTCCGTAAAGTGGGTGGGAACCTACAAATGCAAGCTGAGGCTTATTAAGATATTCCCATACATTCAGCTCGCCATGGAGAAGTCACGAACAGTTTGTGGTAAGGGTGATTCTTTAAATTGTGTGTAGTATGACTTAATAAACAAACATTGTTAAATTTAATTTTAAATCAATCAAAACTTTAAAGACTTAAGTTGAGTGTTGATGCTTTCTGAAGTGGTTTGTGCGTGTATATGGGAAGTATCCTGATTAATTAAATAAAAGCAGCACTTTCTCTGTAATGCACTGCTACAAAAATTAAACTTTGTGGCTAATGTAGGGCTACTTTTCTTCTAGAGCTTGATCTATCTAAGAGCAATGAGGCTTCCTCTTCTACAGAGCTAAACTGTGGCTTTTTAGTGGACAAGGCCTTATCGGCGTCGTCTTCCCTGCTGGACTTGCCACCAGAAGGCCAAAGATGGCATATTTCTTGTCCTGGAATTGTAGTGGAGTTCACTGAGGCCAGTGCTCCCAGCTTTACCTCCTGGAGCCACTCACCCACCCTGCTATCCCCCTCTGTCTTTCCTGAGTTGCATATTGGTCAGAATGAGACCCCAAAACTTGGCAACGCTATTCCTGTGGGCAGCAAGTCTTCTACGCCATGTGAGGGGGAGAATGTCAAGAAGATGATGATCCTGGGAGGTCCAGTAGAACACACTTCTGTGGATCAAGCAGCCAGCCAGTTTTCTTGGGAGATCTCGCTCATCAAATCTGGCCCCGTCAGCTCTCCATACAACCCAGAGTCCAGTCTGCTTGATGAACCAACTTGGAGCCCCAATTATCAACCAGCCTCTGCTTCCCTATTTGAGATTTCTTCTCTAGGAATCTCCCCAAATGTCAGTGATGGAGCTCCGAGGTCCTGGAAGGAAGCCCCTGTCTTAAGGTCAAACCAGGCTGCTTCAGACCGGTTTTCTGAGCACATCGCTGAGGTACGGTGGCAGACTCACACGGCAAACCTCTCACCCTATGCCTCAAAGACTAACCGGAGTTTGAGCAAGTAATCCCTGTCAATGATTCTGACATTCGAAATCATCTGTGGTATAAAATCTATGTGGTGGCTTTTTTTTTATGTTTTAAAGTGGTGTACTATCTTCATGGTAACTTTAAATCAAATTCAATAAACAATGTATTAACATCGATGTTTAATTTTGTAAAAAAAAAAAAAAAACTTGCATTCTGAAACAATTTACGCTAATTGCTCGAATGAAAAGGCCTTTAGTGTTTTGGTTACAAAAATGGTTCGGAAACTAACTACTTTTAAATACAGAGCACAAGTTCTGCCATTATCCAAACTGGTGTCCTGCTGCTGCTAGAAGAATGGCAAGGTTCTCCTTCCACCTTCAGCATGGTGAAAATGCTGCTTCGGCCGTGTCAGTCTCATGCTCCTATGAGTGAAAAAGGTAACTGAGGCTGTAATGCCAACTAACTTCAAAGGCCACCTTCCCTGAAATGGCTACAAATATACATTTCATCATGTATGGGCGTCTAGGCTAAACGATGGGGAGCACATAATGGAAAAACACAGTACATGACTGGTGGTGTTAAAGGGAAAATCCTGAGAAGGTAACTGAACATCTAAAATGTTCTAATTCACTGTTGCATGATATAGCAAGGAAGGTCATAGTTTTAAAACAATTGACCTATTCTAGTTCAGTTGGAATGAAACTACAATTGACCCTTGTCCAGTTTTGAGGAATGAATATTAAAATACCAAAGCAGTGTATGGAAGTAACTTTAGTGATAGCTGAGACAGAAATGGAATTCGGCAGTTTTCGTGAAGCGATACTCTAAGACAAATGTGTGTTCGTTTTGAAGGAAAGATGATTTTGCAAAACCAGCTGTCTAACCTGATTGAGTTTTTTGAACTCCACCACCTGGAAGAAGATGTGTTCCAGGATGTGCTTGGCATCTCTCTGCTCCCTATGCAGCTTTCCAGTTACCCCCAGGATGTCCCCGCATTTGCGGACATAGAACTCCAGGTCATCGTCGGTGCCTGAGTTAAGAATTAAAAAAAAAAAAAAATCAGACGTAAAATTGTTTTACTGAAGTTCCAATCTGGTCCACTCTCTAAATCTCACATCGTTTGCCGGTTAATCTGATTGTTAAAGTTGACAAAACATAGTAGTGGACAAAAGTACGAACTCACACTTGTTGGACAGCTGTGCTAATCTAACTTTCTCAGATGAGAAAGTCTCGTCGAGATCAAAAAGATCAAGCATTGGAGGTGGAAGGTCCCTGAAGGCTGGCTGAAACACCTGGAGGAAACATGCAGAAGGTAGCCTTAGCTTCTTTAGCTAATACAGCACAATGGACATTTCTGTTTGACTGTCAGCAAAAGTGCTTTTAATGCAGGGAAACTGCAATCTAAATAAACATAAGATAAATATGGGTCAGAAAGACCAATAAATATATTTACGCCAAATGCTAGCTTTAGAGAATTTAAAAAGTATAATATAAATATTAATCAGGGCTGAACAGTATCATCGCGATTATATGGTGCATGCATAACACCAGAGCTTTAGATGATGAGCATAAACGTTTGTCAGGATACCGGCTTTTCGGTGCTATACAGACGTTCGCTATTTGGTAAGCAGATTAGTAGTATGCCTAAGATATTAATGAGAGGCATATTCTTAATATTTGTTGAATTTTGTTATCAGTATATCACAGAAGCTACAAGCACTGTGGTGGCAGTTATGAAAAGATTAAGTAAAAAAATTATTAACTGTGTTCTACTTGGAAAACAGAAAAAACAAAAATAAGAACTGCACGATAAATTTTAAAAATATTTTGTTTTATTTTCTAGGTCAACACTGATATAGTAGCGATGTGATTTTTCCGTAATAAATATTGGGGCGTTGAGATGTTTTTATGCCAATGGAAAAGCAACACCTTTCAGTACCATACTTTCTCGAAGTACCAAAAGTAGGGTACCTGGTGCAGCAGAAAAGCACCCAATGTTGTGGATAACCATTAGTGTTCCTTACTGCTGGCTGAAGTGCAGGCAGAGGTGTCTCAAACTGAGGCTGGATCAGCTGAAGTGGTTCATGCTTCACATTTAGTTGCTTGTAGGTGCTGCAAAAGCAGATAGAGTATTGAGACCAGGGAAACCGCAGTACTTCTCAGTTGATCCTGGAACTACCTCAAAGATGCCCAGAATACAGAGACTTAATGATAAGTGTATCCAAGCGAGGGATCGACATCAAATGCACCTGATAACGTGAGGCAGGGAGTCAGTGGACAACTTGAAAAGGGACATATCGAAGAGAGAGGTGAAATCTCTGGGGTTCTCATCGCCCTCTTGCAGACACACCCGTAGTCGCTCTGACAGACACCCTGTATCCGGCAGCATGGTGTAGTCTGTAATCTGCCGAGCACATACACAGGATCAAGGCCCGGCTCACACATTGTGGAAGTAAGGACTCCTCCTAAGTCACATTCACCTCAGGGTCCTCAGCATCGATCTGGTTTAAGTGGATGCTGTCCGTCATTAGCCACTGGAAGACGACATCCTGCAGAACGGACATAAGACAAGGGCTTGGTAAGCAGATAGACATAGCCCGTACGACCATTCTGCACCATCGCTGAGACAATGTCATTCGGGCATAGCGAACTGTACGCTCACCATGATTTTACTGTTCTCCTCCTTGTCCAGGTATTGATCGCTAAACATGTGGCATGACCCTAGAACAGCCAGCCTACCCGCCATCTGTACAGCATGAGACAAAAAATGAGATCTCCTGTGAGAGCCTGGAATTCCTCCAGAGACATTATAGGCACAAGAGAGTCAATTTTATGGGCACGAAGACAGGCGGTGGGCAGGAAATTGCTGCTCACCTTGACATCATAAAAGGCAAGAATGGGTCTGTTCAAAGGGAAGCAGACAGAACCGGTGGACAAAACAGCCACTGCCGGCTTCATCACATTCAACGTGGCTCCGAAAGGATAGACGAATGTGAGAGACCTGTGTGAGGAAAAAAATATTATAATTAACATCAGACAAGTGGGTATGGAAAATGAATGGATGGAAGATTAAAAATGATTTTGGTGTGGCTTTTAATTCATATGAAACAGTCAAAATTTCTCTAAAGTAATATGATTGGTAATATAACTGATGCACACTCACTCTGCATTGATTCCTGTGTTTCCATCATCTATGATCCCCGTTATCATTTTACCAGAAGCACGGCTGATCTCTCTGTTTAAAGTAAACAACAAACACTTGTAATACATTTCAAAACTGTCTACCTCCACACTAACTTTTCCCAGCTGTAAATCTCATCAATACATGCTGTGTGCTCACTCAGTACAGAGGTAAAGTTATTTTGCATTAGTTTGAATCAATGCACTGGTATTGCCCAACTAAACAGTATTTTTGAACACATGTTCTTCACTAATATTAATAGCTAAAAATTCACCAATACCCAAACATGTCACATCTGTACAGTGTAGGAATTCCAATGATCAAGTGGAAAAAATACTGTATTTAGAAAGTGGTTTTACCATCTATGCCAAAATATCACGATTTGTATCAAAAATCAAGTACCCAAGGAAGACTCAATGGATGACAGAAGAGCATAAAACATGAGACTGGACAAGTGTACCTGTTCAACACACCATTGGAGACAAGTGCTTCCTTCGGGTGAAAGTATTTATAATAAACATTCCTCACCACAGCATCTGTTAATGAAATGTTTAAAGACAGTCACACTTTAAACAGGTAGAAATGAAAGCTGTCGTGAGAAGATGCAGTAAGGTAATAATAAATTCCATTCACAGTGCACTAACCATTGTTAACCATTATTCCAAACTCCTCGAGGAGGAAGTTAATGTTAGTGTCATACTTTGCCTCCCCTCCTTCACCCAGCATCACCAAGATATGTCCTCCACCACTGATGTACTGCTTGAGAACCTCTAACTGGGTATCAGCAAATGACAGGAAACATGGTACTGAAAACAATGACGACAACAATAACAGAGAAAAATAATGACTGGTACATTAAGAACTGGCTATCACTAAGTTTGAACAGAGAATATAAAATATTAATTCGATATTTGTTTTTTTAATTAAAGTGATTACGAAAAAAAAAAAAAACATTTTGCGCCAATCAGTATAACCTCCGCTGCAGTGAATTTCTCTCTTGGTCCCGCAGTGATCCACAACTGCACACCACTAAGCTTCTCCAAAGACAGCTCCTCTTTAATACTGTGAAGCACAAGACATTCAAGAATTGAGTTATTTGCCATTTATCTCGTTTGGATATTTGGGCTGCCTCCACCTAAACAGAATCGCAGGGACTGCGCACATTACAATACACATGATAAAAACAGGAGCAGCTACCTCTGAATCCTCCACTGTGCCCGTAACTTTTTTTGCAGGGACTTGTAGCTACTGCTAGCCGTGAACAGCTCCTTTTTGGAGGCGTTGAAGGCTATTACGTTTCGCTGCTCTTTCTCCATTTTGTAGAAAGTTCAGGCTAATTGCATGCTAAATATCTGCAGTGGCAGCAGAGAACACAATGAGGCATAGCTCTCATAATGCAACTTTATGTTATATTTACCGGATTTTACGTTTAGTTTCCCGGTGAAGACAGGATTTAATTAGTCTGTCAGTTGACCTGGGTTAATTTTGATGTAAATAAAAATGCAGGGAATCCGTAAAATATAGCTAGCGTTAACTACAAGAACACGCAGCAACGCTCCTTTTCACTTGATAGCTAGTTAGCTCTTAATTTCACTGAAAAGCAAAGTCGTGGTATCCGAATAATGATCGCACTAAAACATGTCTTCCAAATTCCACCTCAAAAGCGATTCCAAAAAGAAGCCCCTGCAACAAAAATAAGGCATCCCTCCCTTACTGAGACTTTACGACACCATCTTCTGTAAAGCCCACCTACCAGAAGGCATTATGGGTAAGAATGCTACACTGTAACCATGACAGCTCACGCCATAGCAACGGCCCACCCAAGCAACGCGGAATTCACAATACAGTAATCCCTCACTTATCGCGGGAGATAGGTTCCAAGGCCGACCGCGATAACTGAATTTCCGCGAAGTAG
>JAODUD010000127.1:16833796-16852558 GCA_026784285.1 Stomatorhinus walkeri
AAAGAGTATGACCATCTTCCACTGGCATTCTGCTTTTGCAGTTAGAGCAGTTGTGAAATCCAGGCATGATAGCCTAAAGGCAAACAACAATTTCTTTAAATATATATATATATATATCTGAATGCAGGATGATTCCAGATATTAAGCCAGTAGCACTGCCAGAATGGTACCAGATATGGTACCAACAGAGCTATAATGCAATGGTACCAGAGACTGTACCAGCACGCCACCGAAGGCACCAGGTGTGGTGCTAGCAACAAGAGTGACAAGAGATGCAGCCAGAGAGATTTCTCTAGGTTCTCTTCCTTGTCAAACGGGCTAACAAGCCAGGCGAATGACTCACTCGACGGAGTGAGAATCGCGGCAGTCCACTCTACGGGAGAATTAGCTCCACAGCGGTACCAGCAAGCCACACAATGGTACCAGATATGGTGCCAGCAGCAATTTTAAGAGACACCGCCAGAAAATGCTTCTGGGTTCTCTTTTCGACCGTCCATGCAAAAACGTCCAAAAACATAAAACAACTAACGCAGAAACGTACCGGTAGATCTCCGTTCGGGAGACATGTACGCACCGAACAGCCGAGCAAAATATTCTCCGTTACGGGAGAATAAACTTTACCTTACTAAGCGGCGACAGCTAACTTATAAGGTAGTGCAATTAAAGTAGCGAACTATAGTCTGGAGAGGAGTAACGACAGTTACCGGCTCTCAGACAATAGACGGTCAATAGGCAGAGATCAAGTCTTACCTTAACAGATCGCGTGAGGGATTAAAAGAGGACGATCGTGTGCCGCGCTCACAGTTATATCCAGTGACGTGCACACTCACATGTAAGTAATGTTTTGTTATAGGTCTACCTCAGAACTCGCGCATGCGCGGATTATATATTCCAGCCTTCTGGGCTAGCCGTCTGGCAGCCTTTCTTGAGTGAAACAGAACTATAGGGTGGATGTGTGCATGCAGGAGAAAATGCAACGGGAAGAGAGTGGAACCAGGGATACCGATGATTTAATGAAACCAGAGTGATGGTTCAAGGTGAACAAGCATAATATAGCAGAATGCTCCAGCCATGAGTGTTGACATTCTCTAGTTTGTCCACCAGTTTTTTTTTACAGTTTCTCCAATGTTTATAGGGCAGGTCCACACATTTTAAAGTTCACTATTAGTACTCCATATTTTAATGATCTGATTTCTACGACTTGTTTAAAATACTCATTTTGTACGGAGTACTATGTATGACACCTTTGCCTTCAAAGGGCATTGTCTGCACTGTGTGGTGACAACTACACGAATGGTGGGGGGAGGGGAAGCCTGATTGTTTTCCATTCCTGAACACTACCAGCTGATGGCAGACTTACATCCTTAAATATTGAAATAGAGGCTCTACAAGGTTTTGAACTAAAATGGATTGATCCGAGGGCCCAGTGTGGTAGCAGACCTGTATTCAATTGTCACAGCAACTAGAACAGCATTGGATGACAGCCATTTTCTGCTTTGGACCAGTGGCCTACATCCCAAAATGGGCTCATGGTTGCATTACACAACAACTGAATTCAGTCAGTCAATGTAAGAGACAGCACACACAGGAGTACAGCAGAGGGAGTTGCCCCAAGTACATTTGTAGCTCACAAAAAATTACCCCCACAGTAAGCTTTGCAGACAAGTATTTATTGCTCAGTAGACCGCAATTCAGAATTGTACATTCCCATGGGACATCTGGCAGCATTACAGTGGGAAATCCTGGGACCACTGACCCCCGCTTCCCTGTAGAGTGTAGTGGAAGTAGGAAATGGGGTTATACACCACAGATCAGTTACTTTGGGTTTAATTTACAGCCACACAACATTACCTGCTGTAGGTGCACACAGGTCACCACAGCCACTGGAATAACACTTCCAGCCTTGATGTAGTGATGGGACATTGACCTGGATATCGTTCAGAAGCAAAGATCAAAGGCATTAACATTACACCAATACAGATGCCACCACTTTCTGTCAGCCCAGCTACAAGCTGGCACTCCGGTGAGTGAGGCAGCAGGCCAAGTCATGCCCATGCCCACCCTGGTCTTAGCCAGTCACTAGGGAACAGGGAGCATATTTACACACACACACGATCACACAAAAGCAGGGACACTTACCAGAAGTAGCTTGCAGACACATTTTGATGGTTCCATATGCACAGCACTTCAGTTTGCCAGGACAGTCACAGGTACAGCTTCATGAGCAGGGGAAAGCTACCAACATCGGACAGGCACCAGCTCCGCAGACTACATGGGAAAATCCAAACCATAGGCTCTCAACTCCAATAGACTAAATGAGCCAAAGTGCATGCAAAGGTAGACAAGAACATATTTAGTAGAAGTTGTTGCCATTTAGTTAAAACATCCAGAAGCTGCCATTTAAGATTCATGCAGGAGTTTCTGGTCAAATTGAGGAATTTGA
Organism: Stomatorhinus walkeri; assembly: GCA_026784285.1. Lineage (NCBI taxonomy): Eukaryota > Metazoa > Chordata > Actinopteri > Osteoglossiformes > Mormyridae > Stomatorhinus > Stomatorhinus walkeri. The sequence goes on from JAODUD010000127.1 coordinate 16,836,240, forward strand.
ACTAGCATTTTGTCAGTACGTTTTGAATAAACCATGTGGATCCTCCAGAAATTATTCAATAGGCATTACTAGGCCTGTCTTACATTTTGCTAAAGATAATTGTAATCGCAGTCGTGGGACTTATGTGTCATGACACTGCATCAAAGGCCTTCTGCACGGTTTTCAACTTTATTCATATCACGTGGGGGTGGTCATAATGTTTTGGCTCACCATTGAGTATATGTGATGACACTAAAGACACTTTGCCCCTAAAATATGCACAAAAGGCAGAATTGAAAACGCATTCAACTCATCCCAAGGGGTCATGACGCCATAGTTTGAAGTGAACGACAATATTTAGCAAATATTGTAGTAGCAAATATTTTAAAGAATTACAGTAGCTATGAATTAGCTATAAGCATTCTGACAAAAAAACAATCATTGTAATATATAATGGAAACTGGAATACTCAGACGTATCGAGTAGATGGTTTCAAGTGACAGAGAAAGTTGTGAGTAATCAGATGTGTCCAATAGATGGCAGTGTGGTACTTAGAACAGTTACAATGCTGCACTATTATTTTAGATGCCGTCATGTCACGCACTCCAACACATTAGGTGGCGCTGTGCACTCAATCGAAGACTTGCGCGCCATAATCAGTAAACCAAAGAACAAGCGGAAGCCTGAATTTATTTTGCTGTACAAGGGCAGAACGTTGCTGTATTTCTTGGACTATGCTAATCTGCTCGCTAAGAGCATTAACAGTATCTGATTTTACATGTAAATGACAGACGTTTTGTAATTATAAACGATTAAATGTATTGGGTCGTTTTGATGCTTTGTTTTATATATGAAGAAACTATGCTTCTATTTAATGGCAATCCATTTATAATATCAACGGTAAATCCTGCCTGACACATCGCATCGAAAATCAGGTACAGTGCTGTCTGCGTGCTGTTTTATTTGTTCAGTTTGCATGTGTTGCTAGTATATAAATAATTTAAATACTGTGTACTAGTTAATTTGTTTATTGAAAAATATGAATATCATGTAAACCTAACGCATAAAATAGATAATGTCGGAGACCTAGACAGACACGTCTTAAGATTTTTGAGGTATATTCGCGGTACCTGCTATTTTAAATCTAAATAGTCAACTACCCTGTGCAGTATATTTTCAGTTGAGTAGCTCTTATATTTATTGAGCGTTGGCTTTATTCCACAGAATTAGCATATTTTCCAGTCAGAACCTTAATATCATTAGTTTTAATTTTTCCAGCTTCGGTAACACGTTGCATTGCTGTATTTTTGGTGTGTTTTTGTCCAGGATAAAAGGTGTGGTTGGGAAACGTAAACGCTTGCATCTCCCTATTCAATCAACAGCCCTAGTGATTCAAATTTATCTACAATCAAGTGGATCAGGCTTCTGAAAGGCTGTTCTTTTTCGGCGATGCTACGACTATTAGCACAACCGATCAAGTTGTTCAATTGCGTATTGTTATAAAGGGTCGTCTGATATCTTAAAGAAATGTAATCGAATTCAGTTATACTATTTGTTAATGATCACTACTCAATGCACATGCGTCGTGTTTAGGAACCAGTTGGATTTATATTGCAGGAATTATCATTTCAGTCTACTAAATAAGATGATCTGAAAATGGATAGGCGAATGCTCTGAGTTTACTGGATGACTAAAGTTATCTCCTTTTGCATCCATAGACATGATCTATGCTTTATTTATTCTTTAAGTTTTATAGAATTGGGTCAGCCTCCATACAGCAGTTCCTTCGTGAGTTCAATATTTTGAAGCCTTACCTTCTGTATGTATATTAAAACTGACTGTTACAACTGAGACCTTGTCTGATTACAGGTCATAAGTGTGACTAATGTTCGTTGCACAATGAATCTGATCATATTTTTGCAAGGGAAAAAATAAACCCAGCACAAATTAGTTATAGTAACATCTACAATAACTCTTATTTCATTTCGATGTACACTCTTGTTACAATTGTTTAATAACCTATTTAGATTTTCAAATCTGACGCCATGAACCTTGTGCGGCTGTTGTGCCGCCACAAGACGCCCTTGGTGGTCGGGGGACTCTGCCTTTTTGGAGGGATTCTCCTCTTTCTTGCAAAATGTACTTCCGAAACCCTGAAAGCCGTCGACTTGCCCGGGGCTGCCCCTCATTACGAGGTTCAGCAGCCAGATGCGCGTTCCAAGGAGCTGTCAGCGTTCCTGGTGGTCCTGATAATAACCGGACCCAAGTACACAGAACGACGTAGCATCATTCGCAGCACTTGGCTGGCAAACCGGGACTCTGATGTGTTGAGCTACTTTGTTATTGGCACCGAGGGACTGCCCAGTGAAGACCTTCAGAATTTGGGCACTGAACAAGTACGCCACCGTGACCTCCTCCTGCTGCCACAGCTGAGGGATTCCTATGAGAATCTTACCCTTAAGCTCTTACATATGTATTCCTGGCTGGACCAGAATGTGCAGTTTAAATATGTCCTGAAAGCTGACGATGATACTTTTGCCCGCCTTGATGTCATCAAAGAAGAGCTGAAAGCCAAGAAGGACAGCAGACTTTACTGGGGCTTTTTCTCTGGCAGGGGAAGGGTGAAAGCAGCAGGGAAGTGGAAGGAGAGCACCTGGGAGCTGTGTGACTACTACTTGCCTTACGCGTTGGGTGGGGGCTACATCCTCTCAGCTGATCTGGTGCACTATGTGCATCTCAATGTCAACTTCCTCAAGGTCTGGCAAAGTGAAGACGTGTCTATGGGGGCTTGGCTGGCACCGGTGAATGTGCGACGCACACATGATCCCCGCTTTGACACGGAGTATAAGTCACGCGGCTGCAACAACAAGTACTTGGTAACACACAAGCAGAGCTTGGAGGACATGTTGGAAAAGCACCAGACCTTGCAGAAGGAGGGCCGTCTGTGCAAGAAAGAAGTAAAATTGCGCCTCTCCTACATCTATGACTGGAATGTTCCACCCTCCCAGTGTTGCCAGCGGAAAGATGGCATTCCATGAGGCGTCTCGCCACCTTTCGTGGGCATTTATTTATTTTCCTCTGCTTCCATTCTGTTTTGGTATTTTACTAAAGCCATTTGTATTTTTTGGGTACAGGGCATGGGCTGAATGGAGATATGAGTATATATGTTTGAATTCTGTCCTTGTTTTGATTCCCACAAAGTTTATCATTCAGATGATTGTGTCTCTTTATATCTCTATTCAGAGATCTGTGCAAGTGGCCTTGTAAACTACATTTTAATTTATTTTATGTATTTATGTGTTCATGTACTGTCAAGCTGTAACAAATTTCTGTAGTTTCAACTGTAGTTTGATAAAATATGTACTGGGAAACACTTCTCAATTTTTCTTTTTGGCACTTTATCACATCTTGATAACTGGATGTTAGTAAAATTTAATTTGCTGTACAAATTTTGATGAAATGAAAGGTGGAGATAATGCATTTGAGTCACATATTTTAAATACACCATAAACTTAATGGTAATGTATTTTTATTATTGCAGGTGTGTTTAGAATTTAAAAAAAAATCAGTATGGTTTGTTCAGTGTATAAAAATAAGCTTCCCAGAAAGAATAAGTGCAATAAGTTATACTTACATGTGAACGACTTAGGTGTTCTATTTGAACTTCAAGCATTATTTGTACATTACTGCAGTTTTGCAAAGCTTTTAATATGAAGTATGGAAAACTACTAATATTTAATATTAAAACTTTCATTTTTTATATTTCTTTGCCTTAGCTGATCTGCATTATTAAAAGGTTAGTGACACAATCTTTTCATATTGGGGGGTATTTTACACTTTACTGAAGTATAGCACCCATTTGGATTATGCATAAGCAGATGACAGGTTTTATCAATATATGAATATTTAGCAAAGCTCTTCCTTTTAAATAACTAACTTTTAAAATGTATGGTCTATATGTGTAAAAATCAGTCTGGTTTGGTTATTTGATTAGTTAAGGATTTTCATGGTTGTACAGTTCACCATGCAATACGTGTATAAAAAATTCTAAAATAAAAATGGTGAAGTAGTTTTAGAGAAGTAAATGATTTAAAGTATTGGTAGAATCGATTGTATTCTAATCGTATAATAATTAAAAAACCTCACACTTTCCAAGTCAGTACTGCGTGGTGAAGAAGTAATCGCCGACCATTTTGTCTTCTAAACTGCACTGTATTTTATACTGCCAAGCGATCGAGCGTTGGTGTCTCCACTGGAAGGTGACATGGGGAAGATACAAAAATGCTACACCAGGAGATGAGCAACAGGCACTTGATCGACAAACATTAGGGGGAAGATGGTGGCACAGGAGGTAGCACTATCGTTCGGCAACTGTAGGGTTGCAGGTTCGAGCCCTGGTTCCTCCTGACCCCATCAAAGTGTCCTTGAGCGAGACACTGAACCCCCAACTGCTCTCGGTATGCAGGTTGGTGCCTTGTATGGCATCCTCCGCTACCGGTGTGTGGATGGGTGAATGTGAGGTATAATGTAAAGTGCTTTGAGTACTTGTAGGAGTAGAAAAAGCACTATATAAATGCAGTCCATTTACCATTTTTTTCTTTAGTGTGCAGGACTAACGTTCACACTACTGAGACAGGACTGACCACCAAATCTATCTGAAATGTATAGAATAGCCAGCAGTTGGGAACAATGGACAGTGGTAACCACTATCATCACACTATATTTTTGTCCCATACAAATTTGGTCGAATACTTTGGATGTGACACATACACATATCTGTTTGCACCATACTAAACTCCCACTATGACTACAGCAACCATCCACTAATAAACATTCCTGTTATCTTTCGTCACTCTGCTGGAAATTTGCATACAATCCTTTAGGGAGCAAAATAAAAAAAATGAGCATCATTGAATTAAAATCATCAGAAGAGGTACTTAATGGATACCACAATAATTTAAACACCTGCAGTCCTTACCCCAAACCTACATAGTCAATATGTATGCTCTGAGCCTCTCCTACCAGACATTAGTTTTCCACAAACAGTTAGCATTTCATCTTCTCCTCAACATAGGAGAAAATAGGACACAAGGCAGGCCGGCATCCCTATGGGATTCTGGTCCGCTGCATATCACATGCACACACTCGCACATGAAACCAATTTAGAGACACCAAGTGACACAACTATACACACTGCAGCAGGGAACCCGAGTGATATTGAGAAAAGCTCCACACTTATCGATTGATTGTGGTATTATAACGCCAAACCATAAACATATGATGGAACAGTGTCAGTAATCAAATCTGTACCAACAGGGGAAAAAGAGTTAAAGTGTATAGTTTGTCTAATGGGCAGCATGTGGCTTAGTGGGCTGTGCCTGTAATCAGAAGGTCGCTGGTTCAAACTCAACCTTAGCACATGTGCGGGTCCTTGAGTAAGACCCTTTACTCCCCCTGCTCCCTGGGCGCTGCTATGGCTCGCCCTTGTAGGCAACTTGCTCTAAGTTGAGGGAGGTGTAAAGGCAATTTCCCCAAGGGATCAATAAAGTACTGATTATTATTATTAATGGAAGAGTACAAAAAATGACAAGCGAGAAGAGGAGATTTGGAAACAAAGGTAATGAAACATTAAATAAATTAAATATAAAATTTAAAAATGCTTTCACTTACTTCCAACTATCACCTCCTGGTGGATTTTGTGAGCCCTTTTCCTTCTTCCTCTGCATCCGTCGATCTTAGTGGAAATAACCCCTACATGTCATTTACTGTGGTATGCTTTGCTTTCATTCATTCATTTATTCAAATCAGTTCGGTTCTAGTCTATTCTGTCCAGGTCACAGAACACTGGACCAGGTCTTTGCACAGCTTTTTGGAACTGGAATGGTGGTGCTGCAGGAGTATGGGGTGCAGGGTCCATTGTTATGGCCCAGTAGGTTCCTGTATAACTGGAGTGAGAGATTGGTCCTCAGTGCCAGAAGTAGGTCAGACTCATTCTCATGTTGGACTCTGCCAGGACTTTCGGAGAGAATGATGCTGCCAAGGGGTGGAGGGTGTCTGGTTTGATAACCTTGATGTGTCTTTGCTTTGTGCAGATGACCAAGAGCACCATCTAGTGGGGTCAAAAAATACAGCCAATGGTTCATGCAGCTTCATTTGGCCATCACTGCCAATCACCTTTTGCAGACATTTCGGTCCAGTAGAAGGTTAAGGAATATCAAAACGAAATGCCACCTGGGCAGTGCCCCCGCCCCCCCAAGCTGTGGTCACAAACAAGTCCCACTCTGATAATCCAACTCACAGACTGTCATGTTGTTCATCTGTAATGGAAATGTTATCTCAGACTTTACCTTTCACCTGACATTTAAACTCCAAAACTGGGCATATTTACTCTTTTTTGAATTCTCTCTGCACCCCCATCATTAGCTTTAGAACTAACATTCACCAGCCACAGGGGTGTCTTTAATCGTTTTATCTAAAACAAACATTTATCTTGAATTTTCCCGCTCAGTGTAATACATGCTGCATTTATGTCCATCTATCATTCTGTTCTTGTTTACGAGGTGTCGTGATGAAGTTTGACTCACCATATAGGGAATAGTGCTACATATGAATAAATTAAGTTGAACTGATACTCTTCAATGGTACTTTAGGACAGTATTTCCCAACCTGGTCCCCGAGGACCCCCAGAAGGATCAAGTTTTTGCTTCAGTGCATAGACTGCATCCTATTCAGTTTCGGGTCAGTGCCAAAATTCACGGGAGAAAACAAGTGGAACTCGTATGTTAACTATACACATCAAAAGCCCAGTATTTGATATATATATATATATATATATATAGATAGGCAGTGTGAATGTAAGCCAAGTAATCTGGGGGTGATATTCCAAGAACATATGTGTCCTGCCCCAATCGTCTGCTCCTCCTGTGTGCCACGCCCCCTCATCCACCTCGTGTGGAATCCCTGTGTTATTGGCTGTTTCTAGCTGTTGTTAATTAGTCTTGTGTATATAAATCTGTGTTAGAGTATGTTTCCCCAGTCCGATCATTGATGTCATGTTGTCGTTATATGTTGCTGAGCGCTTTACCCTTATTTAATCCCGTGTTCACCCGACTCCCTGGCTCCTGCTCGTGTTTCCCCGCTCCGTGTGTCACAACAATATGTAGCTGAAACGTCCACATTTAAATGATAATTGGCGAACTTCCTTCGTAAATTTATTTCCAGAATATTTAATATTTGAAATTCCAAAATGTATTGTGTTTATAGGCTGCCTATTTCCCCCGGAGGCCTGTACTGGATAAACTGTTGGAAGATGATTGAATGGCTGTTAAATATAACGAAAAAAGCAGCACATGTATTAACTAATGCAATGCAAATGCAAGCTGTAGTTACATACTTCAGCGCGGAAAAGTCTATTATACATATTCTGTGAAATAAGATTGATTGTTCAGGTGTAGATATCTGTATTTTTAGCTATTCCTGTAAACTTCTCAAAACATTTTCAAAAGTCCATCTACTATATGATGTTAGTTTTCTGTGTTTACATACCAAGCATTGTCATAAATAAGTTCTGATTGTTTTTATTACTTAATAAAATATTATTACAGAATATTATTTTGTATTATGAAGTTCTCAGTTTCCTCTTTATTTTATGTCCTATATCAATTGTGAAACAAGGTCTTCCATTAAAAAACATACATATTTCAGTTAGTTAATTATTGAGGCACTAATTCCAATTGAATGATCATAACTGGTTGAAAATACAATGGACCTGTGATACTAGAATTCCAAAGTATTCCATGACCAATAACTGAAGCACATGTAAATGTCGCTTGCAGACATGGATGAAGGTTGGCTAGCTGAAGTTGCAGAGTGTTCCTGAGGCCATTATGAGGTCATCAACTCAGAATATGCTAACGAGATAAACTGGAAGGACATGTTTTATTACAAGATAATACTGTTAATAACAATTTGGCAGTTTCTTACAATAAAACTTTCAAAAAACAGTTTCACCAAAGATGTGGTGTATGATTCAAATGGGAAAACAGTTACATATGGTTCTGTTAGTCTAATATCGGAGAATTTTCAGTCACAAAACCGCATAGCTAAAATGTGGCTGCGCCAGCGGGTCCTTGGGGGGTGACCTTGGCCAGGCGGAACTCCTTGCGAGAGCCGCACAGATGGAAGGAGGCGCAGGTGGAGTTACAGCAGGGCAGGAAGCGGCAGATGCTCACCCTCCACAGGAACCAGCCGGGAGACCAGCAGCACCAGCACATCGCAAGCGTTCCGACCAGCAGTCCCAGAGTTATGTACAGGATGAACCACAGAACATCAGTCTTGGAATCTGTGAATCATAAGCAGGCGCAGTCTTACGATCATAATATGATTATGATACATCTGAGAAGGATGTTAAACTGAAAATGCTATTTGGGTGGTAAATATTTTATCCAGCACTGTCTAATGAATTTGCAATGAGAGTTATTATTGCATTCTACATGCAACCTCCATGTTTTTGTTATCGATACATTTCCTGACCCTGGCATTTAGGACCACATGACTTCATTGTCTTCTCTTTAAAATAACTGATTATTACGAACAGACCAATATCAATATGGGGCAGCGTGCGGCTCTGTAGGTTTGGACTCAGTTCCCCTGATCAAATTCAAATCGCGTGGTCAGCAGACTGATGCTGCCATTGGACCCTTAACCAGGGACTGGATGACGTGGCTCTCACATGCTGCGAGAGAGATCAATCCCCTCTTCAGAAAACAAAACACAACATCAGGAAAGACACTGGCTCTGCTGGAATCTTTCCTGCCGCCGTCAAACCCCATGCAGATGAACTCTCTCCAGTGTTTACGGAGATCTTCCATCAGTCTCTGGATCTTAGCATTATTCTTGTCAGCTTCAAGTCCTCAACTATCATCCCTGTTTCCAAGACCCTGACGAGTACTGGCCTCAGTGGGTCTCTATCTCCATATCTCAGATGACTGATGCCTTTCTCGATCCCCTACGACTTGAAGCCATGTCAAGTGCCAGGTCATGGGCACATAATCTGGCAAAGTATGTTGTTCTGTGTGTTTCTTGTTCTGTGTTATTTCTTCCCTAAGCTCCCCCCCCCCCCCCAGGCAAGTGGGGGCTCGTCCACGATAACGGTATTGATCATGTCTCATTATCAATTATGTCTCATTCACTTATGTGTAGCTAACCCCTGTGTCTATAAGCTTCAGAGCTCAAAAGTCTTGGCTGGAAATGTTTATAATGTGATTTTTTTTAATTTCTCAGCATGTCTGAAAATAGGTTTTTGAAACTCCAGAGGGTTAAAAGCGATACGTGCGGCAATCGATTAATGTAACATCACAAATACGCAAGTAGATATTTTATGTGTAGTGGCAAGAAATGACCGTGAATTTTAACCTCTATACCACAAATAAAATACAAATTAGCATATAAAGGTTAAAATGCACGATAATTTCTTGTCATATCGGCGCCAATGCACATAAAATACATACGTATTCATGCTGTCACAACAATCGACTGCCGCACGTATCGTTTTTAAAGGTGAATGCGTACTTGTGTACCAGTTATGTCAGTCCCTAATTATAAACTTTGATCTAAATTAGTCTTTACTTTGGTGACACAATTAGTCCCAATTAATTTATTGTTTTAAATGATAAAATGTAATAAAAAAGTAAGAGACTGGGGACCACCAGATGATGACGGCTTACCTGTGACTGAGTCTGGCTCAGGACGTCTGTCTGGTGTCCTACAGCTTTGGTTGGCAGGTGGCATCAAAGGACGATTGGTGAATGGAGAAGATGTCACTTCTGACTCTCTAGTTTGAGCGAATAATTCTTGACCTTTCAAAGAAAACATCACATAATCTTAAAGTGCCTTCAGTGAAAGAACAAAAATATCTGTAAATATCATCCTACAATCCTGTACATTTTAAGTGGTTGGATGACGCCTGGATGGATATACATGTCAATTCCATGAAAATTCTTAAAAATCTTGCAGTTTGAGTGAATTCATCTTGCTTAATTAACTCTAATTGTACAGCTCTTCCATAGGAAGAAAACATGATGATAAATAAACGACTTACCACAGAGCTGAGAAAAGTTTTCAATTTGCCCCACCTATTTAAACACCCCACCTATTTAAATGCCCCACCTATTGAATATTGTATGTAATAATACGTGTTTCTTGCTTTGAGAACTTTTGCAAATATACACAAATTATATAGTAGCTTTTCTACATTTTTTTTCTTAAACATATTACACCACCCATTAAATCATCAAAAAAGTTATTATATAAGCATACTGTCCTATGAAGGTTTGTGTAAGACTGTTGCATGACTGTTGCATGACTGTTGCGTGTATTTCTGTTGTCATTTTTTGCATGATTTTGATACATATTTCATACATAATTATGAAGATCATCCATTCTAGCCAACCTGATGAGTCATACATTACGACTAGGATTTATTAACAACTTCCAATATGCAAATGACTCCTTAGTTGTTAAGAAAGCCATCTCTTACCTAATCTAATGGATGTGAAATCCCCTACAAAGTCTACTCTTGGCTGAGTTCCCCTGGTCACCAATCTCAGGGTCAGATAGTTCCCAGTGGAGATGACAGGACTGGGTAAACCCTTTCCACATAACGGTGGTCCAATTGGCGGGGAACCCTTGTTTTTTCCGTCATAGAACTGGATGTAAGATCCAGCATGACAGGGGTCCTCATTCACTTCCATAGCGGTTAGATCACCGTGATACCCAGGTCTTGCATGGCCTGGAAGAGGGATACTTTTGGAGGATTCTGGAAGCAGAGTTGTAGGGCTGAGGTGGTGCTGGTTGAATGCAGAAACCCGTAGCAGACTGTAGACTAGGAAGAAACGGAAGTGGAACTGCACCGTGTCTCTGTCAGACACCGCCTGCATGGTGAGGTGGCAGTCTGTCCCCACAGTGACAAAGTAGTACTTCCGGGAATCCTGATGGGAATTGACAATTGTCCTGTCTCCTTGGATGGTCCGGTCGCAGAGGTCCACAAGATTAACTGTAAGGATATATTGTCAAATTAACTTCACAAATTCCATTAAACACAACATTTAAACTAAGTATGATTTTTCATCTGACAGTGCTGCCAAAGTCAGTTTTTAAAGGAATCAGTCAAGTTAAAATTTGAAATAAAAACCCATTTAAACCGAATCTTTTTACTTAAGAGCTAGATAGTTTTACTAGCTATTAGGTTTCTTTTCTTATAAACTAAATTCAGGTGGAGGGCAGTTATATTGTCGGTATATCTTTTGTCTGGTTGTTATGTAGATTAGTGGATTACACAAACTGAGTGTAATGTCAAATTTGCTGGCTAAAGTTTGTAGCAATTATACAGTTACAAATGTTAGATTGTAGGGCAACTTTTGTTGATGGAAGACATTTTAATTTAAGAATATCTCCCCTCTGCATGTCCCATCTTGGCTGTAAGACAGAAGTAACAGAGATTTATGACCTCCTCAGAATTTATTAGCTCAGTTTCCAGGGGTGAGGAACGGATCCCCTTTTAATGATTTCTTGGAATACTTAAAAAAAACGTGTTTGTGACAAAACCGTTTCTCAAAATATAAGTGAGATATATTTATCTGTGCTTTAAAAAATACTCAGATTAAACATTTATAACAGCTTTACAGCAGCTTTGAGCTTTGGAGAGAAATGAGATCTTTGACCATAAAGTTTGACTTGCACTAATGTGTAGCATATTTAGGTAAAACATTTTACATCCCACCCGTTTCGTGCAAATAAAGTTAGTTATCTCAGAAAATACGGTTAAGCGTATATTTATTTACATTATTTAAATACGTCTATATTTGAATTACTTTAGATAACCGATGCGTGCTTTTTATTAGCATAATATAAGGTATCTTAGGCATATCATTTTTAAAATGTCTCGTAAAACGTTAAGTAATTCAGAGAGTAAATTAAAACAAAATGAATATCTTGCAGTGAGCCCAATGAGGCGAAGCAGCAGCCAAAATGACGGGGCCACACTGTACATAAGCATGGGCTACGCAGACTGGATCTCTAAGGTACTTACCGGTCCGGATAGCATTTACCTGTAATGCCATAAAATTCATTAAAAGAAATAATTTTGACAAATGTGGTCGGCGGTTCATCAGTTTAGCCATCCTAACATTCCAAACGCGCACTATTTGCAAATATGTAATGTATGAACTTTTCATCAGAAAATGTGCTGTTAATTTGATTACAGATCTTGTTCTCGGTCCATTATACTCGCAAGATATATATATACATTTAGTATATCTATTAACGAAAAGAATATTTCTCGGTAATGTTTGCAGTTAGAGGTCCCGTCGTCTTTGTGGCTTTGCGCATTTGGGCTTTTTGTCTTTGTGCAAACTGCGAGTCACGGCGTTTCCATGGCAACGCCTTCCGTTTATTGGTTTAAACAAGCCCAAACTGAACAGTGATCAGGGCTCTTCCAGACACCAGGTTTTTAAATATGCGATTTTTCTAATTGATGATAATACCAACACACCCAAAACCAAATTTACTCCCCCCCCTCATAAAATACGCATTAAAAATCGAATTAAAACGACGTTCCATTGTATATGCATGTAAGTTTGTGGCCTGCTATATCTCACTGTGACCCGCTGACGGATATAGATCCTTGATGAAAGTCAGTAAGGGGTGGCATGGTGGCGCAGTGGTTAGCACATTCATATGATTTGTCATGTGTACCCTGTCTGTTACTGGTTGGGTGCACCCCTCCCAGTACTGAATTTCAACCGCTTTACAAGCTTCCTCAGGCTAGTAATCCGTGGGGCCCATGGTGGATGCTGTTCCACAGGAGGTTCTGACGCCTGCTCTGGCAGTGGAGGGACTCCTGCCTAACTCAGCTCTGTAAAGGAGTTTGGAGAGTGACCGTGATGTAAAATCAAAGACATGCGTTGTACACTATGATTTACCATGTGCTAATTTCTGCTGTCACACCTGTGCTAATCACCATCTCATGTTAGCATCAAACGCTAGTGGAATTAGCATTTGCTTGTGTAAATTTGCATTATAAATCCATTCCATTCAGTTGTTCTATACGACTTTTTAAAGTAGGAGTTTGGAAATTTTCACGTTCCAACTTATCAGGAATGCAGCAGTACATCATGATATCCGATACTACAAATAATGAGTAATATATAGAACACACGCTTTTGTAATGGACTCTCGGATGGTCGAGGACTAGCACTGGGAATTCCAGCTTAATATGCCATGCTGGTTCACTCTCGTACTGGAGCATCAGCTAATGAATCACTTTTTAGCCTGCCAGTTCCCTGTCCCAGTGCGTAAGCTCCTCTAACTCCTTCACAACACAGAGTGAGGAAGTGGTCGTGGCCTTGGTGATGTTACTGGTGTTAGTAGTAACAGACACTTCCTGCTTCAGATGCATTTGCTCCATAGCCCTCCGTCCCAGCAGCCGCTCGCTCAGCTGGCTTCAGCTCTTCACCCAGATCCATTTTGTGCTCTTGCTCATCCGCAAGCAATAAACACGTGAGCATCTTTTTCTCTGCTGTTATTCTTGCACTGAATCTTACCCCGGGCATGATTAATGTCATTTAATGGCTAAAAACCATCTTTGTCATTTAATTTAATTTGAATATTATTGACTTTTTGGGTTTTTTTCTCTAAGTCAAAGGAATGATTTAATCCTTTTTCAGACTATCAAACGTTTCAGCCGCCATCACTGCAGGAGGTTGCGTGCCACATTTAATAGCAACGGACTCAGTTTCACTTTTTATGCTCCGCGTCAGCCGTGTTTATGAAACCAGGAATCTGCGTGAAAATTCAGTTTAAAATTTCTCTGATCTTAAGATATGCAAATCAACAAATAAAAGAGTAGCATTGCTTGCACTAACAACCCATAGACATATATACATAAAGTGGAGAATAAATACACTGATCTGTCCCTATTGTCCAATTATTTTGCAAAACATTTTGGCAAAAACATTAGACAAGTTTCACTGATTATCACAATCATTTCCCCACAAAACAGGGCAAGTGCCGGACTACTTTGCCTGATCAGTGACAAGGTCCAACAGCTGGATATAAAACACTATTCATTCTCTAGTCGCGTCGAAGTTAAACAAATACACATAAACGACACAAAAACAATGTGTGCACACAAACATAATCATTAATGATCCAATCGCATAAATTAAATGAATTCTTTAGTACTGAGTTTTATGCAACAATGCTACCCATTGATCACTGTGCCGCCTGCGTGAGAGTTTTGTGCACTATGAAATTGCTAGAGTTGTATTAACCCACAGCCTCAAAAGCGCACCGTTGCCATCCCAGAGATATTATGCATTACTGTTAGAAACAGTCATTTAGTTGTGCGTTCTTGTTTTTTGTTTCTGCACTTTGCTTCAGCCTATTGTGAAAGTTTGGTGTGAATAATGTATGATGCCACATTATATTCTCTCGCAAGAAATATTATAAGAGATCATTTACTCTTAAAACACACACACAGACACACAAACACGTTTGTATTCATATTTGCATGGGGACCTTCCGTTAATCTCTAGGGGCAAAACCCTAATCCCAACAATGACAAACCTTAACCCCTAACCAGCCCTAACCTTAACCACGAGTAAACAAATAAAACTTGTGAGGACCAAAAAATAGCCTCCACAATATCAAAATAACAGATTTTTATCAAATTTTGGGGAACTTTGGCCCCACAATGTAATACATACATAATCCACACACACGCACACACACACACGCACACACAGTGCTGGTTGGTGGGTTGAAGGGGTCCCCCCTAACCTTTATATCCTATTTTCTCCTGCCCCCAGTGATCTCCTTCTAAAACTAGCATAAACATTGACCACTTATCGACCAACTATATTGCCTGTGCACTTTAATTTTAAAAGTGTCAAAAGCATTCATTCAGCACAACATGAAATATCAATAAATACAAAAATTAAACAATAATTAATCGAAATAAATAAAATAATCAAATACACTTAAAGCAGGAACAGAGACCTGGTCTCTGCGTGAATGTGCAAATGCACTGAAAATAGGAAAATATGTTTTGTAAAATACAAAATGAGGCAGCCAACCAAAATAATGCTTTTGACTGTGGCGGCAAATGCTTTCTTCATAAAATAAACATTTTAATGTGCGGTATGAATTTACACTAATTTAAAAAAAGAATAATAAAATAATCGTTGCACTAACCCATCATTAGAATTGTTAGATATTAACTCGGCGGACCCTTCTTAGAATCAAAGTCATTGATTACATCAGCAGATACTGTGTCACATACCCCACGATTGATACTGCTGGTGCTTAGCTAGATGCTAGTGGCACATTATAATAATAATAATAATAAAGCCTTTAGACACACTTTCGTTTTTTTCTGCGCTAGATGCATGGTGTTTTGAAACGTAAATGTAATGTATTTTAGATATTGTATTTTGGACACGGCAGGGTCACGGATCGATATTTCCACAACGCTGACAAGGTGAGATGGTGATTGAATCTGACATCATCTAAATTTCTTGTTTACTCAATGTGGGGATGTGATAATACAAATGAAATAGAATACATAACCTATATGCAGGTCTGGAAAAAACTGAGACCACAGCGTATTTTTTGTTTCACTCATTTAATAGTGTGTTTTTTTTTCAAACCGCAGCATGGTTCTTCTCTGTTCGTCATTAATGAAGGGCTTCTTCCTTGCTTTATGGGACTTCAGTCCTGTTTCTAGGAGCCTGATATGAACTGCACTATCAGTGCACTTCACATCTGCACTTAATGTTTCCCGTTCCTTTTGAAAGTCACAGGGTGTCTGTTGTGTTTCTCACTTTCACAACATACATACAATAGACGCCGAAGTAAAGTTAACAATGCCTTTACTTTGAATTAACTTGCATTACACGTCACGTCACAGTGTGTGCTATTCATCGTACTCAGACTCCGTGTATTACTACGCTAGCCAGTCTGTAGGTTAATGGCTATAGTACATACCAGACAAGTAGTTCTTATACCTAATGTGAACACAACAGTGTCATCCTACAATTCACGAGAAACTGCCAAATAAATTGACGGTCATCCCAGATGACGAAAAAGCTTTGCGTATAAGCAACTTTTTAGTCATTTAATTGTCCAATAGGCTTAAGCACACTTTGTCACGTAATCTAGTGAAGTCGAGAACAAGACCACCCTACACCTGTTCGTATACATATGTACATACAGTGGGGCAAAAAAGTATTTAGTCAGCCACCGATTGTGCAAGTTCTCCCACTTAAAATGATGACAGAGGT
>JAODUD010000127.1:16862594-16873935 GCA_026784285.1 Stomatorhinus walkeri
GGTTGGTGCCCCATCCTGGGTTGTTCCCTGCCTTGTGCCCTGTGATGGGTTGGTGCCCCATCCTGGGTTGTTCCCTGTCTTGCGTCTCCAGGATTGGCTACAGAGCTCCCAATACTGCATCTCCCAGAGCACATTACTATTCTTCTGGACAAGTCATTGATACTGTGTTCATACTGCATGCCACATCTAACAGCGTACCGCTTTAGGATATATGACAACGAATATATGGAATTTATAATATTGGCTGGCTGCTGCTATTTTTGAACATGAAAGCTCATCATTAATATACAAGCAATGATTGTAAACATTGTATCTAGATATTATTCAGAATAACTTTCACAACCATCATAGAACGATAATAAAGACAATAATAATACTTGTGTTTAGGACTTTACAGCATGGTGTCCAAGTAAGATAAATTGATGTATTGTGTCAGTCTGTATACATGTATATGTTTTCTTTTCATGCCACAACAGAGATTATGTTAGACTAACGAATGTGTTTTATATGTTTTTTATTATGCTAGAATTTCTATGAGTTGACTTTTGACAAGATTTTAAATGTTTAATTTCAAATCTGTTTATCTGCGCGTGCACATCCTGTGTGGGTGTCAGTAAGGAACTGTCTGTCATGTGCTTATTACCTGAAAAATTAAGGTTTTTCTCCTGCATTTTTTTAGAGCTACATTAAAAGCACATTTAATTTTTAATATGTTGCAGTAGTCGATCGCTTTGTACCGTGATTCTATGTAAGTGGCTATGGGAAATGTAGTAGGCTTACACTGTGACTGTAGATTTTCAAATATAATATCAACTTATGTTCTAAAATGGAAGTATTCCATAAATGCGAAGATCCATTCGATGAAATTATATTACTGTAAGGAAACACATAGGAAAACTATTATTCAGGTTTATTCAAACTGTCCGAATTGGAAATGGAGAGGAATTGAATCAATATATCAATACAGGTATCATTGCTCTGAACCTATTCCTATTGATTAAATGTCTATTGACTATACAGAGTTTAACAATTTGTACAAAGATATTGAATCAGAAGGACAGTCAGTCGGTACTGGAAACTGAATCACATCCTACGCACAAACTATGTAATCTGAGTTTTTCTGAAAATTTTCGCTATGGGCAAAAACAAAGGTAAAACAAGCTAAATAAATGATGTTTCTGAAATAAATCCGCAATGTCCTCCTCATCGCGCACGATTTACACCTTTTATATACGCATAAACTTTTGAGACGCTCCCAGTGGATTCATGTTTATTGGTTATTTCCGAATACGCCTCTGAGGACTGTGCTTACCGAGAAGTAGCGCGCTGTCGGAGTCAGGATACTTACGTGTCAGATACAGTACTACAGAAGTCAAAAGGAATTAATTCTGCATTTTCAAAGGGGATATTTAGCACTAACGACGTGGATCTACTATTCTGATTGACACAAATAAGGAGCTACAGAAAAACTCACACTGCAATGGATTAATCGTGAAGGAACTCAAATGCAAGTGAGTGAAATATTTATATAAAAGAATAAAAAAGAATACAAAAAATGTAACATACTTTTTATTCACAACGTATGCAGTTTTACGTTTTTTAAATATATGTCTGTGTTTTTGAAATATGTATTCATTGCCGTAATAAAAAGCAATGACATTCGACCTGAAGGAAAAGGATATTAAAAAATTATTTACAACTTTATGCATATTTTAAAATGTATAAATATTTTTTGTAATCCTTATTTTACCTTGTATTTAACGCCAAAGAGCTATATAATACTTCAGTTTATAGCTATCCTAAACGATTGGTACGTTATTCAATTTAACAAAAGCTAGTTCTAGAGAACAGGTTTTGTACCAAGTTTCCCGTTTACTGTGAGTATTTATGTTAGTTAAAATGAAATATGTCACCGTTATATGTGACCTATTTTCATGTCTAAATGACCAGCACTTGGGATGTAACTATGCATGTTGGTGACTTCATAACATAAACCAGCATAATTTAATTGTTTGCATCTCAATCAGTGCGAGACTGACTCTAAGTGTATGCATCAAAAATCTAAACTGGCATTTACTCCCTGTTTGAAATAGTTTTTTAATCGAATTTATAGTAGAGTTTTCATTTATAGCACTCTAAAAAATTAATAAGAATTGATCTAAAAATTAAAATGTGATGGTTTTCCAAAAATGTGACACAGAAACAAAAGTAAAAAGACTTTTCTCGTAGGCTTACATTTCAGGAAGTGTTGCTTCCTACGTTCTTTTTATACTAGAAACGTAAGAACTTCGTTTTAATAATTCACTCACTTTTTGGGGGGCTGGTCATCGCCTACGGTGAGACATAGACGGTCTGCTAAATATGTATAACTTTAAATATATGTGTAAAAGCTATATTATCAAATAGCTTTAAAAGATTAATTTAAGGATTGAACTTTTCGGTAACGCTTAACATTCAATGCACCCATAATGCATTCATAATGTATTCATAGAACATTCATAAGCAGCATGCAAGTATACCATAACATCCTACCATCCCTTAGCAGCTTTAATGTACATTAATAACAAACATTATATGATCATACAATTATAATATTTGTTATTAATGCATATTACAGCTGTTAAGGGATGTTAAGGTATTCATACATGATGTTTATGAATGTTTTATTAATAATTAATGAATATATTATGAACGTGCATTGAACGTCTTATGAATGCAATATAACAGCATTATGAAGGTGCAGTTAATGTAAAGCTTCACCAACTTTTCATATAATTCACAGTGTCTCCTTTGTCATCTTATTAAAACAAATTGAATGATTGATTGATTGATTGATTAATAAGATAAACCTGTCCAAAGCATGCTTAATTCTTTTTTACAGTATCTCAGGGGTTTGATAAAGGGCTGATTTTACTGGAAGGTTCTAATGAAATGGCTGACTGCCAAGTTTAATTCCTTCTATAAGTGACGAAGCATGAAAAAGCTTATTTGACTACTAACCAAAGCAATGCCTGACGTAGATTCCTACCAAGACACGAATGTGAAGTAACACATAACGGTATCCAATGTATCAGTTGATACATTTAATTTTAAGCAAGCAAAGCTGTTAAATATGGCATGCCTGTCATTCCTGCAGCAAATGAGATTTTTGTAATAGCAAACTGTGCTTGTGGCCAGAATACGGGACATATTTCTTAAATGGGATGAGGTCTTAGGATGATTTCTCGATGATGAGCACGTGTTTGACTTCTTGCTGTGCCCAGTCAAGAGCCTGCCATTCTTAAAGCAACTTTTCTCTGATTGTTCAGGGACAGATGCCTGATGTATAATTTTTTTACAACATTCAACATTTTTGCAACATTCAACAAGATCCATGTAGCATTTTATTAACGTGCCTTCCCCCCCCCCCCCTATTTCTTGTGCATCCAGCTAACTTGGGTGTAAATGAGTGGCCATCAAGATGCCCCCCGGGGTCTATGGCTTGCAAGGCATTTGGGAGGATGGAGACCAGCAAGTGGACCTGGATTTCCTGCTCCCAACAGGAATCTACCTGAACTTTGCTGTGTCGCGTAATGACACCATCCGGACCATCAAGAAGGTAATCATTTTGGCTACTGTCCTGACACACTGTTCAGGAAGTATGTTGACTACTTCAAGTATGTTGAAAGAAATTAAAAGATCATTCTAGTTTTATATGAATGTTGTATAATTTGCGGAAATAAATAATAATATCAAGATGACTGAATGCCCTCAATGCCCTTCTGAACCCCGGCCTTGTTGCACAGACGCTCCCTCAGTCATCTTCTGCTTTCAAGCTAATCAACGTGGATCATTGTTTTAATACAATTTCATTTTTTTTTGCAGTACGAAAAACAATTGGTACACAAAATGGTATACAAAAATAATTAATATTCAATTGCCATGTTATATATAATAAAGGAGAAAAAAACTGACATATTTTTTAGGTTTATTGAATTTAGACATGTTTAGTTGGAAGCCATCATGAAAAAAGCTGAACTATTTTAAGATCTAGCATTTTGGGAGAATTAGATGATAAAGCGTTGGGAACCTGTAAGCCATATTATATAGAGGGTGCATTAACATGGTCTGAGGCACTGGGCTATTAAAGTTGTTGGCAGGCTATTATTTTTCTGTTTTATGATTTTAAGATTGTGTCACGATCCGTCCGTCCAAGCCTCGTGTGAGCCACACCCCCCTCATTACCTCGTGTCTGATCCAGATTGTAATCACCTGTTGTTAATCTGTGCTTGCCTTTCCTGTCTGTATTTACTTGGCGTCTGTGCTCGTATTCCCCAGGTCCGTCATTGACGTTTGTCTACGTGTGAGTTTTACTTTCGTTTTGTCCACTTGCTGTCCATTCCTCCGTTTCTACGGAGAATAAAGCCTCATTCCGCTGCATCCTGCTCCTTCCTTTCCCACTCGACCCAGCGCGAACATAACAGATTGTGTCTTTGTCGACCAAAGAGGGGAGGGTGGTGGAGTCCCTGATTATAAAATGGGCAATAAGGGGGAAGTGGGGGAGTTTCTGATGTTAAGAATAAAAATGAGAGTCTCATGCGGACTGGATTATAATTTCAGAGGGGATCACTCACATGGTCAGGATTATAATTTCAGGGGGTATCACTCATGCAGTCTGGATTATAATTTCAGGGGGGATCACTCACACGGTCTGCATTATAATTTCAGGGGTTATCACTCACGCAGTCTGGATTATAATTTCAGGGGGGATCACTCACGCAGTCTGGATTATAATTTCAGGGGGGATCACTCACACGGTCTGCATTATAATTTCAGAGGGGATCACTCACACGGTCTGCATTATAATTTCAGGGGTTATCACTCACGCAGTCTGGATTATAATTTCAGGGGGGATCACTCACACGGTCTGCATTATAATTTCAGGGGGGATCACTCACACGGTCTGCATTATAATTTCAGGGGTTATCACTCACGCAGTCTGGATTATAATTTCAGGGGGGATCACTCACACGGTCTGCATTATAATTTCAGGGGGTATCACTCACGCAGTCTGGATTATAATTTCATTTGTTCTCCAAGGGTGTGTATTTGTGTATGGACAGTAACTAATATTAGGGGCGTACCATGTGTGTTTAGGGGGGTGTGGGGTTTGGGGCTGAATTGGTCCCAACCAATGCTGAGACCAAACCTACACCTACATCTTCCACATGGTTACACTCACCTCAATATCACCTTAATGCAGGCTCCCCCATCTTGGTCCCCAAAGAGGGCCGGTCTGCACCATAGCTTGCAGCCTTCCTTGCTCAAACACACCTACTGAACCTGGCAATCAGCTGGTGAGCTGAACTCCGTGCGTTTGAGCAGGGGAGTCTGCAAACTGTGGTACAGACTAGCCCTGCAGGACCGGATTTGGGCAACCGCTAGGGCTAATGTAATATCAGTGCAGTGCAATGAAACACACCTGCAATCAGTGTAATTCAGTCCTGTCTGGTCAGTGTGTCTCCTTGCTCAAGGGGCTGAGCTTTTTTCATAATCTGAAGGTTCTCTAGTTCTTCTAATTGCGCCTGGTTGTTTTTTGGTCTAGGCATCTGAATTAGCGTGAGGACGCTACAATGTTTTACAATTGTCTCATGTTCAAAGGAATGAAATCCAATTTTAGAACAGCAGGTACGTCTTTTAACACCTGAAGTAAAATGAAAGAGAAACACTAGAGATGGTGTAAAGACAAGGAATAGCATGCAAAAGACATTAACATAAAACATCAATGACCCACATTAAACCCACAACTGGAAATGTGGATCCAAAAGGTAATTGCAGTATAGTGTGCTGTGCAGTTAGGGTCATGTTAGGGTCGTGGCTTGGTGGGTTGTGCTGACGCCTGAAACCACCAATGGTTGAGGAATTGAATCTTGCTTCTGTTATGTGTTTTTGGGCTTTGAGTTTTCTCCCAAAGGCAGAGTTAGGCTAACTGATATATGTAAATAACTGGTAGTGTGTGCATGTCTGTTTCCTTTGATCCTGACCTGGCTGTACCGAGTTTAGTCTGAGGCTCCAGTTCCCACTGCTAACCCTATCCAGGATAAGTATGGATATAGTTTAGTTATAGTCAAGAAGACCATAACATTCTAATATGGTAAATACAGCAACAATGCCAGCCGTCTATCCTTCTATGGTACCCACTTATCTCGGGGGTTTGGAACCTATCTGGAAGCCACAGGCACAGTGACACAGGGAGAACATGCACACTCCACACACACAGAGCCAGGGCAGAGACTCGAACCCTGGCCCTGGAGGTGTAAGGCAGTGCTAACCAATGTGCCACCCCACTGTAAGAATGTGATCTGTAGTAATTCTGTACCTTTACAATATACACATGCAGAATGAAAAGAAGTAGTAGTGACAGACTATGAGATAGTGACTATCTGTATGTCACCTGCTTGTTATAAACTACTTTATATTTTGTGACATGATGTCACTATTATGAAACAACTTGATTTCCATTCAATCAGTATTAACTCACAGTGTAATAAAAATGTTTTGATAAAAAAGTTTTTGAAAAAAATCTCAATTGAGTAGAATGGTGAGTAGAATGGAAATGCTGAAAAAAAACCCTTTCTCCTTCTGATTCCTGTTACATGATTTGCGTTATACAGATTGTATGGAAGAACGCAAAGAAGGAGCCTCTCTTCTTTGCCCTGAGTGATCCAGATGCGTATGTGTTCACCTGTATCAATCACACGGCGGAGCAGGAGGAGCTGGAGGACGAACAGAGGCGCCTTTGTGATGTCCAGCCCTTAATGCCCATCCTGCGGCTCGTGGCTCGAGAGGGCGACCGAGTAGAAAAGCTCTTAACGTCCCAGATAAGCCTGTTGATTGGCAAAGGTCCGCTTATCAGTTTTGCAATTACGCTAGAATTACAGCTTTATGGTTTCGTTGCAAATCAAAGTGATTGTGCTCCTCAGGTCTTCACGAGTTCGACTCCCTAAAAAACCAAGAAGTTCATGAGTTTCGGACAAAGATGAGGGCATTCTGTGAGGAGCGGGCACTGGATCGCCAGAGGTTGCCGTGGCAAAAATGGATGGAGTACAGTTTTCCATGTGAACTTGAGCCTTGTCCCTTGAGTGGAACCCTGAAGACCCAAGGCATCAAAAAAATCATTGTTAATGTAAAATTTGAAGCTAGTGATGTAAGTTCCTAAATGTACAGTCCAGACAGATAACACTCAATGCATCACGTGACTTAGAAAGTGATTTTTAATTAATGAGTTAAATGATGTATGTAATTTTGAAATAATGTCGTTTAATGTTTAGTAATTTTTAACTTCTCTCTTCAGGAAAGCTTCACGCTACAAGTGGAGCCTCAGGAAGCACCACTGACCTTGATACGGAACGCACTCAAAAAGAAGGCCACCGTCTTTCGGCCAATCAAGCAAGAGAAACCAGAGGATTACACCTTACAGGTTAATGGCAGATGGGATTATATTTATGGCAATTACCCACTCTGCCAATTTAAAGTGAGTGAAGCCCATACAAAGGCAATACAATCATTCACCTTACGATTACACTACCCTCATAAAGGGTTTATGAATGTGTTTATAAAAAGGGGGCTGTATTGTAAAGTGGTGCCTGGATTTTGTTAGCTAGAATCAGCTTTGATCTTTCCAAGCTATTGTCCATGTTGGAAAAATTTACAGGATTAATATTAGGAGGGTGAGTTGACCTGTATGTCTGGGGATTGAATTGATACTGTTTTGCGGTGAAAATGCATTTTATTTGATGAGGAAACAAGAATATGAATGGGAGGTCATTTAACCCATTTTGGATGTTTATACATTTAATGCTTAATTGTGGTTAAAATGCTAACTGCGTGCTAATTAAAAACAACAACCGTGCCTCCATTGTGCCCTCGCCTTCGCTTCCCCTTCCTCTATATAAATACTTTCTATTTTGATTTGGCACCACAGCCAGTTTCGGATCTCGTCGGTAGTTCGGAATGAGTCACCAGGGCCGACCGTGTGCACTCCTCTCCGCGTTGCCTTCAACGTCTTCATGAGAGACGATGCTTTTATCCAATGGTTTAGTGCTGAGCCCTAAAGACAACTGGAATCCTTTTTCTTGCCGTACACTGCATGTTCCATGCTGGATCAGGCTGTTCTGAAGCCCATGTTTATGTCCTGTTCCCATCTTCATCATTTACTATCTGTGAATTTGCACTGGCGCCAGCAATTAGCCTGAGTTTGGTCCTAAAATGTGAGATTATGACCTCATGCCAGATCTCTGAATATTGATTTTCTTCAATCGAATTCACTTTCTTCCCAGTACATCTTTAACTGCCTGTGCACTGGTCTTACTCCACACTTGACCATGGTCCATCACTCCACTATCAACAAGTTCCAAGAGGAGCAGGGCAGCATGAACAGTCAGGTTTCCAAAAACCGTCCCCCCACGAAACCGCCCCCACTACCACTAAAGAAGGTAAGAGGCTAACTTATTGGAACATGTTACCATTAAATTTTAAAAGCCTTTTCAATTCTTTACCATAGCCCATTTTCTGTGTATATTATTTTAACAGATGTTACGTTTTATGCTTTTACCTGTCTTGTTCTTTCATTAGGCAAACAGGGATGAATTTGTACATGAATACTTGTTCTTGTTGTTTTTTTTCTGCAGAAATTTACATTGAAAAGTGACAGTTGTACATGGAAGTTTGTTTAGAATAGCTTGCAGAATACCACATGAGAGTAGCTAAGTGAGATCAGCTTGCTAGGGGTGGTTCTTATGAAACGGAAAGTACCGTTACGTTGTTATTTTTGGGTAAGAGGTATAAAAGATATTAAGGGTTAAGCAACCGTGTCTTTCGTAACTTTTAATGCTAGAAATGTACTGTAATGTTAGTGCATTTTTTAAGAAGCCACTTAAATAATAACAGTGGGCAAAAATAATTTCTGACGCTGTCTGATCTTTGTGAAACTGGTAAATAGTAGGCCTGTATCAGTGATGCGTAATGCTTAATTTGAGAACGCTCGCCGAAGAAAATGTAATACTTCCATTAAGCATTTTTAACCTCGCAGTTATTAAAAATAGTTAGAGCATCTTTGTTTTGCTAAAGTATCTACTGATTAAATATTACTTTTTAAAAAAGAAAATAAAAAACAGCATTTCCCAACACAGTTATTTTCAATTAACAAAGTTATGGGGAAATGGTGAAATTGTTCTTATTTCTAAACAGCAAACCACATCCTCCCTGTGGTCCATTCAGGATCCCTTTGTCATCCACTTGGTTCAAGGAAGTCGAGTTAATGCTGATGAAGGGATGAAGGTAGATCTCTGTTTTTGTAAAGTACTACATTACATTGTTTGTTTAGAAGGAGGTTAGGGAGAAGACAGATTGTCAGACAATACAGTTATGTGACTGACCACATATTTCCCATAATTCATCAGTGGTTTGGGGCAACAGCACATAACAGGAAATGAAGAGGAACTGGGCTTTCACACCTAGTACTGGTGTCTTAATTCTAAGAAAAATGCTTAAATTTTGGCGTTCATTCTTTGTTTGTCTACCCACGTCTTTGTGGTTTAGAGACTCAGTGAAAGAATTAAAATAAGTTTATATTGGAGGTAAGACTGTGAAAGCTGAAATTCATTGATAGTTATGTTCACATAATATTAAGACCAAGTCAGTAGAGTTTTTTTTTACCAATATATCTAATTACATAATTATTGTATGTTTTAATGACGTTATAATACCTATGTAGCTGGTCTACTGTTTGAGCACAGCACAAATATCACACGCACAATGATTTCATTAGCATAACACAAATACGCCATCTGTTGCCTCTTGTTTTCTACCACACAGCTGCAAGCAATTTTAAGTCTCATTCTTTATGTTTGTTCAGTTTTATTTATTGATGAATATCTTTATTATTGTGTATTATTGTAATTGCTGGATAGATACAAGGCAATTTAATTGCTTTGTGGAAAATCAGTTACTGACAAACATTATTATGAAATGATCATAATGAAAATTGAAACTAGACAAAATTGGTTATGTGAGTGCTGTTGTATTCAGACTCTCAAAAATCAGATTATCCCCCAACAGTAAAAAAAGGCACTTTATATAATTCTTTACAAAGTATGGTACTTGAATATTTTTCTTTCTTATAAAACAATTACAATTCTTATAACTTTGCACAACAGACTCACAAATTACAATAGCCCAAATATACTCACGTATCTGTTTCTGTTAATAATTTAAAAATAGTTTTAATGTCTGAGCACATAATGTATTTGAATTTGGCAGTCATGATAATTGTAGTAACACTGATCTCTCTTCTCCTCAGCTGGTGGTGCAGGCTGGCCTCTTCCATGGCAGCGAACTGCTCTGCAAGGTGGTGACCAGCAGCGAGGTGAACGTCTGCTCAGAGCCAGTCTGGGATCAGAAGCTGGAGTTTGACATCAGTGTGTGCGACCTGCCGCGAATGGCCCGCCTCTGTTTCGCTCTGTATGCTGTGACAGAGAAGAGCAAGAAGCCTCGATCCACTAAGAAGAAGAATAAGAAAGCTGTGAGTTAATACAGCATTCATGAGTTTAAAAACACCGCTCTCAGTTTTACGTAACATACAAAGTCATAGATTTCCAGTTTTAATTTCTCTCAGATTGGTCTGGAATTAATTTTATTTTTTTTGCATTATTAAATCATTTAGGGCAGATAGTGGAAGAATTTAAAAATAGCAATTCACCGAAATATATTCTCTTTCCTTAACATTTTGTGTTGTGTGTCTTTGTTTACGTATTTGTGTGCTTGTTGATGACACGGTTTAATTACGAATGAAAGACAATGGCTAAGGAAGCATGCTTATGAATATTTATTATTTCCAGTAAAACTTTGCCATTTGTACAGTACGAAAAGTGCTTCTCTTTTCCGCAGATGGTACCATTCACAGAAGTTTGGGGTCTGCATGTTAGCGGAACTAAGAATTTTCTCTCGCTGCGTTTCTCATACGTGTTTCTACTGAGCCTAGTGTCAGTATTTGTTGCTAGTGCAAAATGTAAGTGTGAGAACAGACGAGCACTACTGGGTGTTTAAGAAAAATATGAGTATAAAAGGCTTTTAACAAATGTGCAGTGTGCCCAGCAGTTAGAACCAGGAGCCGGCATTAGGAATGTTGGTCTGTGTGACATCTGGTACCAGACAGTACCAAACAGTACCATCTTTCAAGTGTAATGTGAGCCTTTTTTGAAACTCCATCTCTGTGTTGCGTCTGTGGAGATGTTCTCCATGTTGTGTGGGTCCCTTTCTTGTACTTAATACCTTAGTAGGTTGTTTCTAAATTGGCCATAAA
>JAODUD010000127.1:16873979-16886833 GCA_026784285.1 Stomatorhinus walkeri
CAGGGTGTTCCCCAGCTGTATGCCCTGCCCTGCCTGGGACAGGCTCCAATTCACCCCGTACTAAGATAAGCGGGTAGAATTAATTTCAATTCAGGTTTTTATATAGCGCCTTTCACAATATAGCTACCCCAAGCTTTACATGCTGTGCATGTAATAATAAAGAAACGGGGAAAAGGATAGACAGAGGACTGAATAAAAAATGTTGGATAATAGGAGGGATTTTATCTTTCACTTATTCATACTTCCAGCAGATGACTTAGACAGTGTATAGATATTAATAGATATATTTGTTTTAGATTTCTTATATTTGTAAACCTCCTGGGATAATTGCAAGGCTTATGTCAGATAATAATATATTTTGAGAAACTGTGTTCTAATTAACTGATAGCTTATATATTACCTATAGTACCACATCTTCCATTTATAGTAAGTCTTTTTGGATTAGTTACTCTTAATGCTGTATTGTCATATAGTGTTGTAGTGCAATACAACAAACTCAAATGATAACAAAAATGCTTAAATCATTACGATATTAAAAGTATTTGATGTGATATATTTGATAGGACATAACAGATTAATTTGTATGTAAATTATGTTTTTCCCACACCAGGATTGTCCTTTGTCATGGGTGAATACGATGGTGTTTGATTACAAAGACCAGCTTAAGACCGGAGAATATAACCTGTCTATGTGGCCATCGGTGCCAGGTAAGTCTGTTGGACCAACATCTCAAACTCTACTCTGTGTCAGCTATAGAGCACACGACCAGTTGTGCAGATTATGACATAGTATAATAGTCTTTATGATACGGACAGTATGTGTTTAATATATATTTTTTATTTAATAACTCATAGCTTAAAATATTTTAGAAACATCCTTGCTCATTTTTGTCTGTTGTTGCTATACTTATATATGTTTAAGCACAAATGGTATTTAGTGTAACTACCTCCTTGCTTGGTGCATAAGACCCCTGACCTAGACTTTATGTGGAAGAGTGTCTTTCAGTTTTCATGCTTCCAGAAAAATATGGAAGTATAACTATGCACAAATGCCACACTTCATCAGTGACAGATTACTATTACTATTTAAAAAATTAATATTCTTTCTTGAAATGAAATACTGTATTAGTTGTTGTTGCATGCTATCTGTACTCATCAAAGATTATGAAAACTTTAGAAGCCTTGAACACTGGGTGCCAACTTTGCACTTAAATGTACATACGCTGTTTTTCTCCTGAAAAACGCTGTGCTTTGATGAGTGACAGTAAACACCGACACTCTCTGCATCTGCTCCCTCCCATGCTTTTTCAATAAATAAACGTATTTAGTGTTTTGTTATTAGTATTTGTAATATTTCAGTTGCAGTTTATGTGCCTTCAATTATAATGGGTGTGTTCGTTTTTTCCCGTCAGTGTTTGAATGGCATATTTTTGGAATGCTGTAAAAAAATAAACTTTAAAGCAAAGCTGTAAAAACTAAAGTTTACAGCAAAATCAGGTCTTATCATAAATCAGATTTTTATTACATAATATATTTAGCAAATTATTGACCAACATTTACAACAAGTATTCTGACTTAGTTACAATATGCCAGTAAGGTTAATGTTAAGGTCATTTGTTCCTTTCCATTATTTCAACTGCTTTAACGGTATTGTCTGAATGAATAGTCTAAGTGAATAATGAAATAACCTACTTGCTTCTTATTGTAAATTTGCAGATGATAAAAGTGAACTTTTGAACCCAATGGGTACTGTGGAAATAAATCCCAACACTGAAAGCGCGGCAGGGCTTCTGATCCGCTTTCCAAATATCCGGCCGCATCCGATCTACTATCCATCACTTAACAAGGTAGTCTGCTTCCTACTTCCATTATGGTCGTCACGTTTTTCTGTTTATTACGGGAAATGTTTATGTATAGTTATAGACCAAGCAAGTTGTAATAAAGATACATTGTTGGTGCCTGGTAATAAATGCATTAAATGTACCTGTTAACATACAAGAAAATGTGTCGCATAAGAAAACAATACAAACTATATAGGAAGATTATGAAATATGCACAGAATTATGGACTCATAGTATGTTTAAATTATTTTTTCCATACCAGGATTGTCCTTT
Organism: Stomatorhinus walkeri; assembly: GCA_026784285.1. Lineage (NCBI taxonomy): Eukaryota > Metazoa > Chordata > Actinopteri > Osteoglossiformes > Mormyridae > Stomatorhinus > Stomatorhinus walkeri. The sequence continues at coordinate 16,876,093 of JAODUD010000127.1, forward strand.
GTCATGGGTGAATGCAATGATGTTTGATTACAAATTACCAAAACATTTTACCAATTACAAACACAGTTTTTAGAAGGCATAGTTGTGTGGTGCTTACTGTGATTTTAAGGTATTTATGAGTGTGCAGGGCTGCATATTTTAAATACTTTTGGCTTTGCTGCCTTGTGCCTGTAGCCACTGGGATAGGCTCTGAACCCCCCAACCCTGAATAGGGTTACCGGTTTACAGGAAATGGATGGATGGATGGATGGATGGATGGATGGATGGAGGGATGGATGCATGCATGCTTTGTCATCATAAATACATGTAAATCATAGTAAATTCCACAACAAAGATCAATGTAAAATAGCAACTAAATGCAATATTTTAGTGTTTTTTTTTAAGAAAGCAGGCCTGTCTTCCACCAGGTCTCAGACATTATCACCATTGCTGTATTGTAATTTGGAAAATCGACTATTAAAAATTGAATTTATGTACAGTCTTGATTAAAATAAGTAATTTTACAGAAAATGTAATATGAATATAACATGTGCTTGCAGTATATACATAATTACATTTAAAATGAACCCCCCAATGCATGAAATGTTCTCTGATACTCTTTCAGTCTTATGACATCCGAATAAACGGAAACAGAGCTGAAGCTACAAAAGAGGAGGTGAGCAATTTATGTCTGATATCTGATGCATGGATCACTCATGAAACAAAACAAATGATGATTCCTAGCTACCATATCCATTGATTTTACAGCCAAACTTTTATAGTCAATTTTTTTATTGTCATATTTCTTTCAGTAACTGTAATAATAGCAACTTTGGCAAGAACATAAGCAAAATAATTAAGAAAGGAAAAAATGGCAATTTTTAATCCATTAGAAAAATAGTGTATTAAAGTTCTTTTAGAATGAAGTTATTAATTTACTACCTTATACTGCATATAGACGCCTGTTGCTTTGTCTGACGTGTTTTATAAATGTATAGAATAAATGTTACCTGAACGTTTGCAGCACGTGAAACTGAGGGAGATAGTGGAAAACAAAAACTACACTGAGTTTTTTGAGGATGACAAGGAGATTTTATGGAAGCTACGCTATGAAATGTTTGAGAAATACCCAGAGAGTTTGTCCAAACTGCTCCTCATCACCAAATGGAACAAGCATGAAGATGTAGTGCAGGTGCACCTTTGCCGTCAACCTTCTACAGATTCTTCTTGATGTTTACATCTGGAAATGTGCCTATTTTATATTTTGATTCCTTTTCTCTGCAGTGCTTTTGATTTCTTTCAAGCGACAAAATGATCATTTAAGTAACATTTGAGCACTTTTGCTGGCCTTCGAAACAATATAGTAAGATATTTAACCTGAACTGGGGTACTTCATCCTAGATGGTCAGGCTCCTGCAGCTGTGGCCTGAACTCCCAGCCCTGCATGCCTTGGAGCTGCTGGATTACAGCTTCCCTGATCCCAATGTCCGCTCCTTCACGATACGGTGTCTAAGAAGACTCAGGTAGGAAGACTGCTTCATATGAAATTTTATATAGTGCTTACAGCAAAATGAACTAGCAGCTATGCTATATGACCATATATGTGTGTGTGTGTGTGTGTGTGTGTGTGTCCCCGCACAATGTGATAAAAACCTATTAATTTGATGTTGTGGGGACCATTTTTTCATGGCATGGACTCAACAAGGTGTGGGACACACCCCTTAATGAGTCTGTAGTCTGCACCTTATTCATGCATCATGCAATTGCTGCAGATTTGACTGCTGCATATCCGTGTAGCAATTCTCCTGTTTCCCCTGTCAGATTCATTGGGGAGGCCATTGAAGTGCACTGAACTCATCGTTATGCTAATGGAAATAGCTTGAGATGACTTCTGTAGCCATTAGAAGATGGGTAAATGGTGCCCATAAACAATTTAAACAATACTCAGATACTGTGTCATGAAAACAATACTCAGATACTGTGTCATGAAAACAATACTCAGATACTTTGTTATTTAAACGATACTCAGATACTGTGTCATTTAAACGATACTCAGATACTGTGTCATTTAAAAAATACTCTGATACTGTGTTATTTAAACGATACTCAGATACTGTGTCATTTAAACAATACTCAGATACTGTGTCATTTAAACAATACTCAATTAGTATTAGGGAGCCCAATGTGCTGAGGAAACATTCCCTACATCATCACCACCGGCACGGACTGGTGACACAGCCAGCCTTCAGAAGTCCAGTTTCAGTGAGCCTGCAGTTGCTGGTTCAGTATTTTCAGAGATGCTTTTCTGCTCACCACTGTTGTAAATAGTAGCTGAGTCACTGCCTTCCTGTCAGCTCAAAACCAGCCTTGCCATTTTCCTTTGATCTCTCACGCACAAGGCTGATATCCACCCACAGGTCTGCCACTCACTGCATTTGGTTCTTTTCTACAACATTCTTTGTGGATTCTAAAACTGCTCTACATGCAAATCCCAGCAGATTGCCAGTGTCTGAGATACGCAGGCCATCCTGTCTGGCACCAACCACCATGCTAAGGCTCAGTTTTATACATTGTTCAGCTGACATTTGATTGGCTGATTATGTATTCACATGAAGGAACAGGTGTCCTAATACAGTGGTCACTTAATGTATATGACAAGTATTTGTTCAGTTATTCATTTAACAATGAAGTGAGTTGGCATGAAGGCAAAATAGCATGTAGGGTACTAGGAGAGGGAGACTATTGAGTCTAAACTATGATAGAAATGTGAAAATCCCTTTGTAAATATAGTTTTACTTATAACTATATCTAATATCAAAGTTCAGGTTACTTTATAGTCATCAGCAGCATCATGTTTGTACAAAGACTGATGAAACAATGTTTCTCTATAATAATAATCAATCCTTTATTGTCCCCATGGAGAAATTTGTTTTTGCACCCCCCACAACTTGCTCTTTGTAGAGTAAGCTGTCTGTGAAGGGCAGCCACCTGTTTGGGGCGCCCAGGAAGTTGGGGGTTAGGACCCTTGCTTAAGAACCTACAGACGTGGTGAGGTTGGGTTTGAACTGGCAACCATGCGATTTCAGGCACAGAGGCTTAGCCCTATGAGCGACATGCTGCCCCAGATGCAATAGACAGTAACATATAATACACTTACATCACAGTAACAGGGCGTGCAGGGTGCAAACAGGCAGTTCATAAACAGTGCAGAGATAATAATTAGTGCAGAGATGACTCTTGCAGTTACACATGGCAGTTGGCAGGATTTACCCCAACATAAGACACTGCAAAGTGCAGTAACAGAATCAAAATGCAATACAATACAAACAATAATAGACAGGACGATAAATAGACAGCACACAATTCCAATTTGTAACATAATTTAATATAATAATAATAACAATAATAACAATAATAATAATAATAATTTAATTTGTATTGTGTGACATTGGAAACACAAGTGCCTAAAACAGACATAGTAATTTGTACCATGTTAATCTGTTTTCTTCTGTACTTTTTCAGTGATAATGAGCTTTTCCAGTATTTGCTCCAGCTGGTTCAAGTCCTGAAGTATGAGCCTTACCTTGACTGCGAATTGTCAAAATTCCTCCTACAAAGATCCCTTTCCAACAGGAAGATTGGACATTTCTTGTTTTGGCATTTAAGGTACATTTATAATGTAAAGAGTATTTATATACTGATATATAGCCTGGGTCACTGATTGTTTTGGACAATTAGCATATGTCTTATATTTAAACCCGACTTTGAATTTGCTAGACAAAATAATATGTTGAATCGAATAACATTGATGTTACAGATGCCATTGTAGTTTCCCGTGATTTAGTTGGCTTCGCCGGCGTGTGGTCTCTGCAGGTCTGAGATGCATGTGCCGTCAGCAGGCCTGTGCTTTGGCCTGATCCTGGAGGCCTACTGTCGTGGGAGCATTTACCACATGAAGGCTTTAATGAAACAGGTAACACCTGGACATGCAGCATTACCCAAATGTTCCTTTTAATTCTTTCATTTATGCAGTCAAAATATGAGACAAAGAAAAAATTCCTTATGAATTTGGTCATGATTTACTAAGGCTGGGTAAATAACCAATTTGGAAAACTGATAAATAAAAAATGTGCAAGACTTATTAACATTTTATTATTATTTTAATATTGATTATATTATTATTGTTGTTGGTTTTGTTTAAAACTGCACACCCACACTTCATTGTACAATTCAGTATGTAATTATTTTATTTAACATGCTTAGATCTTGTTCTCCAGTCATCCCACATCATTTTCAATGCTGTCTTTCTAGATTGAGTCATGAGTCTGTAGAGTTAATACTGTGGTTAATTTATTAAAAGACTCTCCCTCTACTATCATCATAGTCAAACCTTCCATCCCAACATCCACAGTCTTTTTTTAATATCTTTACATCAACATCGCTCGAACTTTTTCCCAAAATTAGATGCCAGATGTTGTTGTGCCACCAACCCTGATAATTTTGCTTTGCTTGTGTGAGCAGAAGGTCTCCACCTATTAAAATGATTGCCTGAGTTTGTTTCGTTGCCTGAAAAGGGACGATGTTTCTGACACTGTTTGCAAATAGCTTTTTGCAGGTTTCCAGACTTGTAAAAAAATTGCACACTTCAGAAAGTGTTTTATAGCCTGTATGTGTTAACACTCACAATGCATCCCTGTTTATTAAATGCAACCAGGACTGGAGTGCTTAGATAATGGGTCATTGCACAGAATCCTTCCAGCTATTACTTATTGAAAACATTAGCCGTTACTTACTGATTTCACATTTATTATCGGTAATACATGCCCCACCCGAGACGACTTACCATAGGATTGATTTCAGGATTTTGTATTAGTATTCAGTAGTTAAAATATAGTGCAGTATCTGTATGTGTAAAATGTTGCCGATTCAGTTGGCTTTTCTTTTTTGCCCAATAGAATGAAGCTTTAAACAAGATGAAATCCTTGAATGACTTTGTGAAGTCAGCTTCTCAGAAAGGCACTCGGACTCAGACCACAGGAGACATGAAGGTGTGCATCAAGCAGGAAGCTTATCTGGAAGCTCTGTCTGATTTGCTGTCACCCCTCAATCCAAACCTCATCCTCTCTGAAATATGGTGGGAGTCCATTACGTTACGTTACATTAGCCATAGACGTTTTAATTGTGATAGGCTTAAAATGTGCTAATATTTATATATCATCTGAATTAAATAATTATCCACTGTCACTAATAAGATATTAATTTGGGTCAGATTATAAAAGGGCATCGCAAAATTTGGTTTCACAAAATCTGGTTGTCCGGCTTTGTCTGTTTATACTATGTTTACAAAGTTTCAAAAAGGAGTTTTCCCTTTATTTTATGCTTAATTGCATATCCACACTGCAGCAGGAAGCATAGGGGTAGAACATTCAAGCCTGATTCTGCTCAGTTGGTTGCATTTTAAAAATGCAGGGACCTTTGGATTAATTCCCCCCATAAGCTGTGTGGCCTGGAGCAATGCTGAGCCCCTCCAGTTTGAGAAGACCACAAATCTGTCCCACAGCTTCGCGATGCCTTTCTCTATAATGCATTGAATATGGCTGGTTGGTATTAGAGGGTATAGTACAGTTTAGTAAATACTGAATTGTCCACTGAGGAGATTAAGCTCCTAGCTGCTTGTTGCAGGCACTGTATTACACAATTGAGCATCCTTTACCTTTCTTATTACCACAGCGCCCCCTGGTGTTGAACTCCCAATTATTCTCTTGGCATAGTTGTCTCCACACACACACACCAGTAACAGAAAATCTGTAATCTTACCCTGTTATGTACCCAAGCTGTTTGTAGACTTTTATCTGTTGTTTTGACTGATACTGATGATGAGTACAAAAATTATTCCAGTACCAGCTAGCTTGTTTATTATGTGTTTGGACCAAAACCGATGAAAAACCTTCTTAGCTGTGAGCCTTGTGTGCAGCAGTACTGCTGTTAACACAGATCTCAGAAATAAACTGAGCCGCGTGCCTCTGGATTTTTGTACCTGGCTCTTGTCATTCCGTTTTAATTTAACTTTAATTTAATTCAGTGGTGCTAACTTACCCTTTTATGGTAGCACTTTTATTGGTGTTACAGCGTGCTGTAGTGCACCGATGGCCTTCATTAAGTGTGAATTCATTATTGGTTTAGTTTGATTTGATTGCTGCATAACAATGGCAGGTTTGATTCATAGCGTTTTCATTACGTGGTAAACATAAATTACTCTGGTGGTGTATCTGATTTTGTTCGATTTAGTAAACTTGCAAAAGTACGGCATTGATTATGAATCTGACTTTGCATAAAACTAAATTATAAGCTCAACGGCCTTAATTGAAATAGGTGTTTTATATTTTCTTTATTTCTTATGTATTACTGTAATAGTTAGGCTGGTATACATCGTGTGATTTTTGGCTGTCCCAGAAAAAGATTACCAATATAAAGAATCGTGGCAATATGTTTGGTCTTGGCTCCAAAGCGGTGGTCTTACTTCACACTGTGAGAGAGGTCCAATTGTGAACGTTGTCACGGATCTTGTGACTAAAAGTAGGATGGGACAAATTTCTGACAGTGTCAGTAAATTAGCGTGACCATCTCACAATGTGATTGCTGCCACACCCTACACCTACTAAGCAGCACATGTGACGTTTAATTCTTGTATATTAATTTGCGTCATAGCCTAAGATCCAGTAGGAGTTGTCATTGTACAGTCTACATACATACAAGCTTAATGTCGTACCCAAGTTGATTAGATCCATGTTTCACAGTCTGGCTGAAACTGCACAGTTATGGTGCAGGTGAAGAAAATGGAAGTGTTTATCACTTGATATACCGTGTCGTTTCTGAGTTTTTGTGATAGGTATAGTTAACTATATGCTATTTCACTGTTTTATTCAGAACTATGAAATGTCTGAAAAATTTGTTGAGTATTTGGCAAACATAAATAAGCACTGTGACTTGTATTTTCAGAGATTTTATGTAAGTTTTAGGTATTTTTTAACATTATTATAACATGATAAACCTTCACTGTGTTCCATAGTCCAGACATGTGCAAGTACATGGATTCTAAGATGAAGCCTCTCTGGCTGGTCTACAAAAATGAGAAGGTGCAAGGGGAACCACTTGGTATTATATTCAAGAATGGAGATGGTAAGAAACTGTATTTATTTATTCATATGAAGCATAAAATGTATATACAGTTTGAGATCAAGCCAGCGTAAATTGAAAGGAATTTAGTTCATGGTATCATGGTGCTAACAACAAATCAGTTTTTTGGAAAATAAATAGAAAGAGTAGCTACAATAACATAATATAGGAAAGGCTTTTCATTAGATTTCCATAAACATTGATACCCTGTGTCGAGTCTGTATTATTCCTCTCAGTATTGATGGCTTCCAACAGTTGATCATTAGTGGAATGACGCAGCTAGTTTGTATAGACCAAATATTCTCTGTAGGGTTTAGATATGGACTCTGACCTGGCCAAAGCATGAGCCTAATGGACTTGTCCTTAAGCCTCTTCTTGGTGGCCTTTGCAGTTTGGGTAGGAGCAAAATACCCGATATTGATTGTTCCTCCTCTGAAAACAACGTCTCTATTGTGGGAAGTGAGCCTTTCTGCAATATTCTCTGCTCAGCAGCATTGAATGACTTTTCTCCATGAATCAGCACCAGCAGCTGAAAACACTGGCACACCATGACACTTGTTCTTCCGTGTTTTACTGTGGCTGAGATGCACTCTACTCACTCCATACAACTATAGTAAAAATCACTCAGCATCAAACATTCCTTTGTTGATTTTGTAGTTTGTTTTTTCATGCATTTTCTAGACAGAAAACCAGCGAGAGACAACCATCTTCTAATTGTCCTTCTAGAAGGAACCTTGGTATCCAAAGTCTTGAATTTTCCTGACACTTTTCAAAGCATATTCTTTTGGCCCAGAGTGCATACATATGCAACACATATTCATCCTAATCCTATTCATATGCTGAAGCACTTGAACAGCTATGTTAGAATAGCAAATAGCAAAACTATGGCTGTTTGGCACCTCTTCCTGGGCTGTTCCTGCCTTGCTCCGGATGACCCTGAACAGGGCAAGCAGTTACAGAAGATGGATATATCTATGAATTAATTATTCATGTATGCGCATGTATTTGTATTTGTCTAATTAAATGTATCCAGGACTGATGTAAAGGCCGTTATCCATAATTGATTTCACCCGTTAAATCCACTTCGTTTGCTTAAAAGAAGGATTTGTACAATTTCAGACAACTGAAACTTGGTGAATGTGAGGGAGAATGGACAAAAACAGCAGGCTAGGAATCAAAAAGGCTTATTCATGAAAGAGGTGGACTGGGCAGATCCACAGCCAGTCTAGTGTCTACCTGTATGTTTTTTGGCAGAATTATGTCTTGTGGAATGCTGTTAACCAGGAGTTACCATGGATGGGGTTGAAACCCTGATTTTTTATCCAGGTTGGGGTGGGGTGGGCTAGGAGGTTTGACTCATGCCTTCAGCTTTGGGGTGGGGACCCAGGGCAAGCTTTCTATCCTTCCTCCTGCTGATATTTATTCCAAAATCAATTTTTCTATGCCCTCTCTTACCTCAGACCTTCGACAAGACATGTTGACTCTCCAAATGATAGAGTTGATGGAGATCCTTTGGAAAAAAGAGGGACTGGACCTGAGGTTGGGGGATACTGCAGTTATCTATTCAGATATTACAGCTTTGCTTCTTGGGAAGTTACTTAATTCCTAATTCTGGTCTCTTCATTCCCTTTCATGATTTGGATTGCAGGATGATCCCTTATGGGTGTCTCTCGACTGGAAACAAGACGGGCCTGATCGAGGTGGTGAAGAACTCAGACACCATCGCCAACATTCAGCGTAACAACAGCAATAACGCTGCAACTGCGGCGTTCAACAAGGACGCTCTGCTCAACTGGCTGAAGTCCAAAAATCCAGGGTTAGCGTTTGTTTGACTTGAGATAAGCACTGTGTGGACCTTCTGTTATGCTTCCGAAGCATTAATATTATATTTAAACATTGCATATGTATCATAATTCACTGTTGCATAGCTCATTAACAAAAACAGTGTAAGACTGTCATAGTAAGAATGTCACCTCAGTAGTGAATATAAAATGATCCAATTTGGAACATGCTCAACTTTCACCTTTAGACAGACAGATGGGTCCAGGACTGTTAGCTTAGGGCAAGACTGCGGCTTAAAATATCTGCTCTACTTCGTTTCTTATCCCTTTTGTTTACAGAGATAAACTGGATGAAGCCATTGAGGAATTCACTCTGTCCTGTGCTGGCTACTGCGTAGCCACTTATGTTTTGGGAATTGGTGACAGACATAGTGACAATATAATGATCAGGGAGACTGGCCAGGTGGGACTGACTGAGATATTTATTTTATTGTAACACTACTGACTCTTTTCTTTAACATTGTATATTAGATTCATGTTGCATTGAGTAACATAAAAGGTCAAAGGGTAACATCACAACTGGGGACTAAATAATTTTCATTCCTTGCAGTAAAATTGTGTATTTAACAATGCTTATTATAATAATGCTAATCACCTTTCGTCTTATTGACTTATCTTTAAATTAAACATTGTCTTTTGCAGCTGTTTCACATTGACTTTGGACACTTCCTCGGAAACTTTAAGAGCAAGTTTGGCATCAATAGAGAACGAGTGCCGTTCATTTTGACCTATGACTTTGTTCATGTAATTCAGCAAGGAAGAACCAACAACAGTGAGAAGTTTGAGAGGTAATTTTTATTTTTTGGAATAATTTACATTTCCGCAACCAGTACCTGTGTTGTAGTTCTTGTACTATTACTGAATGTGTGCTGACAGTGCAGTTATAGTGGAAATGGAGGCAGTAACACACTATTGGTTCTATATTGTTTTTACCTAAATATTTCTTTCAGAATCTGTTTTATATATGTTGACTCTGTTTTGTCAGTGATTCTCCATTAGAAATTAGACCGGCATCTCAGTTAGGGCTTTCCCTGCTTTGTGTGCTGTGGGGAGATTCAGGTTCCAGTTTCCCCACAACTCTGTACCAGATAAGTCACTGGAAAATTGTTGGATGGATGGATGAACAGATGTGATATTCATTTTGCTGGTGCAACAAAAACAGCACCATATTGTGCATAATACAATAAGACTTAAGCACAATGTCGTGCCTGAGGTTATAAAATTGCTGGTGATTTCAGTCTCTAAGAATTCAGTTAAGCTTATTTATAGTGTGGACATTATTAGTGGTGATAGCAATTTGTGCCAGTTATGGTAATTATCTTTTGCTGTTATCCTCTCTGAAGTTAGCTGGAATGATTGGTGTGCCCCACAAGGCTCAGCAGAAAGACGTAATTATGTGTTTAGTTCTTATGGTCTAACTTGGTAACAGTCCTCCAGTCAGAACCTTATGTGTTTGGGGATTTACTCTGAAGTTTCTCATATAGGAGAATTAGTGGCTTAGATTGCTGGCAATACGGTAATTTTGTCATCATCGTGTTCTTTCTACTTCTGCTGGTGATGATCCGGTGGCTGCATGCCGTGCAAATCAGACCAAGACCTCACTGTCCAATTCTATAGGCCCTAGACTGCTCCCAGGCCAGCTCTGATATACCATCTCTCCTGCATGGAGGGCAGTCAGACTAAGACCTATCTTTCCAGCTCCATAGGCCCTAGACTGCTCCCAGGCCAGCTGGGAGATACCATCT
>JAODUD010000127.1:16888767-16916549 GCA_026784285.1 Stomatorhinus walkeri
TAGTATTTTACAGCAGTATATACCTAGAAAGACTGACTGGGTCAATTGACCCAGTCAGTCTTTCTAGTGTTAACAGACTTTGAACAATGGATTCCGTTGTTAATGCATTTGTATTCCAGCAACTCATCCAACACAGAGGCCTGACACCTTTCTCAAACAGCATATGGCACAGCATACGGATGAGATACATCACAGGATACAGTCACAGTCATGCTTGTGGGCAATTTAGAGATGCCAGTTCACATCACTTCAGGCCTTTGGACTATGGTAGAAAGACCTTGTACCTAGAATAGTGTTTCCCAAACCAGTCTTCAGGGACACACAGACAATCCACTTTTTTCTACAGCGTATAGGTTATGAACAATTTCGCGATAGCTGGGAGGGAGCAAAAATGTGGACTGTCTGGCAGGGAGCTGGGAGGGAGCAAAAATGTGGACTGTCTGGCAGGGCGTTGGGAGGGAGCAAAAATGTAGACTGTCTGGCAGGAGGGAACAAAAATGTGGACTGTGTGACAGGAGGGAGCAAAAATGTGGACTGTCTGGCAAGGAGTTGGGAGGGAGCAAAAATGTGTACTGTGTGACAGGAGGGAGCAAATATGTGGGCCGTCTGTGGGTCCCTGAGGACCAGGGTTGGGAAATATTGATCTAGGCCCTAAGAACCCACAAGAACATAAGATATTTACAAAAGAGAGGAGACCATTTAGCCCATCAAGCTCTTTGGAGGGGATTCAATTAATACCTCAGAGTTGTTAAAAATAAAAACATAAGAAACAAGTGGATAACATGCAAACTCCACCCACAGAACAGAGCTTGGATTCAAAATGTGCCTTCATAGAGTGACCCCCTAAAATGCTGGATCTTGCAAATCCCCGTTCTGCCTCTTGGGGTCTTTTCTAAAGTCTGCAAACGTGGTTATTATGTTTTTATCTTGCAAAACGTCTTGAGTTGCTTACGGTGTGTTCTCAGATTCCGGGAGTACTGCGAACTGGCCTACAAGATCCTTTGTCGAAATGGGACCCTGTTTGTGAATTTATTCTCCCTAATGCGGGCTGCGGGACTCCCGGAGTTGAGCTCCTCCAAGGATATCCAGTACCTTAAGGTAAGTCTCAGGAATATCTCATATATTCAAAACTGTTCTGCAACTTTAATATAAAGGTAAAAAAATAACCAGCTAAAAAAACCCAGACTTTGCGTATGCACATTCATAACACATTGTGATGCATTCATAAAGCATTATAAACATGGTTATAAATATTTATAAAAAAGCATAAAGCATTGTAGGGCGTTTATAAAGCATTTATATATAGCATTTATAATTCTTTAAAAGCTTTGAACTAAGCTTTCATCTATAATGCATTACAGACTCCCTTATAATTCTTTACGAAGCAATTCTTACTGACCATTATAATGCATTATAGATGCTTTGTAATGCATTATGAAGGTGTCTATAATGAACTATAGGTGATATCTTCATTTGAGTTTATAAACTATTATAATCAATACTCTAATGCCTTATGCCTTTTAAAAAATATTTTAGTCGTGCTTATAATGTGTCATGAATTTTAATCTGTTATGAATTCTTATAGACTTCTTCCAGGCATTTGTAGAAAGTTTTACCGTTAGGGCTTGTAAATCAACATGCTGTCATTTTATATGTCATATTATTTAGTTGAATGTTTTCTATTGATGTATAGGACTCGTTAGCACTGGGGAAGTCAGAAGAGGAGGCTCTGAAGAACTTTAAAGTGAAATTTAATGAGGCGCTCCGTGAGAGCTGGAAGACGAAGGTAAACTGGATGGTCCACAGCGTTTCTAAGGACAACAGATGATTATAGACATAAAGGACAAATGTTTACTATCATTTAAGAATCAACTGTGGTACTATAAATATTTAATTTAACTGATAAGAAGGAAAGGGGTTGTTCTCCTTAAAATTCATGTAAATATCATTAATCATTTTGATTTTGTATTTACATTGGAAATGTAATATTTATTGAAAAAGATGCACAGCTTACAAAAAAATGTATGTGGAATTTCAATGAGTAACTGCTAATACTCTGTAAAGGAAAAAGAACACTTGTTGTGTTAGAAAAGTGTTTACATCCATTTTGGATGAAGTTATATATCTATTTATTTGTATTTCTTTATGTTTGTATTTTTCAAATATGGCTAGATCTATTTGTATTTTTGAGTGTCAAAATATTTATGTAGAACTTATGCAGACAATCAGAAGAATGTCCAAAACAAGATTTATTCCGCTTTCAAAACCAGAAATATGTGGTAAAGTTTATTCGCCTTTTTGTAGCTGTCCATGCAGCTACATGTTTCACTTGTGCTACACGTGACAGTTTTGGGGTTGTGATATATTTTCTATTAGAAATTTCACATAAAACATTTTACAATAAATGAATAAAACATTTCCTGCTTAGTCAAGCTCACCTAATTTTTGGTGACAGCTGAAGCAAAAACCCTTCAGTTGATAAGAGCAAATGATAATTACCACTGATGAGATATGACGTTGTTTAAGTAGCTAAAGAATGCATACAACTTCATATTCTAAACCTAGAATAATTACAAGCTATCTAGATGTGCTGGGATTCCAGCAGCATGCTTTGGTGAGTGTCTCAGCCTCTTCTACTGACTCTGCAGTGCAGGTTCATAGGAGGTGCCACACATATGAATTAGGGATGTGCATCTCCGTCCCAGAGGCTGATGCGATACACATCTCCATGTATTGCCAGCGATCTGATACATTACAGAAACATATGAGGCAGCTAATAATGTGCTACGATATGATTCAGAGAGGGGCAATAGCATTATTAACCTTTATGCTAGTACACCAATACGTGAATCTCACCATCCCTAGTATGGATGCATAATGACAAACCAGCAGGAAGAAAAGTGTCTCTCCTGTTTTTGGTGCACAATCAATCAATTATCCATTCTATTAAAATGGAAAGCTGAAATCTGTAAGACTGAGTAGCTAATCCGCAGGTCCTCAGTGTCCATCATGACCTACACCCTGTAGAAGAAAGTGAAAACTGGAGCAGCTGACCAATCGTGAGATGTCAGCAGTGGGCATCCGTCCTCCTTGATGCAAAGACGTCGACTGAGGTGTACAGTGTAATCAATGCTTCTTTTTAATGACTTTTCAAATCTTCCTCCTTGCTGAATACATGTAGATTTCCTAACATCTGTTTAAGTCTTCCTTTGTCAGTCTTGGAATGGTTTGCACATATTCTCTTTAACAATGTCATTATCTTACACCTCAACAGATTATCATCCTCAACAGATTACATAAATTTACTATACCTTACGCTTTGCAAGGATTGTGTCAATTTCTCTTTGGGATGGTAAAAGTGCTTTTTAACAAAGTTTTATTAATTTCTCTTTTTGTGTATTTGCAATATTTTTGATGGGATGAAATGTTTACAAAGCATGAAATATGCAGCCTTAAAGTTTTGTTTTGCGGAAAACAATTTTTTTTTTTTTAATGTTGTAGAAAATGTAAAATCATGGAAAACAGTGCAAATAAATTTTATCCCTATATTTCACGTCCGAGGATGTTACGTGTCAGCCTTCAATTTAACGCCTTTTCAGTTGTGGAGGGTAAAGGATTCTGGGAATTTACAAAGGCCATAAACCCTTTGTACACTTTGCATACAAACCCAGTCCAAAGTAATAATCCCATTGATACTTAGCAAAATCCATCTACAAATACTGGAAGAGGTTAAGTGAGCATTCGCTGTGCGGTTAGCACGAGACGGCTGGGCACAATCAGCACTACATCTGTGACTTGCATTTTACTAAACACTTAAAATAGTGCTACGCCTGCTTTAGTGTTTCCAGAGTAGCCAAAGGAAGCGTCACCCCAGTAGCATGTGTGAAGCTCGACCAGGACACGCTGACCTAGGATAAGCGGGATGATGAGGGGAAGGAAAGACCGATGCCTGTGGAATCTTAAAAACTTTTTTTTTTTCCTCTGTTCTTATTGGGTTAATTAAAAAAGTATTTTTTTCTTGTTCTTGTATCTAAGGCAATTAAACCAAAGAAATCAGCATAAACATAACATGGAATTTCCAGGGGGGGCAAGTTTTTGTGGCAAATGTGGTTTTTTTTTTTTTTTAAATCTATCTATTTATTTATTTATAGGGTTTTTTTCTTGGAATAAATCTCCTCCTTTTTTGCTCACATTTACCCTGAGTGCCAAAAATTGTGGAGGGCTCTGTACAGGAATTATGTAGACAGAAATGACCAAAATATACATTTGGACTTCAAATGATGAATGAAAATATTTTAGATGTTTTGATCCTCTCTGCATCTTGAACTAAAGCTCGTGTTGTCTTATGAATGTAAAGGTGAGCTTTTGACTAAAGATTTGTTATCTAAGCCAAATTACAGCATGCAAACAGAAATGGGAATCTGCGATCGATACCGTATAATGGACTGGATGGCTTTGTTTTTAAAGTAACCTTTATAATTCTGGAAATAAAGTAAAACAATACTGAGGAAAGATGGACAAATTAGCACCCAGAATGTTCAAGGCAAAACAAAGATTAAGGTAAAATAAGATTGTAAATTCGTCTTTATGAAAAAACAGCTTGGATTGGTCACATTGCCATGTCTAGAGTAATGATCAGAAGACAGTAGGCCTCCGAACACAAGAGCAAACAGAGAGTGGTCTGACAGAAATAGACTAGAACATAACACACAGTTTTAGATGGAACTTCCATTCAAAATCATCAGTTTCAGCACCATTTTCCTAGGCAGCTGTAAAAAAGGGCCATCAATATCCAACAATTATCTACATTATTCTGTGCTGAAAAACCCTGAATGGGACTTTGCGACCAATTATCCCTGAAATATAGAACAAACATTCCTGAGATTCAAAATTGCTACAAATCATTTCTTCAGTTGAACTCGTGTGTTTTACCGCCCTTAAGACACGTTCATTGTGATATGAAAATATTCACTGCCCGGCCAAAAAAAGAATCATTTGAATTTTTAGTTGGACTGCCTTCAGCTTGATTATGGGACACATTCATCAAGGCGCTGTTTCCACAATGCAACATCTCAACATTTTTTTCCCCATCCAGATTTGCATTAATTTCTCACCAAGATCTTGTATTGATGATAGGTGAGCTGCACCACTCTTCAGCACATCCCAAAGATTTTCAATGGGGTTAAGGTGAAGACTCTGTGGTGGCTAAATCACGTGTGAAAATGATTCCTCGTGTTCTTGAACCATTCTTTCACAATTTAAATGGTGAACCTAGGTATCATCATCCTGGAATATGTCCATGCCATTAGGGAAGAAAAAATCCATGGATGATGGATGAAGCGGTAACCTGACCATCCAGTAGATTCAGGTACTCCGCTGACTTCACTTTATTGCTGTATAATGTTGCAGAGCTGTAATAATGATCCAGTCACTGGCTTTTAAGTATTTGCTGATATAAATTCAAACGGTGACTTTTTTTGGCTGGGCAGCGTATATCATGGCAAACCAATCATGCTCAAACTGATATTCAAACTAAACACAGAGTAACGATATCCCTGAAATGATTAATTTAAAGGGAAAACAAAGAAAGAACCATTTTTAAAACACTGTGGCATGTTCAAATACTCTGAGACTTGCTTGAATACCAATTCACCAATGTTCAATAGTTTATCATGAAAATCAAACCATTACACGTAAGGAAATGCATAAAACTAGTGCAACATCAAGAACTTAAAAGACATTCAATTATCTATCCATTATCTTTATCGATATAAAAATAATCTTGATAGTTGTGAAAGGGTTTTAATGCATAAAGAACAGACATACACATTTCCAAATTATTTGGTTTCAGTAGATTTCCAGGAATCGCACCCGTGACCGAGGCTTTTAGCCTAATAGAGCGTCATAGTCGATATACCACACCAGCTTGCCACCAGTAGGACTAACACCCGTTATGGGCCACTTTTGTGGATCATCCTTTATCCGGCTCAGCTGAATGATCATCTCATGTTTGCTTTTACCTGTCACTAGCACACCAACCCTCTGAGCTTGATTGATGGCAGCTAGAGTAAGGCTCATGCGCTGGTGTGGTTTCACCGGGCTCTCCGTCAGAACCACCAGCCTGTGCGTATGGGTGTCCATCTGAGTGCTTTGGAAGAGTGAAGCCGTGTGCCCATCATAACCTACACCCAGTATAACAAAGTGAAAACTGGAGCCGTTGACCAATCGTGAGATGTCATTCTCGTAGAGCAGCGGGCCGCCGTCCTCCTCGACGCAAAGACGTCGATTGAGGTGTACCGGCATAGGATGAATGTTAAAATAGGGCAGCCGTACATGCTGCAGAAGGTTCTCGTGCAAGGCGTGGAAGTTGGAGCCAGGCTCTGACAACGGCACGCAACGTTCATCCACCATCCATATGTGCGTGTGCTGCCACGGAAATGAGTAGTGATGCAAGGCCAAGCGCTGGAAGAGGGCGAGGGGGCTGGAGCCTCCAGACAGTGCCAGGTGGAAAAGTCCACCAACCTCCACCGCCTCTTCGGCCGCGGCCTGCAGGTCAGCAGCGAGTCGATCGATGAGCTCCTCCGGCCAGGCCGATACCATGTCCGAGTTACGGTACTTGCCGCGCATGACCTGGAAGTTCTCAGCTGTGGCCGACCCCCCAACAAAGTCACGTGGGCTCAAGATCACAGCTTCATTCGTGAAGATAATCTTCCTGCCATGCAGCTGGAAGTCGAGAAGATCTTCCGTGTCGGTGCCTCCGGGATATATGCGCGGAACCTGCTGTGCTAGGCTGTGTAATAGGGGTGTCCAGAAAGCCCAGGAGGCCAGCACGGTTTCTACTCGGATAATGCTGTCCTTTCTGCCATGAAAGATTTGGGAGACGACCACCTCGTGGGCCTCCCTCTGGAACGTGGGTGTGTAGATGTGGTAACCTGACAAGGGCACGCCAAACAAGGCAGTATCTCGCTCTCCCGTCACCTCTTTCCAGCTATCGTCTGGAACAGTAGGCTTGAAGAGATTCTTGCTGACGAGAATGGCCGAGTGCTGTAGGTCACCATGTCTCAGGAGGAAAACTATTTGCTTGGGACTACATGGGAGACTGCTGGAATTCTGAACACTGAAGACCTCATTCTTGAAGAGGATGCGGGCATAGGCCACCTGCTCATCCAGCATCTTCCCAGAGGTCAAGAAGATAGGAACTCCATCAAACTGAGTGTTCCTGACGTGAACCACAACACCTACAGAGAACAAAGATGATTACTAGTAATATTACAATGAAGCACACCTTTTTCAGCGATTGCACATAATTCTATACAACAGTGAAAAGGGAATATAATTGTAATAAAAATAAATATTAGATGTAGATCACAGCCATAGTAAATACAAACCCAATAAAAACATATAAAGACAAATAATTTATAAACCATTGAAAAAAGTGTTTTAAAAAAGTTATCAGAACAGAAGATGATCTCTGCTATCAAACATCAGACAGATTCATCCATCCATCCACAGATTCATCCAACTCCACACACATATAACCCAGGCGTGATCCCGGGTCCCAGAGGTGAGAGGAGACAGTGCTAACCACTGCACCACCATGCCGCCCTCAGACCCAGCAAAGGAAAATCCAGCTTACTTATCATCCATTTTAACCATTTTAAAAGGTATGGTGAAACACCCAAAAGGCATGCGAGGTATGTGGAAATAAGATAAATCTGAAAATGCACCGTAAGGTGGTTTGTGCTCACAAAAGCACACAAGAAGTACATGTGACACCAATCGAAAATCCCTCCTCGTGCGTTATATACCTGCAAAGGTGGGTGTGCTGCTCATGTCTTCCTTGGTCCTATTAAGCTCCTCCTGCACCTCAGAGTTGTAGGCCTGGTATTGACCAATGACAGCGCTAGTCCGGTCGATGTCCTTTAAAGAGCTGAAGACTTGCAGCTTCTTGTTGACGATCTCATCGCTGTCGCTCATATTGGCTGGGACTCCCATTGTCAGAAGGAGAAGGATCTCCGTCAGATGGTTCTGCAGCACATCCCTGATCACCCCATACTGATCATAAAACTGAGCCCTGCCTACAACAGAACAGACACATTAAGCAAAAGGCAATTTCTATCACGTGATAGTGACGTTTAATGTTGTAAAAGCATTTTAAACGTTCTCTTCACTGAAACCAGTAATGGGAAATTCTTTTTAAAAACACTTAACAAAATTCTTTCTAAATAATAGAAAATGACACAAGTAGGACCTCATTATCTACAAACTGCATGAATTTTGCGTTCCATTTAGGGTTGGGATATCTACAACATTTTATTTTTAAAATATCAAGATCTGTCTGTCAATCATATTTAATAATGTAATAAACACTAATAATTGTTAATATTATTGTTAATAATATAACAATAATACTGAGTTATTCAACACCCCTCCCCCCAAAAAATAAAAAGTAAAACTTGTACAGTCAATATTCAGGCAAAAGTCAGTTATTGGTAAAATAGCAAATATGCAATTCTACAGAGAGCAGCAGGATGCCGTAAACAGGCCACTCTTATATGAAGATGAGATTTCACAGTACTTTCTTTTGTTAAAGAACTACTTTTTAAATTATTCAAGAAAGTCCTATTGGAGAAGTTCTGTCCTCCAATACAAGAGTCATTTGCATTTAATTTGACTTTACTAGATTAATTTTTTTATTTTTTGTTTGTTTCAATCTTTTTAGATTTATGGTACATTGCACGTGATTTACATAAAAGGAGAGTGCACCTTTAACATCCAGAGTTTCTTTCAGAACTATCTCCATTCGCTCTATGTGATGTTTGTTCCAGATGGGGTCAAGGAAGTTCTTGTTGTCTTTCCGAAACGGCAGTATCTGGGAAACCACCTTTCACAAAAATATACAAAAAAAAATATTTTAAAAAGATAAAGAATCAAACTAAATGCATACTTGGTTATTCCTTCTTATGTACCATTGCACGCTCTCATGTAACTTTCATTGAAATAACAATACAATTTTATCAATGATAGAAGTAAACAAACCTATATGTATGTATAAACCCATTGGCCCAGTAACTTAAGTCCTGTTTCTGTAAACCACAGTGTGTGTTTATTCAAATTGCAATGCAGTAGTTTTATCGTGTTAAAAGATAAATCCAATAAAGATTGTCCCCAAAAATAATTATAATTACTGTAGTAATCTCACGACGGAAGTTTTGGGTAGTAAAGTTGATCAGACGATACAACAAAATATTCTCTATAGTTATGTTGGAAAAATGCACATAACTGGTTAGTGTGAGCTACGGATCACAGAGCGGGAGGGTCAGTCGGGGCCCATACCGGGTAACTGGGGGCATAATTAAGAAAGCGGTGATAATCTACCTACTAATAATTTAATGTAAACCAATAAAACTTGTATAGTAAATTAATATTTAAAGCAGGGGTGGGGGACCTGATCCGGTGCGGGTATTTGGGATGGCCTCTCAGTCAACCAATAAGAAAGCAGTGGTTCTCAACTCCAGTCCACTGTGATTGGCTGATTAAGAGGTCATCCCAAAAATCCGCGCCGGCCCTCCATGGAACAGGCTCCCCAACCCTGATTTAAAGCTACATCACTGGCAGCATTAGTCAGATCTCAACATGTGACGCGAGGGTGAAAAGTGCATCGTACGGCGAGCAGGGCTCGACTATTCAGAAGGAAAGGAACAAAGTGGCAGGTGGTTTAATCTGAATTTTTGAAAAGCAAACAGACAAGTGGACAGGATTTCATATCCCCCCCGAGGTCAGATACGTTACGCAGTCCATGGTGTGAGTAGGTGGGAAAATGATGCATGTGTGCATTGCAGGGTCCAAACGTGATGTGATGACCGCAGAAACCGTACCATTGGAAAAAGCAGAGGTTTAGCAAAATTAACAGTACTTTTTTAATTGCTTATGGGCAGATCGGTTACCTTAAGGTAACATATTACTATTTTTTGAGATGAGAAGAGTTAAACATTAATCAGGGGGATTTTTTTTAAAAGCCCTCCAGAGACAGACAGATCTAATTATTATGAAAGTATAATAATCATAATTCTGATTAAACAATATCTTGGAATAAAAACGTATTAAAATCGAGTCATGGAGATAATCAGCTTGATTAATTATGCAGAAAATCACTTGGAACCATGGAAATGAGCTTTTTTCACCCAGCAGCCCGTCATTATCGGAAGAGCCACCCTGCCTGCAGTGGCATGGAATCGCGAATAATTCCGCCACTATGGGACTGCCTGTCGCAGCCAGCAAATAACATTGCAAGATCAACAGCAACGTTTCATGCAAACCGAACGCAGCAGATGATGTAGCAGTAATGAAGAGCAGGCTGATTCATACCTGCTTTCCCAGGTAGTGGTCTATCCTGAACATCTCGTCCTCGTGCAGTGACTTCTTCAGCAGCGTGGCTAGTTGCTCGGCACTGTCCAGATCATGGCCGAACGGCTTCTCCAGCACCACCCGAAGCCACTGGCCCTGGCCAGGCCGACAGCTGCGGCCGATCTTCTCAGCGATGTCGGCATACGTGGACGCAGGAACGGCCAGGTAAAACAGCCGGCCCGCTTCCGCCAGGCCTTCATCTTCCGGCCGCCGTCTGATGTCTCGCGCCAGATTTTCATAATCTTCTGTACTGTTCAGCTGCTGGTACTGAGCCAACTTCAAGAACTGTTCCTTCAGCAGAGCACACCGCTCCTCCGACCCCTCCGACGGGCATGCCAGGCTCTTCAGGATCTGAAAGAATTTGGGCTTGCCTTTTTCAGCCTTTGACAGGCCCCCACCATAGAAAGAGAAGCTGTACCCACTGCTGACTTGATCAGCGTACAGCTGGAAGAAGCTTTGCCAGAGGTACTTTCTGGCCAAGTCCCCCGTGCCGCCCACAATGACCACAGACACATGGCCTTTCCACTCCTTGCTGGAGCCCTTCTGCGTGCATACGCTGTCCAATAGCAGAAAGGTAAACAATGCCCACCACATCATCTCTCCAAGATGGCCTCCACTGCGTCCTACCTAGAATTGTGGGACAGAGCAGAACATCATCACCACTTTTGTCCCACCATGATTTTGGAACACAGGTTAATTTAAAGCTCTAGGCCCTGCAACATGGACCATAATAAGTGGATGGATGATTCATATAAGGTGAAGATCACATAGCCCTCTTTAAAAAAAATTAATGTAAGACAGAAATATGTTCACTGTTGATTTAATATTTAAAAATGTTTGTATAAAACTCTACACCTCTTCTACAGCACTCATTAATGTATTTAATATGCACACATCATTACAAAATCTAATTACAGCATAACAAACATATGGCAATAGCCTGCAAATAGTCCATAAATTATTGATCAAATAATCCATATAACTGCAATGAGATCAGCAGTGATAATGAAATATACTGCTGCAGCACAAGAGCGCCATTCAGGTTCAATTCAATTAAATTGTATTTGTATAGTCAATTTTCACAACATTACTTTGTCTGAAAGTGCTTCCCATTGTCCTCGCCCAAAGCCAGAGGCAACGGCAGCGAGGGAAGGACTCCCTAGTAGGAAGAAATCTTGAGAGGAACCGGACTCAATTCTGGCGAAGGACAGCAATTTAAAGTCTTGATTTATACAAGCCAAACTGTTAAAATGCTAAAACTGCTGGCCAAGTCAAGAATATATATATATCAAAGAAAAAATGCTCTGGAAAATCATTACAGGAACTTAGAAGTCACATTTATATGAAACCATTTTAAAATATGGTTTCATATATTAAGCCTTTATCACATTTTTAAACATACTTTTTGAGAATTGTCACTCCTGCAAAGGTAACATTCAAAATCATTTTGTATGTACGGTCCCCACTCATGTGTATTAATATATATCTTTTATTTTAGCACTGTTTGAAATAAGGGCCGAGCCCTAATTATGTCTGATAAGAAGCAAAAGCTGCTAATGCTAATAGCGACAAACATAGCAGTATTCTAGCAAAGAATATAAAGACTGTTCATTTGCTCATGAATGTTCACTAATTCACTATTGATTTACTAACTTTAAGCTTTGCAGTAATTTTGCCTTTGATGGGACAGAGACTATGATAAAGAGATTCTCCCTACTGCTCGGTTAAAGCATGTCTGCTGGGCAAGGCCCAGATATTTTATATGCATTTCATCGTAGGGTTTTCTTTTTTGCAAAATATTTATTTTAAAAAAAATACACCAACCAGCCAAATCACCACTGACAAACGACGTGAATAACAGTGATTATCTCGTTACAAAGGCGCCCGTCAAGGGTGCCATTATATATTACGTAAGCACAGGTAGTTTTTGAAGTTAATGTGTTGAAGCAGGAAAAATGGCAACGTGCATGGATCTGCACGACCGTGAGAAAGGCCAAACTGGGAAGGCGAGATGACTGGGTCAGAGCGTCTCCAAAACGGCAGGTCTTGTGGGGTCTTCACAGTATGCAAGGGAAGAGTTTGCACCAGGATGCACTATTTTAAGAAGACAAGCCAGCAGTGTGATGTTCTGTGCAATGTTCTGCTGGGAAACCTTGGCTCTTGGCATTTAAGAGTATGTGGATGTTACTTTGACTTGTAGCACCTACCTAATCATTGTTGCCAAGCAAATACACCCCTTCAATGTCAGTGACCTCTTTCAGCAGGATAATGCTCCCTACCACACTGCAAAAACTGCTGTGGAATAGTTTGAGGAATATAAAAAAAACAGTTTTGACTTCGAAGCCCCTAGACTGCAATCTGACCAAGCATCTGTGGGACGTGCTGGACAAACAAGTCTGATCCAAGGAGGCCCCACCTCGCAGCATACAGGACTTAGAGGATCTGCTGCTAACATCTTGATGCCAGATACCACATCACACCTTCAGAGGACATGTGGAGTCCATGCCTCAGTGTGTCAGGGCTGTTATGGTGGCATGAGGGGGACCTACACAGTATTCCGCAGGTGGTTTTAATGTTACGTCTGAACAGTATATATACATATGGAAGAAGACCCATTAAATCAATCTGAATTCAATAAAAAATAACTGACCTGCTTTTTAACATTAACATGTTTTACATTTTGTTTACTCTAAGATAAAGGTAAATCTATTCCATCCAACTTCCAAGCCCTTATCTTGGTCAGGATCACAGAAGATCTATCTGAAGCAGTACAGAGCTCAGTGCCTGGAACAATCTTGAACACACGCAAAATTACAGTCCATGGGAAAAGTGAGACACACCAGTCTGCTAAACTGCATTGTGAATTTATACGTTATTCTAAGAATAAGTAGATATTAAATGTAGCTACTAAAATATAAGTGTAAAGCAGTTTATGAACAAGAAAGATAACTTTTCACTGCTTCAGAAAAGAAAGTGCAATTATGAAACAAAGGACAGTATCAGTACTTTAGTCATTTACAAGGGATAAGGTTTTACCAACTAAATATTTACACAGAGAATGACCTCCCTGGAACAGGTACAGACAACTAACAAATTAAACAGTAAAATTAGAGTAAAGGTATTGTGCAACGTGATCTCTTTCGCCATGTGGCTTGCGGCAGTATTGACCAAACAGCATTCATGCAAACAAGGAAGTC
Source organism: Stomatorhinus walkeri (assembly GCA_026784285.1). Taxonomy (NCBI): domain Eukaryota; kingdom Metazoa; phylum Chordata; class Actinopteri; order Osteoglossiformes; family Mormyridae; genus Stomatorhinus; species Stomatorhinus walkeri. Next base: position 16,902,372 of record JAODUD010000127.1, read on the forward strand.
AGGCTACCATCCCTATCAAAGGTTAATAAACCTTAAAGCAACCTTTGGAGTAAGTTAACTTTCCGGGATTACTAGATATTTTTATACAAGAAATATTTGAATTTAGTGCCAAATTCGCGTTCAGCACTTACTTTACGACATTTCAGTATTAGTTTAAACATTTTCTCCGTTTTCTGACTGTCAGTCGTGTGACACTCATGCACATGAGAAAACTGTGCAAAAGAATCACGTTAAAACTTAGCATCGCGTGTACATGATTTAAATAACACATTATTGACTGGAGATATCAAGTGTAGACAGTTGTTGCCAATTCAAGGGTTACAGCACGATGTATTTTGTGTATTAGTTCATAAATAAAAACCCAAAGTTCACATTGTAGTGAAGTAGTGAATCTGCAGGGTATTGCATATGGTATTAATGTAGCGGCAGGTATCAAGACAACACTCGTAGTTTCAAATGATGATTACAAATCTTACCGTGAAAGCAAAAAACAGCTACTAACATGACACTAGTGTTAAGAGATTTCAAATATCATTTAATAAGGTCTGCAAAACTTGTTACATTTTGCAATGACTGCATGTTACAGGTGCACGAACGAGCAACCTGTTAGCTGTCTAGCTTTCGTGAATTAGTATTAGTTTACTACTTAAACAGTGATTTCCTATGTAGAGTCGTATAGCTTACACGTGATGATCGTGGTAATAATGCACGTACCTCATTCCAGCGGCGCTCCCGAAGTGTCACACCAGCCGCCTTACACTCCGTACTGACACTCCGTACTGACACTCAGCGGCACCCAGGGATCCTTCGGAGGAAACGCACGTCCGGACTCGATGACGTCATCGGCACCGCTTGACGCCTCGTGCGCGGAGTCCCACCCAAATGTTCACGAGACGTGTCCAATCGAATGCGAAGGGAAATGCCCTGGCTCGCCGGTCCCGGGTGCGTGCTGGTGTCGGACTAGGTCGACCGAGCCGGCTGTTAAAAGGAAGTTTTCCTCATTTTGGGAACATGTTGCGTATATTTCACACAACATAGTAGGTGCATTTTAGAAAGAGTTATAGAATTATAAACTGTTCCGTTGTGCTCGGACTGAGACCGAATGAAGCGAAACAACTGAAAAGTATCAAAACAGAATGACTTTCTGAAGCCCTGTTTGGCGTAGTCACGTGACTTTGTCACCTTGATAACGGACCTATCAATGTTCATTTACAGAAGTATAGCAAAGGTTTCGAAACATTGTTTCGAGTTTGCCATCAGTACTAACCACACAGCGTGCAAACTTCTCTTATTCCAAAAATAAGGAGTTTATTATGCGAGACGGAGTTGGTATTAAGCGACTACAGCTCATACTACATTGCTTTACATGAGCAATTAGAGATCAGTCAAGTCATGGTCAAGGGTGTGGGAGAAAGTTTCATATTGGGGAGCTTGGGGTGACAACTCCATAGTTTAAATGCAAAGATTTATTTTATACACACCTGACATGTCTGTCGGAGTTGTATTACAAAAGATGAATACATAACCTTAACACAATGTAACATTATTCTTGTCATAGCCTCAAACATGGTTGTGAAATATTGACAGCCATTCAGAGTAGAGGAGGGTGAAGGGTTCAGGGAGTTTGTGAACAAATTGGACTCTACCAATGTCCTCCCTACTAGTCAGCTGTGAATGACTACAGTGGATCGAAGACACAATATACAGTTATTGTCAGACACTCCTTTCCTCTTTTTTAGGCTCTGAAAGCAATGGTGGCTTTAAATAAGAGTCTAAGGAGAAGGTTAAAGCCCAACTACAAAGGGTATCTGCAGTGACCCTTACAGCGTAAACAAAATACAATATGAAGGAGTGAAAATGCCTTCTCTACTCTGTCCTAATGTGAGGCTTGTGCACAGTGGGACGTCCCACACTTTCGCGTATGAAGCGTAGGCCAGAAGTGGTGACTCACTGGGGCAGCAGGAGCTACAGCAGATGCCGGTCCCAGTCGTGCCTCTGTCTAGGGGCCTGTCTGGCTATACAGCTCACTCACTATCACCAGCAGAAGTGTTGATGCTTGTATTCAATCCAGTGTGGGTTAGAGGAAGAGACTGGAGAACCTTCTTCTGGCCCGATCGCCTCATTTAACCATGTCTTAGGTGTCAGCAGTGACTTATTCTGCACATTTGTTAACATGACACATTCCAACTGTGTCTCGAGTGCCCCCTAGTGATCTTACAATAATGTTCAACTGCTACTGATTTTTTTTTTTTGTTGAAAAATAGATAAACAAATACATTTTAGCAAAATATATTAGAATCTTTGCTTTATATCTTAACTTAATGTATTTTTGTGTCTTCTGATTTGTGAGGTCAGAGGTCACCGGAACATGATCAGTATAGGGCTTGATCGTTACTGCTATCTTAGCTTTCATATCTACCAGGCTGTTTGATATCATCATTCTCAGTCCTCAATGTGCTGAATGTGGGTCCAGCTGGTCCTTGTAAGCATATATGCTCAGATGTGCAAACATCCCCTTTGCTACCTGCCAGATAGGCAGGAGGGCTTACTGTCAGCCTTAGGCCCCTGTAAGACCTTGGCTCCAGCCTCTCAAGTCCTCTCTGGGCAGGTGCTCACATGGGGTCTCCGCAGTGGTCAGTGTTCCAGCTTTCAGCACAGACAGAGGTCTCACACGCTGGTTATAGCATTTCCGTTGTCATTACCGCAGCATTCCCAGTTTCTGCTTAGCATTCATTGGCTGTCTGGCCGTAAGTCCTTAGTGGGAGACTGGAAGATTTCCTATAACCGCTTCATCAGTGCCAGTCCAATTACTGCGGGGTTTCTTAGTATCAATCATGCAGTATTAGGGTCAGGTCAGTATGCCTTAAGTATTATTTAGAAACCCCTGTTAAACCTTCCTACATACTGGTAAGACTGCAGGAGGAACCCCATATGAAATGAAAAAAAAATCCCACACACCCAATGGATGACAGTGACCTTACTTGGTTACTGAAAAGCTAAGTAAAATATTTAACAGAGGATCATTTAAACCTTGTTTTGTCCATATACCTGCAGTTGATTAGTAGACGTATCACACATTATAATTAATGACCAAGCATCTTCTCAGGAAAACACCGCAATGGGACAGGTCCCTGTATCTAGAGCATCCAGAGTTTGTGGAGGGAAGAGTTGGACAAAAAGCTAATGTTGACAGTAATATTGCTATTGGAGCAATATGTTGACACATTCCAAGTGGGGGTGGATCAGAAATAATCTGCTTCTTACACGACAGGGGGAACTTGCAGTTTTGTTTAAGAACAAGTGTTAGGCTGGAATGGATGACATCGTGAAGTCGCCCCCGCTGTTACAGCGAACGCAGGGATAAAGGTGCACTGGGGAGTCAGCTCACACACTTTCCTGCCAAAATGGGTCATTTTTTTAAACAGAGGAGTGTGTATGCTAGACCTCCTGGCCTGAAGAGGAAGCTTAACATCGGCAGGCAGTAGCAGAGATGTTTTCTCTGGATCTCAGGTCCTGCTGTCCCCAGACCACCCAGGCCTTTTTTCTACGCTGTCTCTTGGTAATGGCATATGCAAACCAGACTCAGAGAATAATGAAAAATTTCCACCCTAAACTGAATAGAGTATAACCATTAAACGATTAACAATTTATGATAAGATTCTGCTGACAGTGGGAAAAACAAGCAATATTACGTTCAGTGTACCAGGCACTTTTACCTTTATGTTTATGAAACTTATTCAAGTCTGTTGACTCTTTACAATTTAAATTAATTTGGAATAACAAAACACAATATATTATAGGAAATACTCTAATTAAAAATACTGCAAATAATGAAAATCTAAGCAACTATCATTTTCATATATTTAAACAAAATTCTAATTTTATTAATGAACTGAGTAACAACACATCTTATGAATAAGACAAATTTACTTGCATTTAGGAATATTACTTATTTGAGGAAATCTTACCAAGTACAGTTTTAATTCTTTATTTAACTTCTTACTGCACTGACAGATAATCTTGCTAGTTTTAGACTGTCAAACAGGAACAGTTTATCTTAACTTTGAAAGGCCATTTTTTAACCCTCCGGAGTCTGAGACCTCAGCCACCTTTAGGGTAGTCTGACATGTCTTGACATTTTAAAATATTTCACATATCTAAAAACATTTATCCCAAAGTGTTACATTTGCTTTTATTCAGCACAAACTCAGCACCAATAATCTGATGATTTAATGATTATGTAGCACTAAAAGTCACAGAGAGTATATGGTACAAGGCGGAGGAGCTCCCCTGATACCCAGGCACAAACACATACAGTCACATGCAATGGGAAATTTCAATATGTCTGTGTCCTGCAGGAATAAACCCATACAACATGGGGAGAATATGCAAACTCCACAACCCTGGTGTTTATGTGGTCATAGTGCATCCTGCTGAGCCAGTGATTATTATGCCATCACTATGGTTCTAGTGCATCTTACTGAGCCAGTGATTATTATGGCATCGCTATGGTTCTAGCGCATCCTACTGAGCCAGTGATTATTATGCCATCGTTATGGTTCTAGTGCATCCTACTGAGCCAGTGATTATTATGCCATCGCTATGGTTCTAGTGCATCTTACTGAGCCAGTGATTATTATGCCATCGCTATGGTTCTAGCGCATCCTACTGAGCCAGTGATTATTATACCATCGCTATGGTTCTAGTGCATCCTACTGAGCCAGTGATTATTGTGCCATCGCTATGGTTCTAGCGCATCCTACTGAGCCAGTGATTATTATGCAATCGCTATGGTTCTAGTGCATCTTACTGAGCCAGTGATTATTGTGCCATCACTATGGTTCTAGTGCATCTTACTGAGCCAGTGATTATTATGCCATCGCTATGGTTCTAGTGCATCCTACTGAGCCAGTGATTATTATGCCATCGCTATGGTTCTAGCGCATCCTACTGAGCCAGTGATTATTATGCCATCGCTATGGTTCTAGTGCATCTTACTGAGCCAGTGATTATTATGCAATCGCTATGGTTCTAGTGCATCCTACTGAGCAAGTGATTATTATGCCATCGCTATGGTTCTAGTGCATCCTACTGAGCCAGTGATTATTATGCCATCGCTATGGTTCTAGTGCATCCTACTGTGCCAGTGATTATTATGCCGTCACCATAATCCCCCTACCCACCCTTCCTTCCATATTGCTTATTTAGATTTGTGTCATAGATGCAGCACTGGTGCAAGCCAATGTGGTCCCTGAGGCTAAATGAAACTGGCTGGCAAGCTGGCGCCCGCTCAGAAGCTAGCACCCCCTCAGAAGCTGGCGCCCTAGGCGGCTGCCTGTATCACCTATAGGATTTACCGGCCCTGTGTAGTTGCATCCAGTTGCTAATTAGTTGCAAGTACATCTAATTGAAACCAGAGCATTGTATCCAGAGTCATGCCGTGCTGGCCAGCGGTGGTGCTGTGAGTGAAGGCAGAGTGCATGTGCGCTGACCCTAAGGGGAGCACGGTGGCGTTGGCTTTTAACAGCCCTGCGTCCTTGCACACGCAGCGCTTATGCAGGAGCTGCTGCAGCAGTCCAGGAGCACTGCTGAGGTGTGCAGTTTGTGCTGCCACAGGGATCTGGCGAGAGCAAGAGGCAGAGAGAGAGAGAGAGAGGCAGAGAGAGAGAGAGAGGGTTGGCCAGGGGAGATAACAATGTCATTCTGTTTGGCAGTCAATGCTGCAGTCAGCTCCACCAAGCCTAGCAAATACACCATGCCTTTCAGCTCATCTCCCTAACACAGCAGTAAGTATCAGTTCATTTTCTTGTCTAGTCACCTTCATTTCTATTCTCTTTTTCCTCTGTTAGGGATTGTCTTTAATTGAATTGCTTAGGGTTATTTATTTTGCTATGATAGCACTAGTTTTATGTTTCACCTTTTCTAAAGATGTGTTCTGAAATAGCGCCTTTCATTGTATAAAATATATCCTTGGCTGAATGTTAGCTGCACAAACACAAAATGTACAATTTTTTAATAAACCATACAGTATATGTGCTGTACTGCATCAGTAATTTGGACAGTTTAAGAATTATGAAGCATTGTGCTGGAATGCACATAGCAGAGAAATGTACGCTCAGATGTTTAAAAAAAGAAAGTAGATCCATTTAAATGACCCCTTTAAGCGGTGATCCAGATGTTTTCCTTGATCTATTTTCTGAGCATGTACTACAATTTTCAGGCTCCAGTGTCTCATTTTGATCCGCTTTCTTGCCAGTTGAAGTTGCAAGTACATTGAACATGGTGTTGTAGTTAAAGGGAATCGTTGTGGCCATTATAGTTTGCTGAGTAGTCCAGGCAGGACAAACGAGCGCCGCACAAGTACAATTCACACGCTGCATGTACTTGGATGCAGACATGTTAGTGATGAGTTTAAACTGACTGGAATTTTGTTTCATGGAGCTGCAGGAAACTCTGGCATGGACCGTAGGGATGCTTTTGGGACAGGAGCTCTGAGGCATGGTGAACGAGCATCTTCAGACCCCCCTGAAAAACAGACGCGCTTGTAATTCCCCCAGTGTGTCAACAATTGACTGCTCTTTCATTTTTCTATTTATCTTCTGGTTGGTGATCTTTCAGACACTCTACAAATTCTTACACCCTGACCAAACGTGAAAATAATACAATATGTGGACTTTAGTCTTTGCACAGACCAATCCAAATGAAATGTCTGTGTATTGAATTTTCTTTGCATTTGGTTAGCATGTAAAAGTTAGTCCAGAAATTTTGACATAGCAGCACTGTGAAGCATGTGTACAGGTGTGGGACAGAATAGAAGAATAGAAGGCAAGCGGGCAATCATCATAATCCAATATACCATTTATACATTTCTGCCATGCTAAATTGTAGCATTTCTGCTTAAGCAATGACTTTCACTTTAGACGTCAGGCTGTGTCTCCTTCACATATATTAAGTGCAACGCTTACTTAACATCCTTTGCAGATTTCGTTCTCATCTCTCCAGGGCGATATTGCTACATGTATATATGCAGGGCAGAAACTGATACAGTAATTTTGTGAATGTTCCATTCTAGCGTCCTCCAGTGCTCTGTGATGATGTAATCAATGCAGCAGCTCTCAGACTTGCTGCTGTAAGAGATCATTGCTTCCTCTAACTCATTCCCTTTTTTCCTCTCTCTCACTCTGAAATGAACCTTACAAAGTACCACAATGCAGATAGAACTAGTAGCTTGCTAGCCGATTCTGCACAAGCCACGAGTCCTTGCTAATCCTATAAAATCTTAAAGTTTTGTTCACTTGATTTATGATGTTATTTTTTGCTCTGGTTCAAAAAATGATATATTAAATGTTACATTCACAATGAGTATATTTGCCCGTAGATGCAGATCTTCCATTTTTAGTTCTGGTCTTTACTGAATTTCCAGTCTTCCAACCCTTATGCACGTCAGGGCATGCAAACGCTGCAATTAATCAGGGATCTAGCTGATCTGTTCCCTACCAGTCACCAGTACAGAGTCTATTGCGGCATAAGCTGAAGCGCAAGACAGGAGAAAAGTCCTCCTCAAGCAAAAAGTATTCTAATGGAGATTAATGCCTTGATTAATGCCTTGATTAATGCCTGGAAATGTATGCTCCGTGTGCCAAAAAAGAGACAACAAACTTCTCCAAAGTGAATTATGTGTTGGCAAGGGTAATGGTGTAAGTCATTGGGGGAGTGTGTCTTCAAGATATCACTCCTGATCCACATATCTTGCATTAGACAGTTAGATAGGGAAAAGTAGGACATGTTCATGTGAGTAAAGAAAGGACTGCTGTTGGAGATCAGCACATGTATGGTCCTGCGGTCCTGTTGTATGGTCATTGCAGTTAGAAAAAAATCTACTGTATATACGGGGAGAAATAATGTAGAGCTGTGTATAATGTAGACAACAACTAATAAAGTGAAAGACTGATTGACTGACTGATTGATCGATTGATTAAAATTAGTATTGAGATTAGGAAGGTTGAATTAATTTTATGCACTACTAAGTGCCTATATGCTGTAATATATGCACTAATTAGTGTTCTTGATTTCTAGTATAATACTCCAAAAACCATGACTACACTTTCATATAATTTTAGCATAAAAAAAATTGACCAATGGACAAACAGATTACAAGGAATAATTTGTCAGTGTTTCTGTTCCATATCTCAGTGCAAAACTTGATGACTGAGATGGAAGCATTATTCCTGTAACATAGATAAAAAATACAGTCCCATGGCCACAGATGGCTAACGATAGATAAGGAATATGTATTTTTTGGCATTGAGATAGTGTGAGAGAGGGGATGCCCTGCATTCACCTCAAGCCTGTTGCTAATTACACAAATCAGTCTGTTAGTTTAGGTGCTACAAAGTAGAACCCAGGCCCTGTCCTGTGATTCGTTTAGAGACTTAGCGCCCATCTTGTCTCGCCGTCCCACCTCACACCCTCCTTTGTTAGAGCTGAAAGGGCCGTCTTTTGTATTTGTGTCTCTCCACCAGTTTCTAGAAGCCCCAAAACCAAATTAAGTCCCCACTGAGTCCTCCTATCCCTGTGCTATGGATACGTTCATCGCCACCTGGAGTAAGTTTTATTAATTTAATGTAATAGTGCCCTAAAAACCAAAAAGATGCCAAAAACAAACCAAAAAAATGGTTTAGGCTGTGTAAGGAGTTACTGAAGTCAAAAAACAATTATTTCTCAGCAAAGAAAATATTTTGAAGAAAATCAAAAACTGAATGTCTCGCAAACGTTCAACTCCTACACCTTAGTATTTGGTAGAGCCACCTTTTGCTGTGATAACGTCTGTAAATATATTTGTGTAAGTAGATACCAGCTTTCTACACTGTGCAGGAATGATTTTGCCCAACCTTCATGACAGACTTGCTCTGGGTCCTTTTGGTTGGTTGGATGTCACTGGTTGACTGCAGCTTTCAAAGAAAGCCACGGATGCAGATCTGGGCTTTGACCTAGTCCCTCGTCTCCAGAACTGCGTCAGTCAGTCAGCTGTCTATTTATTAACAATGTGTTGAGTTTTGTAGGGTAGCATAATGTATAGTATAGCATAGCATAGCATAGCATAGTATAGTATAGTATAGTACAGTATAGCATAGTATAGAGTAGAGTAGAGTAGCATAATGAAGAGTATAGTATAGTATAGTTTGGCATAGCATAGCATAGCATAGTATAGTATAGTATAGTGTAGTGTAGTTTAGTGTAGTTTGCAATTGAAACAATAGACTGTGGGGAGTAGCTTTCAGTGATGCAAGATTGTTAAACCGCAAAATACAAACCAGGAAGACTTTTGTAGCACAAGATTCACACAAAATGTCGACCTTCCACTTCACCACCCCTGATACATTAAGTATCATGCTCCCTGTGTAAACAGAAGTTGTTCAAATGTTATACATCCATTTCTTCAACCACTAGTTCCTTGTTTTCAGTAACATTTTTGGCACAGCTTCCATTTATCCGTCATTCTCACCCTGCAGAATTCTGTAATTGTGTCTGGTTCTCCGATAGGCTAAATCAGGGCTTCATAACCAGCGATACAGAAACCCTGGGATAAATCTATTGATCAATTTTAAATAAAACCTGCTTCTACTTTCTTAAGTTATCATCAGTTGATGAATACACTGTTATGTTATGAATTACCCACAATAAAACCCACTCCTACACAACACCAGCCATTCCTGATCTATTGCACTGAATTGACAACAAGGATTTTGTCTTTTCACCCAAATCAAACTTTTTTCTGCAAAGGCTGCTGCCTCTAGCATCAGTCCCAGACAGAGAGGGGGGGGGGGGGCTTTGTTATTTGCTCCTCCAAAGAGAATCTGCAGCAGTACTGAACAGTAGAAATGAACGGTGATACTTTATTTTCTCTTTCTTGATGGGTGGCACAGTGGGTTTGTGGATGGCACTGGAATCCCACCCCCCAGATCTTTGTGCGTGGAGTTCACACATTCTTCCTTTGTCTATGCAGGTCACCTATGAGTATCTCAGTTCCCCCCTGCAGTCCAAAAAAAATGCCATCAGGTGAACTGCCCTCTTTAAGATGCCTGGTAGTGTGTGACTTAGTGGGTAGTTCTCTTGCGTCACACTTCTGAGTTGGAGGTTTTCTCAATCAATAATGGGGGGATTCACCAAATGCCTAAGCTGGAGAGCTAACTCTGTATTTGAACCTTGTTCCCTTCGTCATTGTGTTACTTCACAGTGGTGACCCTTTCAATCAAAACTGCATCCCATGGATCTGTTTACAAGCAGTGAAGTTTCACTATTGATTGTAAGACACAAGAAAGGATTAATTGTTCCAGATGTAGGGAAATTTTGTGAAGGTACTATGCCTTTCAACAAAAGGGGATAGAGTTCTTGCCAATGCTCCTAGGATAGGAATCATATCAGGAGGGGTCATGGAGCAGTGGGAGTCACCATAGCGACCGGGGGTGTTGGAGGGCCATGGATACCCTTGCAGATTCAGGGGGGCAGCACTTGGAAGGGGCCCTGTGATATGTAGAATTACATGTAAAATTGAGCCCAAAGTGATATTCTTTCAGGGGGGTGCAGAATTTCTACCTATGCCCTGAGAGTTGTTCTGGAACCAGAACGTTCTGGAGACGAGTCTCACGTTGCTTCCTCTCTGTCCTGAATGGGTGCAGGAGCACATCGAGTCAGCATGGAACTGGTCTGCCAGGTTCCGGGAAGGAAGCTCTGGTGTTCCGCTTAAAGGATGGTGAAAAACTGGCACAATTAAATATTTACATACTTTTGGTGCTCACCTCCTCTCCTTCAGACCCCCCTCTCCGTCATTTTGTTCCCATTCTGCTTTAGTACAATTTTTCTTATTCTAATAATATGACATTTTTTGTTAATTAACCCCGACTTTGAAAAAAAAACACCTCAGACCACAGGTATTGTCTTAGGTACAAAAGGAAAATACCAGTTTAAATTTCCTTCTATTCTTTGAGACTCACAATTTCACTTAAAATAAGATGCGCAGCAATGCGATCTGCTTGTTCTCTAGTGAGTTTGGAAAGAAAATGGTGATAGAATGACAAGCTAACGTACTCTTTGAAATATAAAAATGAATCGTGACATTTACATGTACTTAGCAGGCACTTTGATGCCCAGTAATTGTACAAAATAAGCTAGTTCTGTGTGTGAGAAAGGAAATGATGACTTAGGAATTCACCAAGTGCCTAAGTTGGAGAGTTAACGTTATATTTGTACCTTATGCCCTTTGTCAATGTGTCACTTAACAAGGGTGTCCCTTTCCTTCAAATCTGTGTCCCATACATCTGTTTATGAAGAATCAAGTTTCACAATTGATTTTGAGACACATGAAAAGATACAATTGTTGCAGAAGCCAGGCACATTTTTTATGCTGCATATTAGATAATATGAGTATGTTAAGAATTATGATTTATTTTCTAGTGTTCTTTACTTATCCAGTGGTGCCTGTGGTTCACAAACACTGTGGTCTACGAACAATTTGGTTCGCAACCAAAAATTTTGTGAAAAAAATGCATTGCTTCACATACAAAATTCACACAGATTCCTCTTTTATACCAGTGTAGCACCGGTGGGGCGCATGTCCCAGCATGTCCCAGTATCTCCCAGCATGTCCCAGTAAGTCCCAGCATGTCCCAGTATGTCCCAGCATGTCCCAGTATCTCCCAGCATGTCCCAGGATGTCCCAGCATGTCCCACATCCAATTGTAGATAGAAGGAGCACAACAGGCAACCAATGAGCACCGAACCCAGATACACAGACAGGAAACACAAGGTTGTAAGACCCCGAACTGCAAGATGCACACATGGTGGAAGATTTACACGCTAAATACACGCGAGGATCAGGCCGAGTACACACAAGACAGGGGCAAGCACACGCACAACAATAGGGAAATGCAACCATTAACATTAACTACAACAACACAGGGCATTAGGACTGTTAATAACGAGTGTGATTTCTCCGGCAAGCAAGTCTCCATTCCCTCTCTGCTCCCGCAGTGCCTCGGTTGAAGTACAGGTCAGCATGCAGACAGAGTACCAGGCCAGTGAAAGGTTGACACGATTTAGAGATGCACCCATCCATGTGTTTTGTACTACAGGAGGAAACCAGAGTACAGGAGAGTGGCCACCATGCAAACTCTGCACACAGAACAGGGATGGGGGTCAAACTGCAAAGCCTACTGGATATCCGCTGTCAACACGCCCAATTCTGCTTCCCAGAGACGTTCAAAACCTCAGAACAATGTTTTGGTGTCTCACATTGTCTTAAGGTAATGCTTTGAACTCATGTTTAGGGTTTTCTAAGTTTGGGACAGAAAGCAATATTTCCCTTCTCCATAACCCTCTTTCACTTGTTATTTGTGCGTCTGCCTTGGAAAATTGTGGCTTCATTTGAGACTTCCTCATATCTGTGCACCCCTCAATGGAGACTTCCTCATACCTGTGCACCCCTCAATGGAGACTTCCTCATATCTTATCAGGCGTCTTATCACATGACATGACAGTTGTTGAGGACGAGGTTCAGAATACCACGTAAAACCCTCGGCCTTCAGCGCTGACTTCAAAACAGTTTTATCCTCTCATCCTACACCCTTCAGTGTTTCCTTTACAAAACATGCATGCAAACAGAAATTAATAGACACACTCAATGTCCTTCAGTATTCATAAATTATTTAAAATAACTGAAAGCATGGGACTGTGTGAGTGTGAGTCATAGCACATCTATTTCTGTACTTGTGGTGTGTGAGTATTTGGATCACAGGTTACAGTAAGATACAACTGCAGAGTGCTTCTCTTATAGCCACAGTTTGCCGGTGTCTATTAGAGAGACATATATCTATATAGTTTTGAAAGTTTCCTATATCATCACAGAATGAACATGTATACTGGCAGAGATGTACTGTATGGGTATTAATAGACAGGATTTGGCCAAGGGATTGAAGGGATTCATGTTCTCCACCTACCTTTGTGTACTAGCTAAGAGTAAGTGCCCCATTGGTGGCTTATAATTAAATTGTTACATTTCTTGGGTTACCCTGTGCAAGAAACTCTCCAAACTTTGAAAAAAAAATGTAAAGATTTCTTTTTTCTAATTTAACAAAGTATTGACCTTCGCAAAGACGAGTAGACATCATGTTGCAATTCTTTTTCTAATACATTGTAATTTATAAAATCCTTAAATGCCTATATTGATATTCAGAAATTGTGAAAAGCCAGTGCCATTAGTAGCTGGCTATGACTGACGTTTCTTTCCCTTACAAGACTTATCATACTTTTGCAGAAGCGATCCTCTGTTTCACTAACAGAAGGCAGAGCGTAAGACTATAATCTTGGCCATCAGGCCAGGAGCTACACTGTTCTGTAAGCAAGTCAGTGAGCTGCTGCGTCTGCGAGCTGAAAGGCCGTTGGAGAACAGAGCACGAGGGACAGAGGATGTGTGTTGGATCTGGCTGCTGTGAGAGCTTCTCCGGCAGTGTCTTAGCTGGTTGTTGTGAGGAAAGAGAACAAAGCAATCAGCAAGTATACTGCTACAGAAACTCCTCACGTTACGAGGCCTCATCCATCTTACCCGCTGCTGGTTCATACCCTGACCTTCAGAGCCTGGTGGCGAGCACCAAGGTGGGATTCATCTGTTACTTCAAGGCAGGCGAAATGATGCCCATTATGGTGTGGAACAGTACGTTTTAACTTTAAAGGTTTTAATATATCAAATACTAATTTTAAAACTACGGTCGTTTGGGATATTTTGTTCAGTCAGAATCAACGTCCTGGCATGAGTATGAACGCAGTGCCAAGACAAAAATATACAAAAACAATAAAGAGAGTAAAAGACACTGCTACAGAAATCCTAGTACCTGTACAAACTTGTGTGCTTCTTGTTCAGTAGCTAGAATTAAAAGGTTATCTAAAAATGTGGCCCAGATCCTGACGCTACCAGCACGCCAACTCAGAAGCAGTAATGAAGGGTTTTCCCAAGAGGGGGCTGTGGGGCTGTACAGTAATCCCTCACTTATCGCGGGAGATAGGTTCCAAGGCCGACCGCGATAACTGAATTTCCGTGAAGTAGGGGCGCCATATTTATTTAATTATTTAACGTGTATTTGGACGTTTTTAAACCCTCCCTGTATTGTTTACAACATTGTTTGC
>JAODUD010000127.1:16945232-16958748 GCA_026784285.1 Stomatorhinus walkeri
CAGTCCATGTTAGTGCACACACAGACACCATTTCACCTACGCTGGGTATCTTTAGGATTGTGACCAGTCCATGTTAGTGCACACACAGACACCATTTCACCTACGCTGGGCATCTTTATGATTGTGACCAGTCCATGTTAGTGCACACACAGACACCATTTCACCTACGCTGGGTATCTTTATGATTGTGACCAGTCCATGTTAGTGCGCACGCAGACACCATTTCACCTACGCTGGGTATCTTTAGGATTGTGATCAGTCCATGTTAGTGCACACACAGACACCATTTCACCTACGCTGGGTATCTTTAGGATTGTGACCAGTCCATGTTAGTGCACACACAGACACCATTTCACCTACGCTGGGCATCTTTATGATTGTGATCAGTCCATGTTAGTGCACACACAGACACCATTTCACCTACGCTGGGCATCTTTATGATTGTGACCAGTCCATGTTAGTGCACACGCAGACACCATTTCATCTACGCTGGGCATCTTTATGTATCTGGTGAAAACCTGCTGACAAACATGCACTGTTTGTTTCCCGTTCTTTCACGCAGTTTGGAGATTATGTATGATTTAGTTAATGGATTTTTGAAAATTTGTCTTATCTTATGAGTCATACATACACTTAGTGCTTTTTTTGTGAAAAGCTGGTGATGTGTTCTTGCATACTAGACAGGATTTTGATAATATGAACCAACTTGTAATGATGACAAAGGAAGCAAATTTGATTTATTTAACGTTTAGTATTAATGACCATATTTATTTGTGCAAGGTCAGTAACATGTTCTTAATGGGGACATGAATGAAATTACTGTCATCACTTTTTACACATGAAGTTATTTTTGAAGACATTACATAGCGATAGTTTTACGTGTGAGTTTTAATTATGTACATTTTTGCTTGTATTGGACTCTAAATCTTTATATACCATCTTGCACTATCTTTATTAAATTGGGTGTGTTAGGTATTTTTCTTCTCAGGAGTTTGTCACTTTCAGTGGTTTTTAATTAAGATGAAGAGGTATTTTAATGAGTGTGCTATTGGTTCAAGAGCTACACTTACATTAAATTTGTCAACACTTGACTGAGAACACAAAGGGCTAGTAATCTTGTAGACTCACTCTCTTAAAATCAAAACAGTTATTGTTTGAAAGACTGTCTGTACATTTTAAGATAGCAGGGTCTTGCAAAAGACGTCAGACTACTTTACTATAAAAAAACATTTACTTAGTGCAACTTGTGGTGATATTATGATGATGAGGATTTTTTTATTATTAAAGTAGAGAACAGCAGGTGCAGTGATTTTATAGTACCATATGATTGTTTGCATTGTGGAAATTATTGGCAAGATCATTTTCTCTTCTCTTGATGTCACTGTGTTGCTACACTATTTCTTTATGAAGAGATGTTTTTGAACAGTTTTTTCTTTTGAGATTTTTATGCCCAATAAATTAAACATACTCATGCTGTTATAGTAGTACTGTTAGGAATAGAGATTGCTTCATGTAAATGGATGGAAGACGTTGAGCGACACAAGTGCCATCGCATCCAGGGTTTTATATCCAGACTTCTGCTGCTGCCGGGAGATGTTAATGTTTAGGTTTCTGAATGATCTGTTCATGATCCATTTTTATGGCATTTGACTACAAATATGTTCACTGTTGTTCTGTTTGCTTGCCTACTGGGGTTTGTTTGGAGCTGCTGTTTGTGTGCCATAAAGATTGGTAATGGAGTGGGAATGCGTCAGGTTTCAACAATGTTTCATGAAAAAGCTTTACTCTCATCTCGGCATTTCTTCTGTTATAGTGTTCTTAAGTTTCTGTGTGATCTATTTATGGTTTGTCCATTATTTTCAGTGTTATAAGGATGCACGGTGTTGATACTTTTGTTTATGGATCGTTTTCAGCTGTTGGTTTGTGCTTGTTGGAGAGAAGAAATGCTATACCTACAGATCTTTGCTTCTGTAATACAGATGGAAGCGTGAATGGGGTTGATTACGATCAATGTGCATTGATGGTGGGGCATTGCGAATGTGTTACTGTGGATATATGAGAGGCTTACATGTGTACAACCTATGGGCAATTTTAACCATGCCATTCCACATAACTGCAAAGCTTTGAACTGTAGGGTATTTATTAAAGGGGCCCTATTATACTTTTCTGTTTTTTTCTTTGTTATTGAGTTTTATAGCTCTATGTGCATGTAAACCGTCTGCAAAATCTTAAGACCCAAAGTATATTCCATAGGGAGTAACACTCGCCATAGAAACCAGTATTTTCTAATCTACCTGAAATGCCTCACCGGGATTCCAGCCCTTTCTTCTGTGACATGGTGAGGTCACCTAGTAACACAATCCTTATTGGCTGCCTATCTGCAAGCTTTCAGCAGACTGCAAGACAGGAGCGGAACATGTTGAACAAGTTGACCAGTCAGAGCACATTGGGCTCCTTGGGGATTTAAGCCCTAAAGCACTAACAGTGTGTTATAGGTGGAGTGAATAGGGACATAGAGTATGAGAAAAAAGTGTTTATGGAACATTGAACCATGTAAATCTTTCCTAGTAGAAGCCAAAAATCAGAATTATGAACAGTGAAAATGAGCATAATAGGGCCCCTTTAATGCTCAATTTTCTGCTCTTTTCTCTGATTGTTGGTATTAATTGTTCTTGTTTGCAGGAGTCCAGTAATGATTTCTCCATTGTTTAACCTAGTGTGGCAGTATTAATGAGTACAATTGATGAATGCTGATTACATTCATATAATGAGCAAAATTTGAAGCATTTAATCCTAAGCAGTTAAGTTGAAATGGTAAGAGAACCCATGTTGTTATTTGACAGCAGGACAATACTGAAACAGTTAAGAGTATGTAATGTGGCATATTTAGAATTGCAAATGCATTAATTTACCATTATGATTGCATGGTTAATATATATCTCTTTCCATCTGTTTGTTGCAACATAATATCAAAACCAATCGCAGAAGAACATCCCCAGCTTATTATAACTGCAGCTGTAACCCTAACTTGTAAACTAATTATGTTGCCAAGCTATTTAAATCCTGTAATTAAGTGAGATAATGGTTGTCAGCCGGCCCCTTGAACTTCAGTGAAAATGCTGCTTGGATGTTTTCCACCAAAAATATTAAACAATTTCTCTGTCATCTATTACCATATGCACTGTGTCCACAATTATTAGGCAAATTGTATTGTCCAGCATTAATTTTATTGTTGAACATTTTTGCCCTTTTGAAAATATTCATGGACTCTTTTTTTCAACAACTGCCTTGAGCCAGCCATTCATGGACCAATGAGGCAGCAACCCCACACTTACCCCTCTTTGAACAGCATGTGCATTGTCTTCCCTCACAGTATATCTCGCATTTCAGAAGGGCCTACAAGTTTGCAATGGGATTTACATCAGGCGTGGAAGAGACCAGGTCATTATTCGGTCACGTTTGAGGTTTTTGTTGGCTAGCTAAGCACTAGAGTACCTGGATGCATGTGATGGATAATTGTCCTGAATAAAAACCATAGCCTTCTTGAATGCTGTTGACTTCTTCCTGTACCACTGCTTGAAGAAAGTATCTTCCAAAAACTAGTTCATCCTTTAATGATAGCAGTGCATAGCAGTTTCTTTCCTCCACGTTGTTGGCACCTGACTTGATTCAGCCATGAGCTCATCCAATGAAGAGTCACTTTCATTTCATCAGTTTATAAAACCTTTGAAAAATCTGTCTTCAGGTATTTCTTAGCTCAGCCTTGACGTTTCCACTTGTACATCTTATTCAGTGTTTCAGTCCACTTTGCCTTGGCTATGTCTCTGAGCACTTGACACCTTTTACTTCTGCACTTTTCACAACAAAATGTCTGTCTGGTAGTCATGCCTCAATATTTTAACAATTGTGAAGTGTGTCCATCTGAAAAGCGTTCTGCAATTTTTTACTTTTCAGTGTCAGTTAAATCTCTTCGGTCCCATTTACCTGAGGTGGTAAAACTGTTTTGATACTATGTTGAAATTACTAGTTCCAGCTAAATTGTCGATAATTTTGTTTCTAGTTAACATGGTAGCTCAATGGGTTGCACTGTGGCCTCACATCTATATGGTTAGAGGTTACATTTCTGCCCTGATATTTATGTATGATGACTGTGCAAAATTTTCTTTTTTTTTTGCAAAAAAATCTGGTTGGGTGAATTGATATCTCTAAATTTCCAGGTGTGTGTGTGTGTGTGTGTCGTGCCCTGTGCTCCCTGGGAAGGCTTTAAGCTCCCTGCAGCCCTGTACTGGGTAATTGGCTATAGAAGATTTAGCTTTTAGTTCATGTCATGAAAGGAAAGACTCATCTCTGAAAAAGAACAAGCCTCAGTGAAAAAAGCCAATTGACACCGAGTGAGACAGTGAAGTTTGTTTCGGCTTTGGGGCTGTATTTTCTGTCTTAATATCACACCGGTCATTCATCCATGTTGAGCTCTGAAACACATTCTTATGCATCTTTGATCTCAGCCATCCGGAAGCATGGATGCTTAGGTAAGCTAAAATATGTCTGGCTCACAGATGGACTTTGACATTGACCAGTTTGCACCTTACATTTATAAGGCATTACATTAATGATGTGCAGCTTGCACGGGGGCTTCAGCAGCCGCTTGACCTTGCACCCCCAGAGGTCTTATCTTTTCTCTCTGTACTGTGGCGTTTCGGGCTCCTGTCCTTCGCGGTCTTGTAGCATTTTTCCCGTTTCTGTTTTTCCCTGTAGTTTCACCTTTATGTAAATGTATTGCGTCGTTGGGCACTCGTGGTACTGCCTTGAGTAAGTGCCTTGGGGCGGTTGTGTTGTGAAAGGCGCTATATACAAATCGATTGGATTGAAGTGAAGTGCAGGCGCTGTCATTCCCTCTTCACTAGTGAGGTAATATTGAGACTCCATGAACGGTCCTGCGAGGAACCTGCATTTGTGCCACCACACTAATGCATGTGGGCTGAATGTGCAGCGCATCTCCATATTCTGAAACCCACAAAGCGCTCTTTCGTTTGCCTTGTTACTGCTCAGGTTGTTGGTGGTGTACCACCTTATTGGCTTCTGAGCCTAATCCCTGTAGGCTGCCTCATCGTTGTCAGAACTCATGCCTATGCTGGTGGTGTCTGTAAGTTTCACGATGGTGTTGACATTGTGTTCAGGATTGTAGTGGGAAAAGTATGGACACCTAACCTCACAGTCTTGTCTAGGATCCAGTTTTATGGTAATGTACTGTGACCTAGGTTGATATACTCATTGGTGGCAGGTGATGATTTTTAAAATGAGGGAAGCAGTGTCGACAGTTGGCAACTGCAAAAGATCTTTTTATTATTGGAGACAGTCAGCTCCTTGTATGTTAATTCTGCTCTCCCTCAAAAGACTCCTTTAGAATGAAGTGAAAAACATTAGCTGCAGTGTCTTCCACTTTGTTTCAAAGCTACTGGCTCAGCATGAACACGCAGCTTAGCAAGCTAAATGCCGCACTGGGCTACTAAGAATTGCTTGACTTGAAAATTAAACAATCAGTCAAATTCAACTGAATTACAGTGACTTTATTTACAATATTCACAAATGCCAGTGGTGAAAGATTACATACAAAACAATGAACTGTCACTCTGGGTTGCGGTGAAATGCTTTTGCCCCCCAGCATGTGACTGAGCATGTGAAACTTGTCGATTGTGAGCATTAATGGTAGTTTCAGTCACCATTCAAAGAAGCCTGGTCCCCAGGTGGGTCTGCAATATCTTACTGCAAATCTAACTTTGGCAGGTATCAGAAGAAGCTATGCATGAAGCTCTTATAGACTTCCACCTTCTATGAGTTGTATGAAACCCGGTTTCATAGGGGAAGCGCAATTTAAATGTTATCGAAAACAACTCTGCGCTGTAGGTTAGATTACCCTTTTAATTGCAAAATAAAATTAATTTACATTTGATACATTGACTAATTTCTTTAAAATGTGCCAAATGTTTACAAAGTACTTATGCACAAACTGAAATCATTTAATCAAGTTGAAAACTACAAATAAAATTAGCAGCACTCCACGTTTTGTTCGCATAAACGTTAAAATAATAACACGACCAACAACTTATTGTGGCCTTATTTCTAGCTTCAGCTTTCACCTGGTTGTGCTGGTTTGGGATTTCAGTCTTGGAAAAGAATGTGATGGCAGCTTTCATCAGCCTAAGAAAGCTAGACCTCCCCATGATTTGAAACGGCATCATGTCCTTTGTGATGTAATACGAAATGCCTTCATCAGCCTAAGAAAGCTAGACCTCCCCATGATTTGAAACGACATCATGTCCTTTGTGATGTAATACGAAATGCCTTCATCAGCCTAAGAAAGCTAGACCTCTCCATGATTTGAAACGCCGTCATGTCCTTTGTGATGTAATATGAAATGGCTTCACTGAGGTCTTGAGCATTCTCGTCACGTGGTGCATAAGCAGCCTGTCTTTGAAATGCATGCTGGCTGTCTGTGACTATAGATGAGGACAATAGTAGCATTACTGCGTCTCCCAGATACCTGCCCACTCTGTTAACTATGGAATAGCAAATGTCTGTATTTATTAATAATAATAATAATAATAATATTACCCCCTCTATTTTGTTCTCTGTGTGCATGCCTGTGCGTAAGAGAGACTTGTCTTCTGTGTTGCATTTGAGTATATACAATAACCACATGTCAAATTTTGCATAGAACAAATGAGGCATAAGCGGACAGTGATCATAATTACAGTGAGCCCAAAGGCTGGCATAAATACAGGGGACTATAAAGTTTTTCCTATTGGACTTTTGCAACTAGTTTGACTGTGAAAGTCAGGGGTCAAAGCCATTATTATTGTTATAGATGATATGTTACTGGTATGGTTTCTAAATGCATAAAAAGGTGTTAGGCTAGCCTAGATCTCTTCTGTCCTTTGAAATTAATTAATGTACAATTGCCTTTTTGATCTTTTATTGATGACATTACGTTCTTGGGCTAAAAAACACACTAAGAGCAGATGCATGTTTTTTAAATGCAAAGTTACCTAGTTATACATTGACGTGCATGACTCCACGTGGATTAAATGAGCTTGTTCCTGAGTCAGGGTGCTAAGGATGTTATTCAGCGTTAATCAAATGCAAAGGGGAGAGTTGAGTCTGCATGTGCATGTTGTTTTTTAAAAGTGTTGGTATAATATAGGTTAATTTATAGGTCATCGGTATAATGCGAAAGAGGGCAAATGAAATGGCAGTTTTCCCCAATGCTTGCTTCCCCCTGACAGCAAAGTAGGCTAATTGACTCAAGACTTTGTAAGAGTTCAACTATTTACTTCACAAATAATGCCGGTGCATCGTAGTTATGCTGGAAAATCCGCACAGAAGGAAATTAACTGCTCTAAACAGTGTTCTGTTTCAAGAATATGCAAATATAAACATACTCAACTTATCCTTAAAATGGGCATTCAGCTAGCTATAATGCTGATTTAAAAAAAAAATAGGTCACATCACTGACAGTGTCGTGTTTTTTCAAGTGCAAGTAACCATGAGAGCTTCAGTTCGCATTATTGACAAGCTACTAGCAAGTTAGATAATCCATGATATTTTCCTTCATACTGAAGTGTCGACATCATGCGTTGACCTAAGTTGACTTGCCTTACGTTCGCTATAAAGTAGTGGGAGATGGCCATAGGATTGGAAGTGTTGGCCCCTTGGGCAGCACTGTTCCAGCATGTTCTGCAGACAACCTAGCGAGCCAGGAGTCCCTCAGCACTCTTATAAACAAACAATGCAATCACACTTTAGACTTTAGTCCTCTTAGGCCGTTGTGTGTATGTGGGGTTTTTGCTGCGGCTCCCTAATTATATTGCTAATTAGAGGACTGATTGGCTGAAGAGTCCTCACACCTGGGTTTGAACAGCTGACCTACAGGTTATCCCAAAAACCTGCACACACACCGGCCCTCTGCGGATAAGATTGGCCACCCCTGTCTTAGACGGTAGTCAAGCATGGTTTTAATGATAATTAAAATTTGAAACTGTAGTGCTAACTTTCAGATATTTTACCAAGATTTACTGTGAAACCAGTGACCGTTTCATCCCTATACAGTAGTTTATGTAGGAAAATGAAATACAATCATTCTAAGTTGTTGTTTGTGTGTAGTCTTGGAGTTCTGATGTAGCTTCTGCATACTAGTATCTGTATTGGGTCTGACGCCGTGCTTATGTACTTAGAGCGCCAATGCCTGTAACCAAAATGCATAATGATCTATCACAAAGTGACACATCAGCGATATCTTGCTAAATAAATGGCAGAAAATGAGCGAGGAGCCAGCAGATCTTCCTGCTCTTCCCTTTTGAGCGCCGGTCGAGGGCCTGAAAAGGGCCTTGCTGGGTGGCTTTATTAGTCTCTAGCCGTGGGCAGCGCGGATTGCAGCGTCTGCTGCCGGCACGGTGCTGACATCCCTGCAGTCATGCAGTTACAGTAAGCTTAAATCTTAATTAGCCCTATTAGTGAAGTGGGGTGATGTGGTGCTTCAGCAATAAAAGGCTTTTATTGTAACAGGATATTTGATCTGAGGCCAGCCTGAAGCAGAGAGATAAGCATGTTTACTGTTTGACCTGTGATGGTAATGGAACCTGTGTGGTGTTGATGACTGTTGGTTTATTTTCCTATGTGGTGTAATTGTTCAGGGAAAAAAATGTACTTCAGTATTAACATTAAGCCTTCTAAAGATATTGATGTGTTAATAAACGTACACATATATAATTTGCATCTCATTGTAAATTACCCCCATATATTGCATCTTAGTATTTAACATTGTAGCTTGCTATGATTGTTAATGAATCTTAAAAACAGCCTAGTCTGGTCGTGGCGTGTTTTCTGAAATTATGCGGTAGAGGATGCCTGCAAATATTTATCGTGGAAAGACTGGTCACTGTGAATCACTTAATTATACGTCTAAATAGTGTAGTTTATGACTGCTGCCGTTTTCCTCAGTCAGAGGTAAGTACAGTCTCATCTTCTCAGATAATTCATTATTTGTGAAAGTGGAACGATGGTTATTTGTAAGGAAATAGGTTTTAGTTTTTTCTGGAGATGTCTTTTAATAAATAAAATGCTGCTTTATGTGATGATTGGAATTGGCCAAATGAACAAATTTCTTTTTTAACAATGTGTGTGAATAGTGTTTCGATTTCTCCCCGTTGCCCTGTTTCCATGGCTGTGCTACAATACCAATTAAGAGGTTTTAATATAGGCAGGCTGTGCAGTGAAGCGTGCAGTGAAACGTGCAGTGTTTGCTCCCTAGAGGTGCTGATTATACAGGAGGGATATCAAACCATGAATCATTTACACTACCTTTAGAAGCTTGGATTGCACGTTTAATTAAAGATTATTGCACTTCTTTAAAGACTTGAAATGATCTCTATATGCACATGTAGTATTGTTTGTATGTACAGTCTGTTTATATATAAAACATAAGTAGCAAGATTTAAAAAGGCAGTTATGATGCGTCTTTTTCTCTCTTCCCAATCTGACTGTTGGCAAGACTTCAGAGGCAGAAATATATTCTTTGAAGCACCTGCTTTTCCTTGGTGGTGTAATTATTTTGTTGCACTTTATTTTGCTCAAGCTGAAATTCATTGACGTGAACAAAGATGTCAGGGTGATTTTATGACGTCTACACTCAGCCGTGTATTTCTTGGTACCACTCCCAGAATTTTATTTTGCTGGCCATTCTTAGGAAATAGTTTTTGAGGTTAATGCTATGGTTTATGTACTTGAAAGATGGGTTTTAGAAAACAAAAGAAAAAGGCGTTCCTGCCTGTAGGGAACGCTGAAGGTTATTCTTGCAATAAGGAAGGATGTACTACTAACACGAGGTTGTTAGATATTAAATATGTCTTCTACC
This sequence comes from Stomatorhinus walkeri, assembly GCA_026784285.1. Classification (NCBI taxonomy): domain Eukaryota; kingdom Metazoa; phylum Chordata; class Actinopteri; order Osteoglossiformes; family Mormyridae; genus Stomatorhinus; species Stomatorhinus walkeri. Next base: position 16,955,143 of record JAODUD010000127.1, read on the forward strand.
TGCAGTCTGCCTTCCTAGAGTGCTGGCAAGAGTTTATCAAAATGGTATATTACATTTAGTTGAAAGGAACACAAAATGGCAGCTAGAAAATTCTTACCACTAGTGTGTGGCAGGTTTTGTGTGGTGGTTACCTCAATTGTTATAATGGGGTTGTTTTATGTATAGCAGGGATTGTTGGTATGTTTTTTTTTTTTATATATCTGTTGTTCTCTGGCATAATTAAACGTGTTTTCATCACCCATCTGCAGGCTGGTTCTCCTGCAAAGGGTCCCATTGACAGCCTGCTGACTTTCTTTCGCAAAGCCACAGACTGTAGCTCCATCTGGGGCATCCCCAAGCATTCCCAAGATAGCGGGGAGGTCTAATCCCTCAAGCGTATCCTGTGTTTGCCCTAGGGCCCCAGCCCGATGGGACGTGCCCAGAACAGCTGCCTTATGAGATGACCCAACTACCTTCTCTCAGTCTGAAGGACTAGAGGGTCTCTTTCAATGTCCCTTGAGATTTCAGGTAATCTCTCCCTCTCATATAGAGTGAGCATGGTATCCAATTAGGATAAACTAAATTTTGGCCTTTATATTGAGACCTTTGTTAGTTTGGTCATTACCCAGAGTTCATCACTATGGGTGAGGAAACGGGTATAGATTAGCTGGTAAACTACGCAAAACTGTAGCCAGCGAGCCTGTTAGTCTTATGTTCTCTCTTAGTGTCTCTGAACAATATCCCATGAAACTTAAACTTTCACCCTCGTGTTGAAAGGAGTGCCACCCGCTAGGGGCGTAACGGTGCGCAAAGCTCACGGTTCAGTACAGACGCCAGTTCTGTCTTCCCGATTTGGTGCAATCTTGATAAGGCAGAAAACAGAATTTGTATTGAGATTTTTTATTTTTATTTTAAAAAGTGTCAACACAAACACAATTTGGAACAAGTGCAATCCAAAGGCAATGCGTCTGTTACATGTCTGTATTACCAAACCCTAAGAGCCGCTTGTTTTTAGCTACCTGTATGCGTGTTTGGTATAACCGAGATGATAGACGGTCTTGGTGTTAGTTGATACTAGTGTAATACTTTTGAATGCTTGTTCACACCTCTCCAGATGTGCTTGATTTTGTTTACATCAGTTTGAACACTAATTTCAACAGTATGCAGACACATATTAACAAATATTACACACAGTCAACTATCATGGAGAATGCTAGATCAGATGCAACATAGCGAATACGTATGAAAGTATGTGAACACTGACTTATCCAGCGTCTCCTTTTGAAACCAGGCGCATTTTTAAGTTGGGCCACCGTTAGCTGCGGTAATAACTGCTACTATCCTGAGAAGGCCTTCCTTTAGAACAATTGCAAGGGCCCCCCATAGGGCTGATATTTGTCCTGCCTCCCCCCCCCACGCACCCTATTTCGTCTCTGAGTGTCATTTTCATTTGGTTGGTTTAACTTAGGCAGGATGCACAGCTAAACCTCACAGAGCCCCTTACCATTCCACTGACAATGAGTATTCTAGTTACGCATCATCAGATTTTCTGTCTGATTGTTTTGGTGTTGCTTTGCCATTACAGTTTCTTTCAGTAATGCTAGCAGCTAGAATTTTCTCCATTGTTCCTCCAAGAGCGTCTGCCAAATGCTGTAAATGTAAATGTAGGTATAGAAGCATTAGTCTGGCAACTTTCCCAGTTTTAGCTCAATATATTCAGTGTGTTGTGCTTGATTGTTTTACACATTCTAATGAATTTTACCATTAAGGTGTACGGACATATTATGTCTTCACATTATTTTTAATATCTCTAAATGTTACTATTTGGAAATAGTTTTGCCTGTACTTAATACTTCTCATGTAGTTCTGTTGCCCCATCCCAAACACACTCTTGCACCCCATCTGCAATTCCTTTGTACTCCACCAGGGGGGCGAACTCCACAATTGCTGGTGGGTCTGCAGCCATTCAGGCTGGGAATTGATGCTGGGTGGTCAGGTCCCTTTCTGTGGGTTTGTGTGGCCTGCCGCTGAACTTGCTCTCAGACCTTTCGACTTCTCAATCACAATATTCGTGGTTGACCGGTGCAGCTATAGCAGAGCAGAAATGTGGCATCACATGTTGGTGCCAGGTTGAAAGTCGCTAATCTCTTCGGAATGACTGCCCAGTCTGCTGCCTGTGTATATTTCTGGAGATCGCTTGGCTATGTGCTTAATTATGTCGATGTGACAGCAGTGGGTGTGGCGTAATTAGCCAATTCCTATAATTACTTGGAATGTCCAAATATTTTTGGCTGCCATATAGTGTAACTAAGCGTTGACACATTCTGACCAAGCCTCACAGCTAAATTTATATCTGACTGTGGGAGTCGGTGACCAGGTGATCTCTCTGGCAAGGTAAGAGAGCTAAGAACAGAAAGCTGTCCATTTTCTGTCCGTTCCTTTGGGGAGTGAATAAGCATCGAAGGCTGTATGTTTGCCCAAAACCTGGCTATCGTGCCGTGTAATGTTGTAAAGAGTACGAGAAAACAGCTTCCAGGTTTATTTTTTGTATTTTAAAAAGCAATGAAAGTAATTAGCTTTAGACTGATTTTGGAAAAGGTGTATCCTTGCTGATGTGCGTCATTCCTGGGGGTAATTGGCTTTGACATCTGCTAATAATGGCAAGGATACTGATTCCTCAGCTTGCGTGAGCTGCATAATCCTGGCTAATGCCTGAAGTATTCTGCCTCAGTCAATGTGTTCTGAGCAAGCAAAACAACACTTTATATAATTTTACTCTGCCTGGCAGTTTATTAAAGGAAGAGGTTTATTCTTGAACTATATATTTGGTTTCTGCACCAAAGCTGTCATAGCAGACAAAAGTGTCCACATGTGGTGCATAATGTCTGTGTGCCGTAGACATTTTCAGAGCTTTTGACACTAATGGGTGGAGGAGGTAACGAAATTGACAGGTGAAATAGGTGGGTTTAAGAAATCGGGGGGCTAGTGAGGGAAAGGCGAAGAGAAATGGAGGCGTTTGTGAGAGAAGCGGGGAGTGAAATGGTTTTGAGATGGGCAGAAGGGAAGAAAATGGGTGTATTTAGGTGAAGTGAAGGAGAGGCTTGGAGAGGGAGCGAGTCAGAAAGCAGTGTGTGAATTAAGGTGTTTATAATATGTCCAGGACATCATTCATGTAAACTGATTATTTGTTCCTCATGCAGCGGATACATACAGATCTCTAGGTGCAGTGGCTTATTTAGTATAGTTGCACAGCTGCACCAGGTGAATCGTTTGACGCTTCAGCAGTGTGTTCATAGCTGGGATTCTTGCCAAAGGTGAGGTAAGGGCTAGCTTCTCACATTAGCAGAGCTCATCACATCATTACACCTGCTTTAGTGCTCTAGTTTGAATCACAGAAACTGTTGGATCTTAACAATGAACTGAAAATGGCAAAGGCTGCGGAGGGAGTCAAAGGAAAATAATTAGTGAAAGGAAAGTAATTAGCTAGTCTGGTCCTCATTTCCTTCAACTTGGGAGTGAACATTGAGGATGGATGTTTGCCTAGAGCTGCCTTGGTATATGTATATATGTATATATATGTATGTATATATGTATATATATGTATGTATATATGTATATATATGTATG
>JAODUD010000127.1:16966246-17001468 GCA_026784285.1 Stomatorhinus walkeri
TATACGGTGTGTATAGCAGTTTTCCAGTATCAGTGTGTGAACTGAAATTATTCCAGTCCCTTCATTCGTGCAAATCCTAGAAAATTAAATCGTAGTTTTCTATGTGTGAGCAACATCCTTAGTAATTACTTTGTATTTCTTTGTGTACGTTCTTGATAAATTAATAAACAGTGATGTTTTCAAATTAACAGCCAGTAATAGCATTGCGTATTTTACCAAAGACAACCATCGATTCCATTGCTGTTTGGCTCGCAAGTTGTTGTCTAAAATTTAATTACTTGCTCTCTGCTGCTTTTGTTCAGGTTTAGAATAGGATTAGAATAACAATCCTGGAATATTGTCTTTGGTTTTACATGTCTAGTCTTCTACAACTCTGTGAAATACACTGGAAAGTACAACAGAAATAATCAAGAATATAAATTTTTGTCGTTAAATCTTAGGGTTCTGCACATCTTTCAGAGAAACCTTTGAAGACGCACCGGTTGCTCATTTCTGTTCAGAATGGACAGGAATACAATGACACAATGAGGGGTGTGTTTGTAAACGTGAAGTATGTCCGTAAGTGGAGCTTTACTCTGTTGTTATGTTTGCTCCTTGTATTTGTCTGTTGCTCTCCGTTTTGTTTTCTTCTGATTCCTCCCCTAGAGTGGTGCCTGTCAGTGCTTGTTAGGGCTCGGCGGTGCTGTGGTAAAGAGCTAGGGAGTGTTTGCAGTCAAGGTTAGTCATTGTGTTCATCTTCCCTATGAACAGTACAGTATTTCAGCATGCACGGATCAGCAAATGGCCCACGTTTGTTCCTTCTCTGCTGTCTGTCCGCCACCCCAAAAAATGTGCTATAGCATTTTAACAAAGATGCTGTAGCAGGCCATGAACTGTAATTGCTCAGTGATTCATTGCATTGCCTATTGGTATATGTCACTCGATAGTTGCCATTATAGTCTTCCACTCCAGCATGTCTTGGTGGTGGGGGGGTGGGGGGGCACGCGTTTCACCCTTAATGCTGTGTATGGCGGCCCTCGTTAGGTGGTAATCCGGTTAACAAATCACAAGCAGATTTTTGCCTTCCCACTGTTATTGTTATAAATGTCGCCGGAAGGATAAGACATTTTAAAATGAGTGGTGCTGAGAAGGCTTTTTACGTGAGCTGCTACTTATTCTCATAGAATAAGATTAACTGATGTATTAAATTCATGCTTTTACTCCTGCATCAAAAGTACCCAAAGTGTACACAACCACCCCTTAAAAAACCTAGTAGTTTATAGCTTTTCATTTAAAATGCCCTTATATGGAGGTGTTAAATTATAAATGCAGTTATTGACAGCTACATTGCTAAGGATTGCCAGAGACATACACTGTCTAATTACGGCTTCTACAGTAGATAGAAGCTGCAGATACCGTGATAAAGCAGATCACTACTTTTTCCTGTTATTTAGATAGGTGGTTTTCTGCATTTAGTAGTTCCCTGCTGCATTTTTTTTTATTATATGAGGATTTTATGACATTGATGTATTTCCAGAATTCATACACTCATCAGCCACTATTTTAGGAACATTTGAACACCTACTCCGTGCGCATATCTTATTAACCAATCATTTGGCAGCAGCTTAATGCATAAAATTATGCAGGTGTGGGTCAAGGGCTTCAGCTAATGGTCAGATCAAACATCAGAATGGGGAAGAAATGTGATCCAAGTGGCTTTGAGCCCTGGCATGGTGGTTGGTGCCAGACAGGATGGTCTGAGTATTTCAGACACTGTTGATCTCCTGGGATTTTTATATAGCAGAATTTACTGAAACTGTTGCAAAAAAACAAAACACAACCAGTGAGTGGCAGATCTGTGGGTGGAAAACAAGCCTTGTGCGTGAGAGGTCAAAGGAAAATGGCAAGGCTGGTTTTGAGCTGACAGGAAGGCAGTGACTCAACTACTATTTACAACAGTGGTGAGCAGAAAAGCATCTCTGAAAATACTGAACCATGTGGAGGATGGACATTAACAACAGAAGATCACATTGGGTTCTGCTCCTGTTGACTAAAAACAGGAATTTGAGGCCACCGTGGACTGAGGCTCATAGAAACTGGGCAGGTGAAGATATATAATGATCAACTTTGTCTGAATCTTGATTTTATTTATTCATTTTGGTCATTAATAGCTTAAATTTATGGACCAGACCTGTGCTGTGTCAATAGTTCCTGATGGTGGTGTGATGTAGGGAATGTTTCCTCAGCACATTGGGCTCCCTCATACACATTGAGTATCGTTTAAATGACACAGTATCTGAGTATCCTTTAAATGACACAGTATCTGAGTATCGTTTAAATGGCACAGTATCTGAGTATTGTTGCTGACCATGTGCATCCCTTTATGGGCACCAATCACCCATCTTCTAATGACTACTTCCAGCAGGGTATTGCACCATGTGACAAAACTAAAGTCGCTGGTCCCAGCGGCCTCCCCAGTCACCAGCTCTAAATCCAATAGAGCACCTCTTGCGCTGACAAGATTTGCAGTAATCTTGGACTAGACCCTCTAAATATTTTTTGTTGAATCCATGCCATGAAGAATTCAGGCTGTTGTGAATGCGTGTGGGGGAGGTCTCTCCCTGTGCAGTATGAGACCGGTGATCTCAATAGAGAGCTTGCTGAGTGCATATGTTCTATTATTTTTTGATTTTCACAAAAGAGGAGCTTGGTTATAGCAAAAGCCCTTTTCAGCTCAAAGCACTACTGTGTTATTGACTTTATAGTGTTCACATACGAATAAAGGCCACACATTTGCCCTTGATTTTAAGCTAAACCATTTAAATGAAGAATGAGCATTTTTTTCCCTTCAATTTAGTCTCAATCTAAGGTGATTTACCTTATTCATCGTGATGCAAGATGGTTAAAACATTAAATATACCAAATAGGTTGTATGGGGTTAAGTAATGCAGTATGGGGTTAAGTAGTGCAGTTAATGAAGCTTAAGTTTAAATCTGAACTGATGTGAATTTTGGTGGTTTAGTTTTGCTGGCTAACTTGTAATGAAAGGTAATTTGAATGGCGTAGCAGTGGTATGTCAGAAAGCAAGTTATAATGCGCTACTTAATAATCTGAGGTTGGCATAAATTCACAGTATGAAGGTTAAAATTCCTTGTAGTTTCTTCTATGCTGATGCTTTTTTCTCCCACTTTTTAAATATTTTTAAACTTGTAACATTGCAAGTGTGCATAAGATAAGTATGCATTTGTGTTATGACAACAAGATCTAACCTCTATACAGCGAATACCTACTTGTGCACATATTACGTCAGTCCTTGTCTGGCAGTGCTGATGTTTGTAGTTAGATACTTAACTCTGTTTTATTTGGAGTTTCTTTCCATGTCCATTATTCTGAAGCCAGATAAATGTTGATTTTTGGGAACCTGCACAGAAATGAGACGGTGTGAAGCAGCAACACCGTGGGGGGTGGGGGGCGAGGCGACTTGTGGCCTGTATCTGCGTGATTGTGGGCGTGTGGGGGCCATGTTGGGGCCGTGTTAGTCCATGTCCGGGAGTGCAGGCTGATGTCTGCTGATGGGCTGTTTGTATGGAATGGCTTAATTGTCCACTGCCACTATGAACACAGATGACAGACTATTTTGGTATTTTATAAAATACCCAATGTGCTTTTTGTTTTTAGAAAACCTGCTATCCTAAAATGTTTGTTTACTTGAAATAAGATGCCCTTAGATTTATGTCCTTAACACACACAGTTTCTAATATATCACTTTGCCAGATGATGAATGAGGAAGGACCTGGAGATGTTGGCACTAGGTAAATTCCCAGAGTAATGAATTGAAAGAAATGTTGGAGAATTGATTTGCATGCATTTTTGTGGCTGGATAATTGTGTAGTGTGAGAACAAACATTTCAGACATTTCTAGGATTTAGTGGTTAACCATATTCAGTAGATAAGAAAATAGAAGAGTATAAAGTTAATGGTTTGTAGAAAAATAGCCATAATGGCAGAGGTACTAATTCTGTATTGCACAATCTTAAGTACTGCACATATGCAACATTGTTTATCAAAATGTGACATAATATGACACCAGGAAGGAACATGAAATTTTATTGGTGGCTGTGGAGGGGGAGGCATTTAACACAAATTAAAAGACAAGAAACAAAGGCAAAAAAAATTGGATTGATTGATGCAAAAGGATAAAAGCAACCAAATTGTACCTGGTAGACAGTGTGAATGTAACCTTTTCCAGTGGGAAAGGAGTGATGACAGAGTGGCCAGATCACTTCTCAGGTTAGACCTTCACTTTCTCTTTCAGCTCTTTATAATTACTGATCATTTGAGGATATCAGGTCTCACATCTTATTAGTCAGAATATGATTGGTCACAGACGCTGTGCTTGCAGAAATAATGTTAAGAAAACCAGATAGAGTAGCTAGTATAATTTTTTGCAAGAATGTCAGATGGCTGGAGTAAATGCATTGCCATATATGGTATTAAACTAATAGTGTACTGTCTAGTTACAGTATTATGTCTCCCTCCAAGGATGATCTGTACAATTGTAATCAAATCATTAAAATGTTAAATGCATTTTATAAGTCACACTGAAGCTATAGTTGAAAGTAGCCATAAAAAACACAGATTCTCTACTGGAGAGTGTTTTTGTTGAAGCGTGGTTGCCCATGTGACAGTGTTATTTAAGAGAAATTTACAATACATACTCAGTGGCCAGTATGTTATGTACACCAGCTAATGCAATCTTTCTCAATGGGTGCAATTTGTGTGCAAGTTAATACTTGTAGACAGGGTCAAACTGTTCAGTTATTGATCAAATCGATTTTGAATGTGGTGTGATTGTTGTTGCCAAGTACTGTGGCTCCAGGATCTCATCTGCTTTCTTGATATTTTCACACACTGCAATGTCTAGAGTTAACTGAAAATGCTGCAAGAAACAAAATCCAGACTGACACTTCTGTGTGCAAAAACACATTGTTAATGAGCGGGGTCAGAGGAGACTGGCCAGACTCATTAACACTAGCAGGAAATGCAAAATAACAGGCCAGTACAACAGTAGTTTGCAGAGAGGCTAATTAAAGCCGTTCTGGAAGAAAAAGTGGATCCTACCTAGTACTGGCTAAGTGTACCTATTAAAGTCTCTACTGAATACACATTTTCAGGTGTCATAAGAATGAGGATCAAAATACAACACGTTTTGTGCAAATGGACTTGTAATTTTGTAATCTGCTTTCCTTATGGGGTACAGTTAAAGCATTTGATCTGAAATAGAATCAAATTTGGATCTGTACCAAGCAGCAGCAGCATAACCTTTGCGTCTTTAACGGTTGACCTTGCTATTAACTTGCTATTAGGGCTGCACAATTAATAGCAAAAAAAAACACGTGATCTGGATTGACACCTCCGTGTGAATTTCAATGGTTCTTCTGTATTGCATTACCTCATCTGGATCGAAAGAAGCTCTCCTAATTTTTCTCAAGTCTCCCATAATTCTGCATTCATTTTAAAGGGGGCTTTTCCACTGTATCAGGTACCTTACTTCTGGTACTTCAAGAAAGTACCAAAAGTGCAGTACTTCAAGGTGGTTTTCCACTGGTGTAAAAATGGTTACTGGCACTGAATGACAGCACAACTTGAGGCAGGGTGTATTGTACTGAATTTGAAAAATGGCGGTAGTATATTACAGGGCGGGCCGTTATTACTATTGTTATGCGATATATCAGCAACGCATGTTGTACACATGCAATTCTTTTATCACTGCTCAGCTAGATTAAGATTAGGCTTTTTCTGGCCTTCAGTTCGGTATGGACATTATAGCGCAAGGAGTTTAGGTTTCACAAACATTTTTACTCTGTTAGGAAAAAAAAAACTTATCAAATTGTGCAATTTTTATTATTCCTTTTCAAGATTGTATAGTAAATGTTTAAAAATTAGTCTAAAGTTTAGCTCCATTGCTTTTGCATGAGCTCCAAGAAAATGATTATGATCATCATCCTTGCTGTTTAAATCACTCCTAGGTGTGTTTCTGTGAAATTCACGTTGAATTCCTTTTTTGTATTATATATACCCCAATATTTATTACAACAAAATCACATTCCAATACTTGGAAATTTTCCAAAACTGTGCCGTCATAGCATGTTACACAAAATACTTTATTTCTTTTTGTGTTATCCCAATCTCTGTTTCTTTTGACCAGATCACAGTTAAAGCTCGGGTCACTTCATTTGTCCATGGATCCATTATTATTATTATTATTATTATTATTATTATTATTATTATTAGTATTAGTATTAGTATTATTAGTATTAGTATTAGTATTAGTATTATTAGTATTAGTATTAGTATTATTAGTATTATGTTGTTTTCTGAATTCACAACTGTTTTCAAGACGGTGGTTGTATTGTGTTTCAGAGGCAGGCTATTTGCATAAGCAATCCAAAAACAGTGTTTCGAGTCCCACCCCAAAGTACTGACGTACCAAAACAGTAGCCCGCTGGCCCTTTTAGTACTGGAACTTTTAGCGTGGCTGTTTTGGTTACCCTAACTGAATGGACGATTCATTATTTCCTTTCTGTTGTCAGAAGTTGATATGCCGGTTCTGCATCAGTCATATTGGGCACAGTCATGTTTTGTTTTGTGTCCTTTTACACTGAGTACAATAAATGTTTCAATTTGAGAAAAAAAAATGTTACAGGACGGGGATTTCAATTCTGAGCAACAAAACATCATTGAATTTCAAAAATCATTTTTTTTTTCATAATTGTGCAGCCTTACTTGCTGTGTTATGCACTAGATAACATGTAATTTCCCTCTGGGGGACTGACTTAACTATCAGCAAATTTGAGGTTTGTTACACATACATGCGTCATGATTGGAAATGACCTCATTAAATCCTGTAATTATCCAAATAATCATAACCCTTTTCACACCAGTATGAATTTGGTATAAGGCCCAAGTAAACTTTATGAAGGTATTGCATGAAGACATTGTTGGCCCTGGAGAATGTTACCAGTATCTTTGTTGAACCAAAGTGTTTAACTTCATCTAATAATTCCTCTATACTGAAATTAACAATTATTTTAGCTTTGGGTTGCATTTGCAATTTTGGGTTGCATTTGCATTTTCCTTCTCTTTAAACTCTAGGGGTATTAGCCATTACTTTCTGATTTTTGTTTTGCCCTTGGCCTCAATAGGACACCATGTCTTATTCAGAGACAGCTTTTTAATATGCATTCGTGTGACTGCTGTTTGTGCTGGGCTGTTTCATGGCTCCGCTTTGAATAGGTATGTACTTCTGAACCACCTGATGTTGTGTAATATATATGTAATACGAATTTGCATTGCTCATAAGAATGTCCTGCTTTAAACGAGAAAATGAATGGATGGATTTACACATTAAGGATTTGTTTTTCTTGCTTTGCTTGCTCTGGATCCCATCTGTTCAATTGTTTCATGCATGCAGCAGTAATTATCTGAAGAACTTGTCAAAGTGGCTGACATTTTAATGACCGGTGATTGGTGAAATAGAGAACTAGTGGAGACAGAGATCAAACAAAGCAACGTTTTGAAGCTCAGCATTATACATTAATTTGAATTGATAGCTGTGTCTACTTTTGAATTCCCTCCTCAGTATGTTTGGTGAGAGAAACATTCTTATTATCCTGAATAGATTTGGATTGCGACGTGCCTGAGGTACCGCTGAATTTGAGTGTTTAGTTTTGCTCAGCCATGTCACAACAAACTGTTTGTACTATATGAGGCTAGTGGATGAATGTATTATTTAAAACCTCACTACATATTGAAAGCCTGACTGCCTAACTGATTTGCAGCACATCACACCATACCATAAAAATACTGTCATCAGACTTGATTATCTTTTTTTTAAACATCAATGGCGCTCTCATCTGCAAATGCGTTTTAAATTATGAAACAAGATTAACTGTCAAGCTGGTGTCCTGTGCAGGGTGTACCCTATCTTGCTTCGACATGTTGTGGATAAACTACAACTCTGTTATAGAAAATTGGTGGATGGACAAATAGTATTGATTTATCTTTAAAGGTAAACAGTTTCTGACAAAGAAATTGTCCTCCTGTGACGCCCTGGGCAATCATTTTGGAGGTTTTCCCTGAAGATTTAAATATATACATTTGCTATCGTGTTCTGCTGGACTGGTCTGATATGAATGCTGCATTTACTCGGCAATAATCATTGCATTTGTTTAAGAAAATGAATTTATTCCATTTTGAAATTCTGCACTTGTTCTATGCATTTAATTGGAGAACACTCCCATTTCAGACAATGGCAACTCAATTCCTGATTTTACCTTTTGTATTTCGTTTGTATTATGATATTGTGTGTTCTGACGTAAACTGTTTAACAATTCAACTTTATATCCTCTTGGTTAGACAGGCATAAGGTCTGAACACACGTTATGAGTTTTTAAATCCCTGTTACTAATATAAAATTTATTTGGGGTGTAGTTAAACATCAGACTGCTATTAAAATTCAGTGCAGTAGTGACACATGAGCGGTTGATCACTCCTGGTGTACAGGTTTTAATAATTTGCTTACTGAAGCATTTTCGAGTAGACATTCCCCTTAAGAGTTTCCATCACCCAAGATTTCTCCTTTATGTCCTGTTGTCCCAGTAGAATCCAGGCCGTTTTTTTCCAGCAGCCTATCTTTTGTGTGTGTGCGTGCTTGTGTGTGTATTGAAGGGGGGCTTCAATAATGTCTCCATAAAGGAAGACTAGGTCAGCCATGTGGATACGTCTGCTGAACAGCTGAGGGAGGGAGGGAATGTGGCGTGCATGCACGAGAGGGGTGAGAGAGCGAGAGCGCGCGTGTGAGAAAAAGGAAGCGGAGTACAAGGTGAGCTCACTGATTTCCTATTCGCGGACAACAGTACCTACTACTTGTAGTAACTTAGCCCTTTCATCTTGGATATCCCCATTACCGCAGTGTGGGTCTGAGCAAGACGCACGTTTACTGAGAACTGTCCCGGTGATGTGATCGTGAGCAAACAGCCCCGCGAGGCCGCCTTTTGTTGAGGGGAAATGCGTGTTTCTTCTCGGGTACGGCCAGCGATTGTTAACGGATGAAGTGGGCGATATTGTTTATCCCTGCTATTTGGACTTGGCCCAGACTGCTCGGAAGGACTGGCGGGGTCATATGAGAGTAATCGCGGCATTGCCTGTGAAGGTGTTACAAGCAGTCAGTTGGATCTTTTTTTTTTTTTTTTTTTTTTTTTTTTTTAAAAAAATTATAAGACTGGCGGGTAAGTGTTATTTAATGGGAGGAGGAAAACGAGGGAGGTGGGGGCAGCAAACAAAACAGAGACGGTTAAGAAAGACGGCGTGAATGTGCTGGTGGTGCTGGCGGCAGCACGGCATCAGAGAGTTTTAATTAAAACAGGGACAGTTGCACAGTTACGCCATGCTCTGCGCATCACACAGAGCTGGAACCGGGTCTTTGCCGGGTTTTTCGTAAGTGTAACTTTTTGATTCTCCCACACACCGAAGGCGTTACGGAAACGCTCTGCACCTAACTTTCGTTCATTTTCCACATAGTAGAAGGACACCGTTTGTTGCGCTTTAGCCCGGATTTCGGCGGCACTCCGACTCGCCATACTCGTTAGTATGCGTGTAATTACAGCGCTGGCTGAAACCCATGTTTCACGCTTATGTTTTCGTCCGGTTGTAAGTAAATCGCACGGACCTGTCGTGTAGGTGGTTATTTGGTGCTCGTGTAGTAATGTTTACGCAAACCTTTGACGGTGAGTGGTTATGTAGACTTGCTTGACCAGTTGCTGATTAAAGGCAAAGCGAGCAGCTTTAGCTAGCTACTTCCTTTTGTTGGGACGGAGCGCATCCCTCCCAGTTTCTGTGGAGTTGTACGCGAACAGCAGTAGCCCGTAGCAGGAAAGTGTTACCGGGGTGAAATAAGACGCGAATTTCCGCCCCCGCGACACCAACGGACCGTCGGCGCTTCCCTTTTCGCTAAAGGCCACGTCTGTGTTGCGCTCACATCCACCTTTTACATGATCCAGCACGCGTTTACTTTCGCCAAACTATGAGCAGATGTCCCCCCTTTGAAAAGCGAGGCATTAAATAAAAGGTCCGCGCTAACGTGGCTCGCTACACAGACGCCTTTCTGTGTAATAAATGCGAGGTCTGTAATTGGCTTTGTGTTCCTTGGCGTTGCTTTGCCTCTCCCCCTCTCCCTCACAGCCTATTAACTGGGATTTGACCTCTGGCTCGATAATTCAAATGTGATTAATTTACTGCGATTCGATGGTGCTTTTATTCACAGTATAGTGAGTGGGATGATTCTGATTGCAAATTGGTGCTTGAAGCTCTTGTACTTTCTTACACATAGAAATTCGCCCCTTGTATTCAGCCCTGCCTTATTTTCAGATATTTAGATTGAACTTGTTTTTCATACATTCTTTGAGCATTTGCTGTCCAGTGTCTCCCGTGTTGAAATAACAAAGGCCCTGGCAGCCATTTCAACCATTTCAGATAGAGGTTGAAGGTCAGGTGACAGCCCATGTGACAGAACATGTTGTTTTGTGTGCTGGAGAAATTCCTGAAAACAGTTATCTACCCCACCAGATGTCCAGACATGTTTAAACAAGCAATGTAATTAGCTGCAGAATTCCAGTGTTATGAATTTGTGCTTTAGGACATCTTTAAGTCATATAGATGTCAGGGTTTTAGACAGTAGATGCACACCCAGATAGGACAGTAGTGTGTTGAAAATTAAACTGCTTTTTCATATGGTATTTCTGACATGTTTACCAGATACAATTTAGCTATTTCATGCATGAGTGTAGCAAGAAATCGGCACGAATGACTTATTTACTATGTCTTTATTTTAAGAATGTAAACATTACAAATATATTGCTGTCAGTAGGGACACACTTCTGTTGGTGTTGGATTTAAATACTTCATGAGAGGTCAGACTGCAGTTTACTCTGAATAATAAATAAGCCGTCATGTGCAAATGAGTTGGGAGCCAGTTGTGACGTTAAACCAGGATCTTTTTGCAGAGATGAGTGCTATAATGTAACAGTAAAGGGGATAGTGTTTTATGCTTTATTGGTGATGCTTGTTCATTGAACTCCTGTTTAACGCTGTTTCATTATAATGTTACTCCACATTACTTAAACATCAAGCCTAAGTAAAGGTTTTTGATTTGATTTCATGCACATTTAATTTTGCTGTATACTTTAGAGATCAAAATATTTTGATGTTGAATTGTGCTGTGTGCTTTTGGGTGTCATTTTACTGTTATGAAGGTGTCTGGTAGTCTGAAATTGACAGAATCCATCATTCAGAAAGCTGTGGGAGATTGCTGAGATCTTGTAGTATCGCCGATTTATCAAAAACAAGCATCATTGCATGTAAAATTCTCAGCAGTGTGTTGGTGTCAAGGCTTTAGGCATACATTCTTACGATCTCCGAGGTAGAGCAGCACATTTCCTTTGTTGCTTTACATCCTTCCCTTTTGTAGGTGGTATCACCAGCTTGTGACAGACTGATAATCTCCACTGTCTCTTCCTGCAATCCGAAATAATCAGTGCTGAAGGCAAATCTTCCGCTCGTGCATCATTTTTTTTCTGCATCTCTTTTCTGATAGTACTTTTGGATTAAGCTTTTGTTGATTAACAGATCTGCATATTTTATGTGTAACCCAAGTGTGTTGCTTTTCTCTATGAAAGAAGCTGTTGGTGCAGTATTCAGAAATGACACCTATGGTGTTGTTGAAAAGACATTCCATTTTGAGAAGCTATAATCAACATTTTACATTTTTGGCAATATGCCACAGTAGCAGCAACATTGGGAGAAGTGTTTTCCGTAACATTTAGATTGCTACTCCATATATTCCATTAATATGGGTATAATTTTTAATGATACAAAATTTGTAGAATCCATAGATTGGGTTAGGAACATCAGTTGATAAATCAAGGTCATTAAGTCTCTTAAAGAACCATAGTGTGGTGGGATAGACAGCAAGGATTTGAAAGTGGAATCGCCGTCCTTACAGCCAGCGCTGTGTTCCTGTTTTGTTTATGTAATGATGACCCGACAATCCGGGGAACATTTAAAAAGCGATGGTGTGTGTCTGTGTGTGGGTTAACTGAACAAATGGCCGGCTGTGTCAGCCTTCTGGGGGGACAATGAATCATGCATTCAAATTAGCCAGGCACGATGAATACAAATTAAACTATAGGTTTAAAATTTAGGAGTGGCAATCAAGCCGAGATTTGCTTTCTTTTGTGCATTTGTGTCTGAATGCATAATATAGTTTGTGTTTTGGAATATAGGTGTTCTATTTGTGGTGCTTTACAGCTTTATTAATGCATTATTCTTTTAAGAGAACTATTCATCATTTTGATTAATGAAGCTGCTTCTTTTGTGAGGGGTCTGTGTGTAAGAGTCAATGTGGTGATTGATTTTGCTTCATGTTAAAATATTTCACATCCTGTGTCATGCACATATGTGTCAATTTTGCAAATTCCTGTAAAATAATATTCTAATCCAAGGACTATATGCTGCCGTTTAGTCTCCCTTTACACTGAGTGGTGTTTGACGCAGTTTTAAAATTAGGGGTTCTTAAAGTCTGAAATATTCAGATTGCAATTTTCTCTAAGCACAGGAATACTGCAGGTGAAAGCAATGTTGCAGAGAAAACATTTGTTGTCATATATGCTAATTATTGGAATAACATTGCATTTTCAGTGGCATTGAACTATGGAACTTCAAGGAATATTATGAGGGACCACCACCATAGCTGCAGCAGAGAGCTTAGTAGAAGCCCTGGAGGAATAAAATCATTACTGTGATACAAACATTTTATAGCCAATATATAATTTGTGTAAATGAAGTAAAAACTGAAATGCTAACTTGACTTTTGTGTTTCTGTTCTACATTCATAGTAAATATAGCTCTAATGATAATAATGGTTGTTTTTTTCTTATGCGTATTTACATTTCCATCTTGTGTTTAGTGTAGATTTTTTTTCACATTAGCCTCAAAGTGGAAAAGATAACGGTTACCAGTTGCAGTTAGTTTTTTGAATGTGCTATTCAAGCTTAGCATAGAGCTCTTCTGCTTCTAAGGGATGGAAGGTTTTGCAGTATGACTTGAATTCACCGGTGTCTTTAAGGGGCTTGTAACATTACAGAAGCTACTGAATAGCTAAGTAGGACCCCCTCAAATATCCCTTAATGCTTTCAGCATGTAAATCGTTTTTTTGTACTGAGCTAGGATTTCAAGTTTTTTAACCAGTCTTCAAGTGAGAGAATTAATTTGGATTATCTGCTTTAGTGAATTAACCGGGTATAAAGTAGTTTTTTGCAAAAATATATTTCTAAAGGTTACATCGTTGAATGTACTATATTACCACACATGGAAAAGCACCTTCAATAGATGTCTTGGATAAATCGAAGTGTAACTCCTAATCAAACCTAACATTGATTTTAATGGCCCTGTTTACATTTGGCTTTAAAATGCATCTTGAGCCATCGGGGGTTGCAAGTGGACAGCGATAAACGTAAGCGTAAATGACCACCAAGACTCACTGTGATCCGATTACTCAAACCACTCGCCGAGGTGGTCTGGGATGCATTTGACCACATGTCTTTTGTAGTGTAAATGGTAATGTGTCCTGGATGCGTCCCCGACAAGGACATTGCAATAACTCTGCGTGAGGCAGTAATGAAATGTGAACATAAGTAGTCAGCCGGACACCCTGGAGGCGCATGATAGACACAGGTGAGGATGGCGATGTGTCTCAGCTGTCTACTTATGATCCCATCGCCCAAGACGCATTTTAAAAGCAAGTGTGAAAAGGGCCGATGTGTGTTGTTGGACTCATTTGTTACAGGAAAAGGTCAAAAAACAGAAAGTAAAGGAAATGCTTGTTAATTTCAGCATTTCATTTAATGTTTCCTCACTATAGGAAGAAAAATGCAGTGCTTGGAGCATGTATTTTTATTTTCTCTGTCTTAAAATTATGCAGTTTTCTTTTTCTACTACTCTCTGGGCAACTGGTTGTGAAATAAAAACACCCAAAGGTTTACTGTAATAACATGATTAGTCAGTTCCTTCTCCTTCAGGATCAATAGAGTATCTCTCTATCTGCTCATAGGCAGTGTGACGTTTGGGGAAAAAAAATCATGTAAAATTTCGTGATACATATTACAATATTTATTATGCAAAAGCGGAGTTGAAAATGAACCCAAAATAAACTATGGCCCAAGTGGAACTTGCTGTGTCTCTAAAGGGTTGTGCCAAAATACTCAGGGTGGTGCTGCTTCTCAAATAGTGCTGCTTTTCAAAATATCATGTCTTGGTACAATGTCTGGACAATATGATGGTATGAAAAATTTAGATGCCACCCAAATCAGATCTCAACCCAGCTAATTGTAAGGGTCCTTGTGATTTGGGAAACCTGTGACGGTAATATTAACATTGTACACTGTGTGTGCCTAGTTTTTTTCTTCGTTTTATATTCAATTGCCTGAAATGTCAAAAGAAACCACACTCATTCAGCTTAAATGGGATCACAAAAGTGGTCTAAAACAACGCTTGCCTACTTCGTATTCTATGCTTTTGTGTGTAATACATGCTCAACTGTCCTTAGAAATGGTTTAGACTATCCTGTTTTGTTTTTTAAAGAATTACTCTTTTCTCAGCGAAATTGTCTTCTATTTCCAGAGGAAAATAAAAATGGCAAAACAAACCATCTATCAATGGATTGATCATAGATGACAGATGACTAAGCATGTTTGGTTGTGAAGATTGTGAGGTGATGCAGACTATTGTTAGTGTGGTTCATATGACAAATATTCTGTAGAGAACAGATCAGCTGTCTGGGTCCAGTTAATGATTTGTCAGTCCAGGGTTTAATAGTCCTGAATAAGATGCAACAGGGAAGCAGAAAAAATGATTTTGCAAAAAAAAAAAAAAAAAAAACATTCTTCAGGTAAATATGCCAAGTTAAATATTGAATAGCTGTGGCAGCATTTTACAGGTGAAAACCAGGACATCCCCAACATAGTGGGTGTTACCTTAAAGACAATTTGATGGGGACAGTTTGCTTGTCAGCATTGCTCTTGACCTCTATTATGCAGCATATCTCTAAATATTTTGCTCTTAATTTTAGGTAGATATGTATTGGAGCCATCATGTAATAACTTTTTATGAGATCATGCTGACAAGGGTTTATTTAATAAAAACTGTTCTCCATGATTCACAGTATAAAATGTAGTGATCCTTTCAGTTTTAGCTCTCTTTAAGGTAACTCCCACTTTGCCAGTAACTTAGCACAAGGGAAAGGAGCTTGTGATCCGGCTAAAGGAATTTGCTTTCCCAGTAATAGGTGACCTCGCTAGCGGTTTTTTATTCTGAAGATTGCATTAGACAGTGCAGTAGTGCACCACACTTTGGATTGCAGGATTATATTAGTAATAAGGAACTCGAAATTCTATTCATTTAGTTCTGGATGAGTAGTCCATAAAACATATTTGTCTGCAAAAACATTTTAAATGAAGGAAATAACGTTGACAATTGTTTTACTAGTCATTCACTGCAGACACATTAACACTGTTGGTGATTATTGTTAAAAGACTACTTTTTCAAACCCACAACAGTGGGTTATAACTTCATCCTTGATTTTGTATGCAAATGGGATGATCATAATTTAACATTTATTTGAAACCTTTTTCTTGATATTCGTCATGGGTAGCCAGTGCTGAAATTAGCTGGTAGGGCAATTCTGCAATGCCCATAGTATCAAAATACTGTCCCCTTTTCAGTATGAGGCAATACACACAAGGTGCACACAGATAAATTTTACCTTGTTAGTATGGCCACTTGTATTGTGGAAATGTGTAAAAATGTGTTGGTTGTACTTTAATATCATTGCAAACTCTGACTTGCCACTGACTTGCCAGCCACTGCTGTGTTTAGCTCTCCTATCTCGCCATGTCACAATATGTGTTTTTAAAGCACAAATACTTTATCAAAGCTTCTGTCATCAATCCTCCTTGGCAAGAAGAAATGCTTTAGCAGGGGTGGAGAACCTGACCCACGGAGAGCCGTTGTGGATGTGGGTTTTTAGAATAAAGCAGTGGTTCTCAACTCCAGTCCTGGGAACCCACTGTCATTGGCTGAGTGAGAGGCCGTCCCAAAGACCCGCACGCTCACCGACTCTCCATGGATCAGGTTCCCCACCCCTGTGCTATAGTGTTACACATAATGCTTCAGTAAAGATTTGATGGCATTGCTGGCTAATATATAACTAAGTGAATGGGCAATATGGAAACAGGGTTTTGTAAATCTCCTTGCCAATAATGAATGTAACTGGGAGGTGACAATTTTGCTAAAGCACTACTTCTCAGAATATCATCTTTGCTCAGATGCTTATCTCATATCTCCAGTTTATGTCAGCTTCAAGCCAAATGTCTTGGGCACCCTTGCACTATAGTGAACAACATACAAATAAAGGCATTGGCTGCTGTTATAAAAGAACTGACCCTTGGAATAGTCCTCATTTTTTTGTTATGCAAGATAAAATATTATTGAGCTACAGGCAGAATTGGCAGTTCAAATAGAAGATGAGATGAGAAACTTCAGCAATGTCGCAATTCTTACTGATGGCAAAACAGACAGTTTTCCAGGAGAATATTCAACAGTGTATGCTTAATTGCTTAAAATCGGGAAACCTGTGAATCATTTTTTTGAGTATTATTTTAAACCAGTACTGTCTTAATTTTTGTGTGCCATTGTTGTATTACTAAAAATTCTGGCGGAACTTGGGTATTCATCTGCTGAGACCAGGGCAGATATCGTCTGCTGCCATATATGTAATAAAAAAATTTAGGTATAAAAGAAGCCAGACATCCAAGAAATATTTAATTTAAGCTTTGCTGACTTGCAATAGAGGGTGTTTTGATTCTAAAATTGTTAAATATAATCTGAGTGGATCAATTATTTGAAAATTTGTGGCTTCACATTGATGAATGGCAGATAATTACACAAAATTTGATCTTGCCTTACTGTTTATTGGTAATTTATTATCTGAGCAGAAGGTACAGAAACCTTTACTGGTGCAGCAACCTGTTGAGTGGAGTGACTGGTGAAACGCTGCTTCTTTTAAAGGTGATACTGATGAATTCAAGCGCTGCCACTAGCTTTTATGGGTATACGGAATGATCTGGACTGAATCCCACACTATCTGGGTGGCTGTGGATTATTCCCATATGTTTAGAATTTCTTGTCCCTTTGTTGTTTTTATGTGTGTGTAAAACATTTTAATTTAAGAATTTGACTGCTTGGGTGTTTGTAATTTGGTCACGGTTGGCAGAGTTTAAAATCTCTTGCCGCTGGATGAACTGCCTTAGAATGCTCCTTAAAATTTTAAGTGTGTGTTTTTGTGCATACATATATAAACCCAGTGTGTTTGTATATTTTATATGTAAAATGGTGTGATCGATAGGGAAGCTTTCACGCAAAATGCAGCTGATAAAATGTTAACTGTTACGAAGATAAACTATTGAAGTGTTTTCACATTTGTTTGTTCAAGCAGACAGATTAAAACTAATTTTTCTTCGGCTTGCTCTGACTGCTCTTGGTTAGTGGTTCCTGGGTTTGTTTTCACTGTCCACAGCAGGTGCTTTTGTCCCAAAATTGATCCTGTTATATCTGGGTACGAGGTGAGGATTGGATCCTATTTAAAAACAATAATTATCCAACTAAGATCACAATACAGTCCCAACAAACAGGAGTAAAATTCACCACCAACTGGAATTGTTTTTTTTGTGTGGTATTTTCAGCATTTTTTAGGGGAAAATATATATAAGGACAGATTTTGAATTGCATATCAGATTCTCTGTCCCTGAGGATAAATATTAAATAATTGGATATGGGTGGTGGAGGTTTAAACGTACTGGAGGTGAGAAATGGCGCTGCTATTTTTACCCTGTAAAGTAATGGGATTAATAGAAAGCCCAAGGTTATTAGGGGTAGTACGATTAGTCCTTAATTACTGTGTGCGCATGTCTGCCTAACTAATGATTGTAAGATTGTCTGGAGATTTTCCGTAACTCAGAATCATTGCAAAATCAAGCATAAATAGTCATACATCCAAAATGTGTCACAAAATCAAAATGAAATTATGAATTATCCTTAACAATATTTACTTAGTGGTTAATTCTTAATTTTATCTTTTAGGTAACAAAATTTGTTTTGCAGCAATATGAGAAAATAAATATTTAGCTTTTTAAGTTGTCTAAGCATTACCGATTTAAAGAAAAAGAAATAAACTCCTGCAACAAACTTTTGCCTTCTTATCACAGCTAACATATCACAGAGCTGTTATGATTAATTGTTGTGAAGCCCTCTGTGTCTCTCGTAGCGCTAAAGTAGCAGTTTTGTGAGTGATATTGTGTTGCAAAGAAGCTTTCTATGTTTTGTGACAGACATGGAATGGGGAAACTGGCCAAAAGCTTGTTTAAGCAAACCACAAACATGCACTGTAAACCAAATGCGTTCTGGCAAGAACTGGTGGGCCAATGAATAGGGACATCTCTGCAAACAAAATTGCTCCCTTTGACTTGCATTATTTCACAAAGTATTTAAGAGATATCTGATTAAAAATATATATATATAGCATGGGGCTTTTGTGTTAAAATGCTCTTTTCCAAACTGCTATTCTTGAATTTAGTAAAATGTATTTTTCTGATATCAAAAAGTAATTAACAAGTGACTAAAAGTGACTGCCATTTTACATATAATAATTGACAAAATGGAAATCGTGTAACTTTAAATGATTTAAAGTATGTAATTTTCACCACTTTTCATGTAATTGATGAACGATACAGTGATTAATCTGCATCACCCTTTTTCCGCTGCTCAATCTACATTTAATCAAAATAATCTTCAAAGTCTTGGTCTACTTATTTCTCTCCAAGTATTTTCATCTAAAATAGAATGTTTTAATTTGATTTAAGACCCACTTTTTATTCCTCCTTGGACTAAAATGATTGACAAATTAATAAATGTGTTGAATGTACCACATTTACTCTTGCAAAAAAAACACTCTAAAATCTTGAAGAAAAGAAACCACTTCTGCCTTGACATTCTTGTCAGTTCTGTTTTGGATCTTGTTTTTCTTTCATCGACTTCAGATGCTGCAAAGAGCTGTCTGCCTTGCTGACTCCTTTGTGTGGTTGCTAGTCACTAAGGCTGCTTTATTTGTTTTGGGGGGGGGGGGGTGGGGTGTCAAACTATTATTATTGAACAAGTCTCAGTACATCACACCTCCAGGACTCCTGGGCATTCATTTCTGCTGTGGCACTGCGTGCGGGTTTTGCATGCACTCCCTGTGTTTTGTTTTGTAGATACTGCAGTGTTCTTCTATGGGCATACAGTCTCAGCCGACTGTTGGCTCTAAATTGCCCTTTGTATATGCCTGCCATGCGATAGATTGGTATGTCATCCAGGATGTGTGATGTCTGGGTCCTTGTGTGTCGAGGGAAAGACTCTAGGCTTCTACTGAAATTATTTGGTTTTTAGTATTGTTTTGTAATCTTAATAATTGTGTAATATTAATCTTTAGTATTGTTTGACAGACATGTAGACTAAAAACATGCAAGCCACATTTGAAGGTAGCCGTTCACAAGCATTCAAATTCTTTCTTGGTGTGCCATTGGCGGTGCTTCATCTGCTCTTGTTATGTCTATATTGATTATTTGTCAGTGCATCTTGAGCATCAGTTTTTTGTTAAATGGTTCCATTAGACGGCAAAATGCGTGTGGTTTGTACAGATGTAGTCAAGTCATTTCATTCTGTTTGGTTGTATGCTGCAGTGCTTTGCTTTGCTTTTAAAGTTAACCTGGTTTTTCTCAAGACTTGGAGCACACAATTCATATTTGGCTAGTAAGATCTTAGAAAAGCTAATCTTTGCCAATCATATTTAGTTTGAAGATCTCCAAAAAGTGGAGATGTATTTTATTGCCTCCAGATTTTCCATAGTCCTTTTTTTTTCATTTTCTTGAGGCATTATTGGCTTGAGAGTGTTTAGTTTGTGATTTATTGTCTGAAGATCTAAAGAAGAAATAGATTGTGTATAGTAACTGAAATCCTGCTGCTTTGCTTTTGTGCTCATTATTGCACAATGTGTTGATAGATGGCATTGTTATCTCCTGGGGGGCTGGGGGGCTTTCTGTATTTACCCGTCTCCAGCACACCTTTCTCTCAATTTCTGGTATGTAAACTGCTGGATTTGACTGCTGTTTACTAAACCCTGAAGTTTTTAGTGCTTGGCACCCTAGGATATATTTATTTTTAAGCAAGCCTGCTAGTCTCCTTTGTAAATGATGGGTGTCATTGTGAATTTCAACTAATTTCAGAACACCACTGTATGACTTCAGGTACCGGTCCTTTTTAAACTCTGCGAAATGACATTTGAGCACACAGCAGCAGTCAAAACATTTGCAGTTAATGCTAGGTTTTATTGTACATGTCTTATTCAATGCTCATCTGATTCCACTGCTTAAGGGATTAAATCAGAAGAAAGACTCCTATGGACCATTGTGCATATATGCAATTGCAACTACTCAAGTAACGTAATGGTGCTGTCTGAGGAATGCATCTCAAGAAAAGCAGCTGTCCTGTCAGTTAATATCTGCACTGGAAATGAAGAACATTGGCCTCAGGCTTTGAGAGTGGCTATAGTAAATCTGTTACCTCTTTATTGTTTTAACTTCTTCATATCAGTGAATCTGTACTCTCTCCCATCCATTCACATTTATGTTATTTAGCAGATGCTTCTGTCCAAGTGAGGCAAATGCCGCGTTACAAAGATATGTGCCGACACAGAGTGGACCAGTACATCTGTTTTCAGTCCACTTGTTCTGATAAGGTCTGCATTGGTTTTGAGAATCAGTGGCTTATCAGTCCTGGCCCTCAAGTCTATATCACAGCACTGCACTGACATGCTGTCTATTAGATCATATTGCTTAAAAACAGTCAAGTGTGTTGATTTCTCTTTTTGGGTGTTTGATTGACGTGTTCACTATACAGTGTTTTTGTGACTGTATTTTTGATTTCATTGACGGATGGTTACAGTTCTTTTTTTGTTCCCCTCCCCCCATTTTACCTGTAGCTCTTGTGAAACGCTGGGGTTCTTGGTGTGGCCAAATTCTTCCTGGATCTGAGTGTTAAATTCAGAAGACTGAAGCCCAGGCTCACAGTCTACCTTTCACGGAGGCCCAGCCGTGAGAGGACAGAGGAAGGCACGTGGCAAATCATGACTGCTGACAAAGAGAAGGACAAGGAGAGGGACAGAGACAGGGACAAGAGGGAGAGGACACGGGACACCGAGAGCTCAAGGCCCCGCCGCAGCTGCACTCTAGAAGGCGGAGCTAAAAACTATGCTGAAAGTGACCACAGTGACGATGAGGAGAACGAGAATGCGAGTGTGATCATGGAGGAGCCCAGCAAGAAACACAAGAAGAAGACTCCCAAGAAGAAGTCCCGTTACGAGCGCACCGAGAATGGCGAAATCACCTCGTTCATTACGGAGGACGATGTCGTTTACCGACCTGGTGGTAAGTCTTCAAATTTTCCACATGCAAACTGCTACCCCTGTCAGTCAGGCTTGTTTGTCAGTAGTGTATTACCCAGACAGGGAATACATATGGTCTTGGGCATAGTTCACCACTGCCAAAGGCATTTTCTTGGTAGCGTAATAACTTTGAGGCGTATCTCCCCAAAACTGAAGGAATAGCGCTAGGTAGCAGCTAAAACACGGAGGGGGGGCACTTGCTGAGGATGCTTGATCTTGTGAATACAGATAATCTGAAGCTCTTCCATGGATCCTCCTCAAACTTCCTAAACTTGCATCCTGTGCCACAGGTCAATAAATCTTACACGTATAATTGGGCTTTTAATAATAAGAGGTGGGGAGAGTGTATAGGCCAGGCATGAGCGGTGTTATGGTAATATTTTTGGTATTCTGAAATATTTGACAAAATACTGGAATAGCGCAGATTTTGAAAATGCTTTAAAAATACAGTGTACTATGGTATAATGTATGGAGAGTGTAATATGAAAAATTAGATGTTGCTGAAACCTGGTGTAGGGGGGGGGGGCTGGAGAGAGGTTGGCTGGCGTGGGCAGGGTTGTGATTATGTTGTGGAAGGGGCTATCCAGGAAATACGTTGCTGTTTCAACAAATTCTTTATTTTAGCAATTGAAGGTTAAGCACTGACAAGAGGTTGTGGCTCAGTGCACAGAGGCTGAGGGCTTGATTTTGACGATCCAATGCAAAGCATGAAGCAAAACTAACAGTCATGGGCATGTCCAAATCCATTTTGTTGTTTTGACGGTGGAAGAAAACAGAGTTTGCGCCATTGCAGTGGAAAAGGGTTGTCCCAACTCCCTTATTCAAAGATGTGTTTTGGACTTAAGTAATAAGCCAGTCGGAATGGCGAATCACCTTACTTTTAAAAGTCAGTGGCGCATGATCTACTGTGGATTGATATTACCATGGCACTTCTACCTGGCAAGCCAGATTTCTTTTTGTGTGAGAAAATGGATGTGCTCATGCGCTAAGTGAAAATATGCAAGCAGCACTGTTCCACCTAAGCCTTTCAGTGAGAAGCAGGCGTGGGATGAAGTAGCAGTCAATGTGTCCTCATTTTCTGTCATTACCAGATCATCTGCGCAGTGCCGGAAGTGGTATAATGATGTAAGGAGACGGGGAAAATGGAAGCTTGCTGCTGAACGAAATCAGCGGCCTTGATTATGCTTGAATGTTTTATTTTAATTTTGAGTCTTTAATCTTACATTCACAAAATATAAATAAAAGTGCGATCATTCAAACAAAGCACAAACTACGCTACTACACTTGCAATTTAGATTCCTTACCGAGCTGCAGACCAGCAGTTCCCTCCTTACCTGTGCCGCTGTCAGCGTACACTCCTTCATCGGCATAGCCACATGCAGTTCAGCATCACGCCTTCTGAAGTCTTTTAAGGTGTCCTTATTTATGTCCAGCAGACATCCATCATGCACGACAATGTTATGCTACATATAACCTGCCACAAAGAATTCCACAACCTCCTGAGCGCTGCATTGTAATTTTCCATCTGACTCCGTTATCTAAATACTTGAAACACATTTTTGGCTATCCAGATGTCCTTTCAGTTAAAGTACGTGGTTAATTCTTATAATGAACTCAGATTTTTAATACGGTTTGTTTTTTTACTTAAAATATATTGTTTCTTTTGTTTTATTGAACAATGTGATTATGTGAAACGACCTGATGTATTCTATAATATAACGCATATAAATGAAATAAAATACTATTAGTGCACTTCGAGTGCGTATCTGTGTCAATAACGGGCATTGGGCACTCGCACGTTTGTAAAACACGCCGCTTAAATGCCTTTCAACAATGCAACACCGACTTCAGATGTGGTTTTTGTTGGTCAAAAACACAATGACATTGCACTTCCTTAAAATAGCAACATGCTGACAATGCGCCTGACTACTGAGTCTCCCGAGAGTCTGAATCAGTGCTTTATCTGTTGAATTTAGATGTTCTCCCCCCCCTGTTACTTGGGTCCAAAAAGACATGCGAGTAGGTTGATTGGTGTCCGGTATTCGCATGCATCCAGTGATGGACTGATTTACTGCCTAGGATGTACCCCCTACCTTGTGCTCTGTTCTGTGCCCAATAGCCCCCCCCCCCAACCCACACACACACACACAAACCCGACCAGAATAACCTCATAGTAGGGTTGTTTAAATTGTAGGGTTATCATAGGTTATGTTTTAACCCTGGCTGTTCCCAGTGCTCTTCGAAATAAATTTTATGCATGGTTGGATGCCCCTCCAGGATGTAAAGAAATTGGAGCAAGCTGGCTTTTGCATACAGTTGATGTACTGGCATACATACAGAAAGCATTACGTCTGTTTCTAGTGAGCGGTAAAGTGGTTTTTGATCCTTGCCCAATCCACTGTGTTTTAAATATGTGTACCTTGATAATTAATATTTAGTGTTGTGTAGGCAGTCATAGTTTAACTGCTTTGGATGGATGGGGGTCTTAATCAGATTTTATAGAAATATCTCACAGTGGCACAAATCCCTGGATGTAATATGCTTTGTCCAGTTATAATTCTGTTATCTTGGTCTTATGAGTTAATCGTGTGCAAAACAGCCATCGCTGGAGGGGAGTTGGTGCCTCAATTGTCTTTACAACAAGTGGGACAAATGTAAAATATGTTTATCTGGAAAGAGGTTCTTTTTGTCAAGTTGTTTGTACTAGATATGGACTTGAAAGTTTTTAAAGCATTTCAGTCGTGTACTGGCTGGTTTGCTGCTGGCTTCAAAGAAGGTGTCTAAGAACACTTTCTTTTGTATGAATGCCAGGCAGGCATTACTCAGCAGCCTGCGAGACTGATGTTTCTTTTATTTAATAGTGTTCTCCTGTCAAATATACCCAAAGCTGTACTCAAAGGTAGACTGTATTAAAAGCATCCTTGTGGGTGGCAGGATGCCATGTAAATTAGGCTGTTTTAGCCATAAAGAGCCATAACATGTCCATAAAAACAGCGCTGTCTGCCAGCCTCTTTGCCTCCGGCGCTTTCTGAAGCCCCTCCATAGTTCCTTGTGTTTTGTAGCAGCTGCAGAGGACAGGACTCAGGCGGGCTGTGTGTCTGTCTCCCAGGATCCCCCCCCCCCCTTCCAGAAAGCATAATTAAATTAAAAATCGGCGTCGGCACTCCCCAGCATAATATGCACATGCAAGCGCAGTTCTGTATGCGGCACATTTAAAAATAACGCTGCACAGCTCCCTTGGAAATGGTGGTAACTGTTTAACATTTTAAAGTTGTATAAAAAAATATATGTGACCATGCCGTTTCTTCTAGAAAATGGAAGATTTGACAAGAATCATGATGGTTATTCTAGAAAACGCAGGAGTTGACAAGGATCATGCTGTTTCTTCTAGAAAATGGCAGATTTGACAAGAATCGTGATGGTTATTCTAGAAAACGCAGGAGTTGACCGGGATCATGCCGTTTCTTCTAGAAAATGGCAGATTTGACAAGAATCGTGTTGGTTATTCTAGAAAATGCAGGAGTTGACAAGGATCATGCCGTTTCTTCTAGAAAATGCCGGATTTGACAAGAATCATGTTGGTAATTCTAGAAAATGCAGGAGTTGACAGGGATCATGCCGTTTCTTCTAGAAAATACAGCCACAGTATCACCCTCCCTCAGACATGTCTGGCAGGGGTGCTTCCCAGAAGTGCTGCCCTGCGGGTCTCTGGACAGCTGTTGCCTAATTACACAGGGTAGCGCCCTCAGCTTCACCGGGGATTGGGAGCTCCGCTCTCATTTACTGAGACACACAGAGCCGCTTTGAACCCCAGCTGCAGACAAGCTTGCACACATGTGGCTTGTTACAGAGTACTATGGTTACACAGCAGTGCTGTGTTAGTGACATGCACCTTTTCTTAATAGAATAGAGCTTGGAAGAACAAGGGCATAAGTCAGTGGCATTTACTTTTCTTTCGGTATAGTCAAGGGCATAGGGGAGAGTTTGATATTGGGGGTGACACCTTTGCATAATTCAGATAGTTAAGGTAATGTCTGGTGCTCTACAACCAAAAACCCAAAACAGTGTATCTCATTGTTTGTTTATTTTTTTGAGATATACACCCTTTCAGTTTTTGGTGCCTGCGACTTATTCCAATAAAGGTTGCGCTTGTTAGAAGGAACATGGCGGAATATTCAAAAAACATCTGGAACAGATGATACTATTATGCTTTGCCATAACTGAGCAAGGATGAGTACAAATGAATGTTTCTCAACACGACATTGCAAGGAATTTGTGGATTTCACCTTTTACAGTATATAATTAATAGTTTTAAGGAATCTAGAGAATTGTTTTTATTTGCGATTTTTATACTATGCCATTTGTTGTGTTATGAATTATGGATTAAAAGATCTGTGGTTGGCTTAGGGTCTTTAATGTCTCCATCCGCCATACAAGCTTGGCCAGGTGTGACACTGTCACATTGCTTTGTGTGTGACACTGTGCTCAGTGGTTCTGCCCGCTTCCTAGCGGCTGTCAAACACAGGTCAGCACATAACCTCCTGCAATAGCATACCATGGCACACAGCATCATACTCCTCTCAGATGGAGGGCAAGGGTTCTCCATAAAAGCATTTAATGGTTAATCTGGTTTGTTTCCTTTGTGTGCAGTAGAGGTATAAATAATGTATATCAGTGTTGTACTGTGTACATTTTTAAAGTCTTGTCCATAGTTACGTGTCCGTCGCAAATGGGATTGTTTACCATCTTTAAGCTGTAATGAGAATTGGGCAGAGTGACAGGAGGAGGTGGAATGTGTGTCACAGTTTCCTAGAAACAGGAGATGCTTTAGACTGAATAGTTCAGCTGTTAAGTTGATATTTTTACTGGACATGGTGCTAGATTATACTTTGTTTTGGATGTTTCTAACAAGCTCTTTGGTTGGATTAGTAATAAGGATTTTTTTCGGCCACAATCAAATCTTCCCTCTATCTGTGCAAAGCTTGGTGATGTCACATGGGTATTTTTTTTCTTCATTTTTCATCTTTTACCTTTGTTGTAGTCTGTCTGCATGGTGATCTGTCAGCAGTATTTCTCACAGATATTGTGGAAACTGAGGCAGTCAGAACTTGAGGAGTTTATCGATACATTTTATTGACATAAAGGACTTTATAAACCTTTGATCCCCCCATTCAAAGTCCACCATTAATAATTCTGATTTAGGGGTGTATGACCATAGGTGCTTTCACACCACCAGAACCTTTTTCCGGTATTTGGGACTTCTGCTTCTGTTGTGTTCACATCGCTGGGATTTGGCCCGATTGTAGTTTCTTGAAGGCAGTTCCAGAACCCTTTTTTAGTACCTATTCCAGACTACGTACTTTTCGTTCGAAGACAAGTTACTGGGGAGGTGCTTACAGCAACAGCTTGCTGATTGCTTGACTACAAACACCATCACTAACTTGGAAGTTATAGGAAAAGTGCAGAAAATGATGTAACAGAGCAAAATTTGATCAAATGGAATTATTTTTGTACCCCAGTTACATTTAATATATCAATTAATACATTTTTGCCATATTTCTGCATCAGAAATTTTGATTG
This sequence comes from Stomatorhinus walkeri, assembly GCA_026784285.1. Lineage (NCBI taxonomy): Eukaryota > Metazoa > Chordata > Actinopteri > Osteoglossiformes > Mormyridae > Stomatorhinus > Stomatorhinus walkeri. Next base: position 16,993,455 of record JAODUD010000127.1, read on the forward strand.
TTAACTACTATATTTGTCTAATTTCACTGGTACTGGAGGTGAAACTTGCCAGCGTGTATTGGTGAGAACATTGCATTGTTTTTGATTCTGTGGAAAACAAAATTGGTCCAGCTAATAACTAATACACAACTAAGTGTAGCCTACAATCTTTGACCATCTTTCATGCTTATTTAGCGTAAAGGTCCAGTTTCCTGTTGTGTGGTGTGAAATCAACACTCAAAAATGGCCAGGAGCTACTAAAGATCTAGGCCGAAACTGCCCAGGTCCTTGTAAACCAGGACCAAGTTCCAGAACTTCGGTGTGAAAGTACTCTGGAAGGAGGGAAAATGCATAAACATTACTGTTTTCTGATAATGGAATAATTTCCTCAGGATCTTGAGAAAATGGCGCTAAAATGGTATTAAAATATTTAATGTCCTTCATAATATGCCATCAGACTGCTAAAATATTGCACTTTTCGGGCTGTAACAGTACACACATTCCTTGTGTACCCTTTGGTACATTGTTTTCGGTTTGATATACACATTGAAATGAATTAATTCATTTATTGATACAGGAAGAAATGAAATTCTGGAATAGATGTTCAACTCTGAAAACATCACTGTAACTGTGACTGTGAATTAGCTACGGCTGGTGCTGGAAAGTGCAAAAACCCTACATCACTTAAAATAGTTTGGGGACATTTTGGCTTCCCAATAAATTACAGCAATGCTTGAGAGAGAGTGGGTAAGACCAAGACTGTCTGTCAGCTCTGTTATGCTGAACTCGCATATGCTGCCAGAAAGACATCCAACATGCCAAGTCAGTTATTTCTGTAGGAGTGTTTATTGCTACAGATCTACGTGTATACTCCGTGCTGGAGAACATGGCATTTAGACGGGATTAACTTCATGATTATGATAATATGGTTTTTGATTTAAGTTTTTGTGTTTTTTTTTTTGCAAATTTTATATTTTACAATGTGCACATTACAAAGTGCCTCATGTATTTTTATTCAGTAATATTGACAGCTGCATTTACCTTTAACAAAACTGCAACGAATTAGGAACAGTTGTAAACCAATGTCAAAACACAATTCTGCTGTATTGAAATTTCTCCAAACTGTGAACCCAAAACAGGTTTCTACTGAGCTGTGGATTTTGTGTACTGTTACACTTCTCTGTGGAAAACACTAGATGGGACAGCTGCATTGTTGAATAAACGGGGTGCATTATGGCTGATGACGAATTGGTGCCTGAAACTGTCCTGCTTGGATTAAGTGGAATTGGTTTGGATTGGACAAATCTGACATGGACCAATCTACTGTAATTTGCAAACTTAGCAAAGATACTACATACAGCAGGTAACAACGCAACCAATCTTCTTAACCATGTGAAATGTAAGCATCCCAGGTTTTATAAGGTTTTATTCCAGTAGGCTGGTAGCTGGTCGACAGATTTCATCACGGGGAACTTTAATCGTATCTTTTAGACACTTGAAAGAACTGGCGTAAATACAGTGACCCCGTTTACATCGAGCCGAGTCACACAAGGTTGGGCAGTACGATGGTATGGAAAAATGAAATACCCAAGTCTACTGTAGGGGATCTAGAGATGGAGTTTGGGAGGTGCGGGAGGAGAAGTGATTAGATAGGGGAAGGGTGGTGGTCGTGGAGCCATCCGTGGAATACATCATCGTCGTTTTTTTGTCAGGTTTTTTGGCGTTTGTAGGCACGCATCTAAACTAGTGCACCATTCATAACGAATGTTTATTTCCGAAGTTAAAATGCTAATATAGCTAATGTTTACTTTTCACAAGTTCATAGTCTGATAAATCGCTGCACAGTTTATGTACACTCCTCTGTGCCTGTGGCCTTGTTTTTTCCCCCAGTTAACCTGGAGCTCGTGTGTGTACAGACAGAAACAGTGTAGGTAGCAGTGGCATTTGATCTCAGAAGAAAATCCCAGTAATGTTCTGGCAGCCAGACAACTATAAGCCATATGACTTTAGGCTCCGCCTGCTTTTATCATCACTATAACTTAAATGATGTAGCTACATTTACTATCCGTGATTCCTGTATTCCAAGATAATTGCCGCTAAAGCTAAGTCTAGCCATATCACTAAGCACACAATCCTGTATAACGCAATAATACAAAATACCTAATTACTACAACTTATTACCTACCGTCAAATGTCTGTCAAGTAAGCTGGTGATAGTGCTGCGAGTTGTACTGGCTCAAAGCATTGCTGTGTGAAAACGGCATTGCATAAGTAAAGGGTAACATGCTGTGGTTTCGTTCTTAAATTATTCCTACCATTCCAGCAAACTTACAGTATAGTTGATGACAGGTAAGATTTTGTCAGTAATCATGCTGCTGCGTCTTCACTCATCATTCCACTTAATGTCAATTGGTAAATATTAGTGGCAAATTTGTGTCCGTGCACCATTACAGTGGGAAATACGGCCAAATATCCTATTAGCCTTCTGCATTGGCATGTAGTTCGGCAGTCGTGTGTTGCAGGGAAAAGGTCAACTGGTTGCCTAAGCATGCTTGACAGTAAACTGGTATGCTAAAGATAAAACATGCTAACAGTGAACCAGTGTCTTCAGTCATACATCTTCCCTGTGTAGGGTTTTGTGTTCTGGAAGTCAGTTGATAAGTATGTGGGTGGATCTGTTTGTGCTTTGGGGTAGTGTGTTGGTGAGCGGTACAGGAAATGTCTTCACGGGTAGAGTGAAGAATGGTTTCCCTAATCTTAAAATCCCAGTGTCAGTAAAGAGACAAAGACTAGAAAAGTGGTTGGATGGTACAAGAGACTAAGATTTTTAAATGTCTTTCCTAGCCGCCAGACTGTGTGTAGTGCATACTCCACAACCTAGGAGTATTTCTAGAACAGAAGTGTTGTGCAAGGAAGAGTGCTAAAAAAATGATAAAGCAAGAATGAGGCAGACTGTTAGAGGGCTATAAGTAAGTAATGACTGAGTGCTCAAACATTTGCGCATCCTTAATTTTTATATTTTTATATATCTTTTCCCTCGGTCTGTTAAATCTGGAAAATAACTGTGCCTGTTGAAATTTCAAAAATATCATGTTTAAGGGCCAGCAGATGCTAACTCGAAAATCAGCAAACCATGTAATTTCACCAGAGGGGCTTAAACTTTTGCATATGTAGTTTTTTAAAATCAGGTGTACATTATTCCACATTTGTATGTTATTGGCGATTTCAGTGTTAACCAATTGTCCACCTGGTCCTTAATTCTCAGTCATGTGACCTTGCATTAGTGGCAGAGGGCATGTATGCCTGCTTGATTTTACAGGGGATCCAGGTTTAAGGATGTTAGACTGCAATAGATGGTTTCTTGAGCCCAGATTGAAGAGAGACTGAAAGCAGCAGAAAACCAACAAAACATAGATATTTGCTGTTAAAATAGTTCTTATAGAAATTCTCTCTCTCCTGGAACATCTTTTTTAAATTGGATTTGTGGGTTTTATGGCTTTACAAATAACCTTAAATCCTTTTAAAATGCTGTTGCCCGATACCACATAGGTACAATTCTATAAACTCAACATGTGCCAAACTGAAATTGGCACAAGTATTCTGATTGTTTAGTGAGGTTGCCAAAGTATTTGAGCTAGTACGCCTATACATTTTGGTGAGTAGCATTTATACTGCCTATTGTTTCCAAGTTATATGCCATATTATTGCATTTGGATTTATTTTAATAAATAAATTTAAGGTATGGGTATGGTACTCTTACTGCTGTCACTTTGCACCTCCGGGATTTGAATCTGGCTACAGCCTTGTGTTGAGTGTGGCGTGTACCTTTCCTCTCTGTTTTGGATCATTGCACCCGCAATTGGGTAAGCAGTCATTAAACATGGATGAAAGCGTTATTTGGCTTCTCAATCTGCTCTGTTCTGTTAATGACATAGTGGCTTTTGAAAGTATCAATGGATGCCATTGTATATTTATTGTATTAATCTTTTTTTGCACCATCTATTCATCATGGTTTGCATTTTGTATTGTAGGAATCAGATCTGTTTTGCTCATTTGAAATGCATATTCAGTTTTAACAGCAGTCTCTCGCTGGGAAATGTAAGTCTAGTGAATTCAGTCAAACTCTGTGGCTGTATGGAGACGGACACCCAAGGCGACGGCTTAAAAACTGTTGATGGAAATTAATTTTCACAGCCTAGGTTATCTTTCAGTTTCATGTTTTTGCAAATGGCCAAGTAGTGTTTGTGGTCTGCTTTTGTCTTCTGCCAGACCTATCTGATAAAGAGCTCACAGTCCTTGACCCTTCCATGCCTCCAGTCACATTTAACAGGGCATTCAGTCAGATCTACCTTATGTCTGATGTATACTGCTGGAGTTGGAAATAATCTGTGATTTAGGAAGGAAGAGAAAGATTACCCTCTCCAATAAACTGTTGGAGGAGAGCCATGGTTAGATGTCTGGTTTGTCCTTGATGCTGATTTTAATTTTTTTTTGTAGTCAGGGATCATAAATCTTGTATAATATATGCAGTAGCAAAATGCTGATTATGTATTAGAAGGTAAGGCTAAATGTTTCAGTGCAATCTGAAGTTGACGGCATATCTTTCTCTTACTCTTTCAGATTGTGTATACATTGAGAGCCGACGACCCAACACTCCATATTTCATATGTAGCATTCAAGACTTTAAATTGGTGAGTATCCTCCTTTGCCACTGGCCCAGAGTTTAGTTCCTTTGTAAATCCTTTTATCTCTGTGCTCTATTGTTTTGCTTAGAATGAAGGAGCTGAGCATAAAATGGAATTATTCTCTCCTTTGAAGATGTTTGGCTCTTGCCTATGAAGTATTTGCTCTATAAAATAGTTGAACTGGGAGAAAAATGTAGTGTAACACAGCTTGATTTTTAAATTAGTTTTTCAGTGCGCACTCTTTGAAATAACGTTTCTGGATCCTTTTACAGCACAATATGTTTACTTAAGGTGGAAATGTAAAAGCCGCAACACTATTTTGAACACTTTTAGCGTTTTAAATCATACAGTCACATAAACATATAACTTGTGTTGCGGTGTATAAATAATATTGCATTTTTAAACATGAGTAGGTAACTCAAGCATGTAAATTATGTTCACATGGATGTTGATGTTTGATGAAGATGATTGCCGATTTGGCGATCTGTGAGAACAGCAAACAGCCAAACGTAGGTTCTGAGAGATTTTCTGCTTGCAAAAAGTGCCACAGTTATTTGCAGTGCTTCAAGAAAGATCATGAAAAACGTAATTCAAGACTATTTAAAAAAAATATGATGATAAAAGGAGCCTACTCACTAATTCCTCAATGTCTGCTGATAGAAACTATGCTCTGGCCTGTATCCTTTGAATAAATGTTACAAATTATAGGTTTGCCATGGGAGTTTGGTGATATTTGGCTCATTGTAGAAGGATAAAAAAATGTGGTGAACCTTCTGTTCACTTTGTGATATCTAGAGCCTGGTACATATTTTCCTTTCAAATTGCTGCAAAAGACAGCCTGCACTCTCTCTGCAAAATTCCTGAGAAATTTAGATTTGTGGGACACATGGCTTTACAGAAAACTTAAATCTTTTAAAGACTATGTTTTGCTCCTATGAATAGGTATTGTAATATAAAATCAACACATTTTGGGGGACTGAAGTGGACAGAAAAAACTCTAAACTGAGTACCTTTAACTGCATGAGTAAAACTCAGGTAAAGTATTTGATACTTTTTTAAGGTGAGAAGATGAAATTAAGAATATCGAACCAATGCAAAGGGATGAGGACGTGAAGAAACACTTCACACATGGCTTATACAGCTCACTGTCATTTATCTGAGTCATATGCTGTAATAAGACTAAAGCTCTACTGTTCATAAGGTATAATGTACCAGCTCCACAAGAAGGTTTTCTATGAAAATTAAGCATTTCTTATCTACTTATTCCTGTGATCTGGCTAGTTATAAGGATGGATGGGATGAGAATCCAGATTATCTTTAAATTCCAAGACCAGGATACTGATTAGCATTCTTCACTGTCACCAACACAGCTGAATAAGATGGTGTTACTGCAGATTGGTAAAAGTAGCTACCTTTGGGACATTGAGTGCTTACAGATTCAGATCTATGAATCCAGCTGGCACACTTAATCAGAGGTATGTGCCCATAAAGTACTTGGCAAATACCTGCTATGATCAGTGTCACTTTATTAGCATACGATAGGTCTCCTGTAGAACAAATGCAACCACAAGCCTCATTGATGGGCAAATCTGATAAATATTGTTTGTTCCTTATTAATGCACACTGCTTAGGACAGCATACTGTTTATGGGGTGTTTGAGTGGCATGCATGTGACGTCTGAGTCAGGGGTATTGCAACTCTGTTGGCCCTAGTGTACCTCATGGCTTGTGTGTGTGTGTGTGTGGGGGGGGGTGTCAGTAATGTGTCTGCATGTTGCTGTAAACATTTTTCAGAGGAACTGATGTAGAATCTTAATTAGCTGCAGTGTTTATCTTAAGTTGTTAAAAATAGATGAGCTGTGCTTGATAAAGGAATCTGTTAAGATTACCTAGTTTTCCTGTTGATATTGAATTAAATTGATAAACTCTGTACTGACTCTTATGTAATTAAGAAACTATATATGTACATACGATTTATAAACTTTGCGTGAATCGTATTAACTACAGACAACACTGCAAAAGTGATTTCTCTTGAACAGTGTGGGCTGTAATTCAGAAATGAACAAACGCACGTAGTATCCCCTCATCAAATACTGGTTTTTATTCCTCTTTCACTCCCTTTCCTTTGGGTCCTGTGTGGGTTTGATAATACGTGTAGTTAATTTTCCAAAGCACTGAAAAATATTTTAATTTTCCTGGAAAGTGGAGATATGGGAGAGGTACTGGCGTCTCCTTTTCATCTTGTTTTTCCTTGCTGTCTTCTGCATTCCTGTCTCTGCTCTCAATGTGCATTTTAAGTTTGATTCAGCTCGACAAATGGTAAATAAGTCAAAAATAATGTGCTATGTGCCTTGTTGGCATGTTGGTTTTGAGAAGTGCTATATATGTAAATATAAATGCAAATGTTCCGCCATATCACATGCAGTGCCTTTGGCCCTTCACTGACCTAAACTATCATTGTCAAGTACATTTCCACATTAATTTCAAGTACATTTCCACATTAATTTGGCTTTTCTGTGCAAACTTTCTGTCATTTCCTAATCAGAGAACAAGAATATCAATGCCCTACCCTGAATGAAAATTTAATTTCAAGTACATTTCCACATTAATTTGGCTTTTCTGTGCAAACTTTTTGTCATTTCCTAATCAGAGAACAAGAATATCAATGCCCTACCCTGAATGAAAATTTAAAATTGGAGCAAATGTTTAGAACAAGCATAGGTACAATGCTCATGTCACTGTCAACATATAAAGAAATGGTTATAGGCGTAAGCTCAGTGGCAACTTCATTAGTTGCCTAAGAGAGTACCAGTAAGAACCATTTTCTCTCCAGAAACGCTTCAAGGGTTGATGAGCAGTGCGTTCGGACTGTACAGTGAGCTTTAACTGCGTCTCGAAAGGTCAGTGTTTATTGAGCGGAGCAGCTGCAGCTACTTCTGTATCGTGGAAATTGCAGCTGTTGAAAATGGATTTTTGGCTTCTCTCTCTTTGCTTTGTGGACAACACTGCCTATCATGGCATTCAATCAGACAGTAGACGTCATCTTAAGTGCAGCACGTCTGTGTTAATCTCATGTCTTCTGTAAATGCTGCCCATGGGCTCAGGGGTGTTTTTTCTGCATGAGAAAAATGGACACAAACAAAAAGCTGTGCCTCTAATGCACTTGCAGTGCCTTTGAACGTTGATCTCAGGCTGCAGTGCCACTTGTATTTAAACATTTCAGGTGCTGCTTACTTTTAATGCTGATTACATTTACTGTCATTAGTGAATTTACATATTAAATGCTACATATTTACTCCGGCTCCCCTTTCCGCTGCATCTTACTTTGATGATTCGCAGCTGGATAAATGT
>JAODUD010000127.1:17015137-17036726 GCA_026784285.1 Stomatorhinus walkeri
AACTCCCGAGAAGGAAGAAACCTTGGGAGGGACCAGACTCAAAGGGGGAGCCCATCCTCCAGGGGCCGGCAGGGAGATCCTTTACATACATCCTTGACAGACTGCAGTGTTTCTCCGGGGAGCCAAGAGGCTGCAGCAGAGTGGCTTTGCCATAAGGATGCTTATTATTGTGATGAAATGAGTAATCAAAGAAATTAAATAATTGAAAATATGGTGGGTAGTCATTGCTTAATTCCACACTGTTCTGTGTAATGTTCAGAGGAGTGTTTATATATGTTCCGTGAGACATTCTTTCAGACTGAAGTGAATGGGCCTCATTCAAGTGATTTGGATGATCTTCAGAAGCTAATGGAGGAGTGGATTCTTTCACATCTGTCAGTACATATGACATTACTGATTGGATGGGGATTTTATTGATGCTTTTGTGAATTGCGTACCCTAATTATGTGTGTTACAGTATATACATTGAAAACTGCAGTAAATGTTTATATTTTTCCATTACATTAAATATTGCTTCTTCCTCCTTTGTTTCAGAGGCAAATGTACCATTGCCCATTTTTCTGATATTTTTGCTGCTAAGGAGTTCAAAGCCTGCATTGACTCCTTCTTTTATATCTTAGGATATAACCCAGAGACCAGGTAAGTGTGCGTTTCATTCACCTTGTTACGCGTCATAATGTTAGTGTGAGCTAATTGCCTTTCAGCCTTCAAGCCATCTCACTGCTGTCTCTAAAACAATTCACACATTTTGCTTTCAAAACCATTTACATTTTAATTAGTTTCTGTTGCCATTCAAGGTTTAAGCTATTGACATGCACCTTTCTGCTTTTCCATGCATAATGGAAGATTTTACGCTTAATTTTATGGAATTGCTGAAATAGACTGTTCAGTTGTTATAGGAGGTGAGAAAACAATGCATGCAAAACAATATTTTTAAAAATGTAGCCTCTTTTATTGGCTTTATATGTGGAGCTATAAATATCAGTTGTCTTCTAAAATTAAATAAATATAGCCTTGGATAAGACAACATACAACAGATTTCACTGTGGCATTACAGACGTAACACAAATTAGACTAAAATGCAGACGCTTACAGCTTATATAGGAATTAAGAATTTGAATAGCATTTAGGTTCTTTTAATCAAATGCATTTCAGCGATGGAAGTGTGGCTACATCTGTAAATACAGAACTTTGGCGTTTTGATGACCTGGATCTTTCAGGTTTGTATTAACACTGTTTCAAGGAGAAAAGACACCAGCAATGATCCCAGGGAAGCAATTGTTGCTGCTTTTCACTCTGAAAGGGGTTATAAGGCCATTAAAATTAAATCCATCATTTTACACTGTCCATTGTTTACAAACACAGAGCATTGCTGACAGTTGTCAGTCTCCTCAGGAGTGCATGTGCCATCAGATTCACCTGAAGGTCAGACTGAGCCCAAGAAATCGCAAAGAAGCCAAGCACATATTCATGGGCCTTGGTTAACATGTTAAATGTTAAAGTACGAGACTCTTTGATCAGAAAAAGTCTGAACATGTGATTTTCTAAGAAGAGTAGCCAGAAACCCTTCTCTCCATAAAGAATATGGGAGTGCAAGTTAGGTTTTCAAAGTTCACAGGTTTCCTGCAACAATGTCCTTTTGAGATATGAGACAAAAGTGGAGGTTTGGTCGTAACGCACCATGCCATGTTTAGAGAGAATTGTGCCTACCTGAAGCATGAGAACAGCACTGAACTGAAGCAGTGTTGTAAGGAATAATTGCCCAAAATAACTTGGACTGATTAACTCATTCAGAAAAAATAATACATCAAGTTATTGCTGCTAAAATTGATTCTACAGATTATTCTTTTTTTGCATAAAGCTTTTGCAGTCTGGCTTGTTTTTTATTGATCTGTTAGTCTTATGTATTGTCACTTAAATATAGTTTATTTTAGGATGTGGAATTGGAAGGTATACTTTGACATCACTGTATGAAGATTACTTTGGTATCATCGCCTGTAATGTTTTAGCCTTTGTCTGGTTTATCATTCCAGTGAAACACCTTTAATGTTCTTTGTTTTAACTTTATAGGCTGCAGAGTTCTCAGTAGACACCCCTCTACCAGAATTCTCAGTTTGTAATGTATTTCCCAGATTGTGCTAATGACAGTACAGACTCTTGCCTGCTGGGCCTTGACCTACCAATATAAATTTGCTCAAGAGGAAAGTGCATTCTGTGCTCCACCAGCGTTCAGCCTGACTGGAGACAAAACTGATTGCATACTCTGGGCAGATCATATTTTATACTTGTTAGTACTGGTTATAGATCACATAGGAATGTCATGCTGTCATGTTTCATGCTTTAACAAAAGCATTAAAGCAATAAACAGAGTAGATTCTGCAGAATGTGAACACTCGTATACCTGTCCAGAAAATGAATATTTTTAAAGTTGCCCCCCCAGAACTTATTCAACACTAATAATCCTTCTTCATTAAGCCTGATATTTTACTAAGACTATATATAGCAACCTTAGTGGGAGTGGTTTACAAACGTCTCTATATGAAGAACATTAAAATATAAATAAATACATCAACTTGACGTATCTCCATTTTTAAGTCAAATATTCATAGTTATTCGGCTGTATCCATCACAGAATAAATTAAATAGCTGCTAAATCTCTTGAGTTCAGGTATATATATATATATATATATATATATATATATATCAGATGCGTCAGGGTAGCATACCATCAGGGTATTGGTTTTACCTTCTATAGTACCTCACAGATAACATCAGATTGCTAACCACCACCATCATCATCGTAAGATTTTCCCTTTTGAATTTTTTCAGGGGGAACGATACAGAAAGGCCAAATGTAATATTATGAACTATGTATTAAGTCATGCGATTGATATTAGATGTTGTGTATGGAATGTATGAAAGGTCCAAACACGTCTTTTAACGCTTACATAATTGCTAGATAGGCAAACAAGCCACAGCTTGTATTAATACATATGCAGAGAAATGAACAATTTTGTAGCGAGTTAAAATGCACAAATCAAATCATTAGTACTTTCTTTACTACGGTGGCGGCGACCCGACTATGAGTAATGTATACCTCCTCGGCGCCTAAATGACCGTTGTATGTCAGGAGCCCCCTGGATCGGGGCCCCACGCGTTCTCCCCATCTTCAGTGCCGCTGGTACCGCCTATTCCCCTCCTTCCTCCTTTTCCAGTTCCTGCTCGTTTGGTTTGCTGGCCGGAGCGTCGGCAGCTCCGTGAGCCGGGCTTGTTTGTGTGGGAGAGCGACAGAAATGGATCGCGTTTGCAGCGTGTCTGTATGTAAGGTCGTGGCACATGCTCAGTCGGCTCTGCGGGAAGGGGAAGTTAAGGCTGAGGTCATAGCACAAGCTCAGTGAAAAATCCCTCAAAGGCTGCGCGCTCCTCCATTTTGAGTACTAATAGGGGAAACTGGTAATTTATTTCAGCCATACCAGGAAATCTGTCAACATTAAAAAGATACACCCGGGTGTCTGAAATGGACGACTTATTCAGTCCGCGAAGGTAGGCTTTGTTATAGATCTTGCCATTATGTATACAATAGCGTATTTTTACTCTGACGACAGTCTTAATGTGTTAGCTCGAAAATATTTGCAGTGGCTTCAGTCGTCTTTTTGCAAGGTTATGTGCGCCATTGTCAATATACTTGTTTTGTGTGCGTTAGCTCGCCGTGACTCCGAAAACAGTACCGAGCTGAATTTACCTTTGCAAAACGGCTAACGCGTTTATATTTGAGCAGGTAAATGTCACCGATCACTGAATCTTTCCCTCGTTTATTTCTGTTCCTTTAAGAATATAAAGCTGCGCTGCGTGCCAAGACTCCATTTTGCAGTAATTTTAAGCCTTGCTTTACAGTGGAGGTGACATGACGAAAGGTCGACGTACAACTGCATTCGCCTAGTTGTCAAATAACGTTCAAGCTTGCCAGCGGAGATGTGGAGCTGTGACAGTGCGGCTATTAACGTTAAGGCCCATCGCTGTGTTTATGTAACCCTCGGAGGGAGTGTTTCAGTGATGTAACGATTGGCTGGTATTGATAAAATGGGCGGGACTAGCGGTGATTGCTGTGTCAATCGTCGATTCAAAACGTCGGGTTTGTTTTGTTTTGACACGATGTGGTTGATAAATAGTCACAGTTGTCGCTGTATTGAAAAATACTGGGTAAATAAATGTGTATCCTTTCAGGTGCAAAATGCATGTATGGAATCAACCTGTAACTTAGCGTAACATATATTGATACTGCAGATTCTCCTCAGACCAGTTTGCTTACCAGCCTGTCGTCATATTTGGTAACACTTGACTTGTGCTTAGAATACTTTTTATCATCAACAACAAAACCTAGAGCGGTTGGACTATTTAAACATTTATATATGGGCCTGACTGAACCTTGGTCAGTTTTGGTGTACTCTAAAGGTTTGGCTATAATTTTGGTGTGTTTACTTGAATTCTACTTTAACTTAAAATATATTTTTCGAAGTGATTTCTAGTGCTACAGATATTTTTGCAGACCCACATTATCCATTTAAAATTCATTGCTTCAGAGCTGAAAAAATCAATGTAATATAGCCATTTATAAGTAAAATGTACTTCATATTTAGAGTACAAATGTAAAAACCTCACAGGCAACAAACTTGAAAACTTTGTCATTGTTCTGACATTTTATTGATATCTATAAATTTAGATTAGTCCATTGTCCTTCTCTAGAGATTTCGGTTTAACCAAATGCTGGAATTTAGAGAGATGTTACTGTGTAGTAATTATTGTGGTTCAGTTTTTTAAATTTTATTTTGATTTTGATTTTGGAGTTTTTGGTCAAAGCTTTTATCTGCTAAATGAAGGTTGTTTAAGGAAGGTCGGTTACTTAACTGTTGGTGCAGGTATTAGTTTAGCTTGGCTGACAATTTTTCTGATAAATATTGCAATTTGATTTGCGATATTTCTTAAAAGTGAAGCTTTAGTATTCATTGTGTAATAGATTTGAAACATGATGCAGTATTACCACACGAAACAATCAAAATATTAACTGTGCTGTATTCCAATGCAACCACGTGAACTTAAAGATATGAATTGCTTCCAGTGTGTATTTCTTACTTTTGTAACCTTTGTGTAAATACCTTGAGTCTTTACTTACCTGACATATACATATTTAAAGATCAAGCTATAAGTGTCTGTTACACTGTAAACTTTTATTGAATGTCTCATTCCTGAACACTAAATTTCTAAACAAGCTGAACTTTTCACATTGTCATCTGATGATGGTGGTCAACTGAGGATGATGGATATATGATTTGTTGTGGACACTGTTCCCAGATTATGCAGCATACTCTTTATCTGCAATAATTTACTATAAATTTAAGTTAAAGCAGCTTACAACTATTGTTTTATGGTCATGTATTTGCCAAAAAAGTGCTGGTTCGCTAGCGCCCAGAACGTGGGTTTTAAGTGCGTTATTTTTCAGCAGCGCCCGACCATTTTTTTTACCCTTGCTAAAATGTTTCCTGAAAGTCCTATGGACAGAAGGGTTAAATTAGCAGAGAACAAACATAAACAGTGATGTACATAACTGGCATGCAAGTACGCATTCACCTTTATAAGCGATACGTGTGGCAATTGATTGTCGTAAGAGTGCCAATGTGTTTATATTTTATGTATTTTCTCTGACAAATTATGAAGTACGAATTAGCATTTAAAGTTTGAAATGTAGCTTAAATAAGTATGCATTTGCACTGCTTCAACAAACGGTTGCCACACGTATCGTCTTTATTGCTGAATGTGTACTAGCGTACCAGTTATGTGCAGTTATGAGCTCGGTTACATTAATAAAGTAATAAAAATAAAACGATTCAAGTGAGAGAGAAATGGAGATTGTGAAGCTAACACTGCTTGGACCCCTAGTAACATGACATTTTTGTAAACAGTCTCTGACCATGAAATAAGTAGGTAATTCACTTATAACTCACCAGTGGAATTAATGTCATACCGTGAATGTAATGTTCTCCTTGGGTTCCACATGTTGGTTGTTGGTGGGTTTATCCGTAGTCATGTTGGACCACTACTTTTTGGTGAGTATGACTGGCACATGAGGAACGTGACCGTTCTGATTGGCAGGAATCACTGTCACACAAGGAGAATGATGTGAATTTGCAAAGCCATTCTCACAAGTTTTGAACCCCGAGTCAGATGTGTTGTATAAAGCATTCAGTATACACGTTATAGTAATACCCCACTATTTCTGCATTAATATTATCTTGTGTTGGCACCAGATTTCAGGATTCATTTTCCATTATTTTCTTTGCTGTTTTTATAACCGTATGACATCTACATCTTCTGATATCTTTGAGTCAGCATATTTACATGTATCAGGTCCAGTTAGGTAGCTGCTTGTGTTGCATTGATATTAAATGAGGCTTTTCTCATTTAGCATTTGATTGTTTCACACAAGCTTCTTATTTCATAGACACAATTTGTAGCTGCGTCATTAAATATTTGTTTCAGGTCTTTAAAATTGAACCTTTAAGCAATTAGTTTTGTTCATATAGTATCATACCTCATCCTTCCTACAGGCGTTTCAGTAGAAATTTATTTAGGCTTTATCAATTCACTTAATTTCAGGTTGCATTGTACTTTGAGATTCCTCCTAAAAAGCTAAATTAACATTAGAGTTCCATACATGCATTCCAGTACTCCATAAATGCTTACCACATGTCCATGCAGAATAGAAGCATAAACCTCTAAGGACAGAATTCATTTGAGTTTTTTCCCAATGAACAGTTTGTCAAAACCCAACTGTGGGACATTTCAGGAGAAATATTTTTACAACTAATATTATCACGGTTTCTTTGTATAGTCGGAATGCTTGTTGTGTCCTGGGTGTTGCCTGCCTAGTTCCCTGTGCGGAATTCCTGCTGTAGGCTGCCGACCGGATATAGCCTAATCCTGCTTGGGACAAGCAGTTAAAATGGATGATCACAACACGAGTACATTTAAAGCTTATTTCCTTTTGCATTGCAATATAGTTCAAGTTAATAGATAACTTAATGAATCGTTGTGTATTGGTTTGGTGCTTTGCGTTAAACTGGTATTTACTAAGAAACCGTACTCGCCTTATGTTCTTCCAAGAGAAGCGTTGGCCTGCCAAGGAATAAGATGCTTTCCTCTATCATTAGAGGACTTATAAGCTAAAGTAGTAGGTCAGGTGTGTACATAGTCAAACCCTTTAACCCTTTAAACCTACCTTAACGATGACCAGAACTCAGTCAATTGATAAAATGAATGCTTAAAATAGATATGGAATGCAGTCAGTCTCAGAAATGTGCAAGGAGAATTATATCTATATCAACAGGGGAATATGTTTCATTTCAGAGAGAAGAGGGCATGAGTCCATGGTGTTGATGCCCTTATTGATGAGGGAAATACTAGCAGTCGCCTCAGTTAAAACTCATGGCCATTCAGTGAGAGTAGCACTTTTAGCATCAAACTAATATTGGGATCAGTTAAGTTATATTAGTAATTATTGCATATTAGTTAAAAAAGCAGGTCAAGTTTCGTTTTCTGGGCCCACGATCACTGTAGAATATGTTTGAATATGCATGTT
Organism: Stomatorhinus walkeri; assembly: GCA_026784285.1. NCBI lineage: Eukaryota > Metazoa > Chordata > Actinopteri > Osteoglossiformes > Mormyridae > Stomatorhinus > Stomatorhinus walkeri. Next base: position 17,022,771 of record JAODUD010000127.1, read on the forward strand.
ACTGCAGTGACGAGGCTTTTCAATCACTGATTTCTTTTATGGATTTTACAAGGGAGTGAACTAGTCAACTATCACCTGTCAGTCTTTGGATTCCCTAAAAAGGGCGGGATGTTTATCTGACAGATGTTTGGTCAGGTTTGATGTGTTGCCTCCCTTTGCGGGACACACTTTGAAACAGCACTTGCACGGTTTTCACTGACTTCATAGCCAAATATCTCCATATTTCATTCTGGGCCCCCTCTTTGAACAGTGAAGAAAGGCACCCCTCTTTGTATTGTTGCTCTCAGTTGTTTCTCGCAGCGTCACACGCACCACTGATACAATGTCACTGCTGTCAGCATTGAGCTTAAAGAGTGAGATTCATTTTAGCCAGATCAAATAGCCATTCACATAGTATCATTTTTTCCCCACAATGCTGGTATTGTACCATTTTCAAAACTCTAGTACTGCAAATTTTTTCAGTACCGGTTTACTGAGCAACCCTACTCTGGTCCCAATCTTTGGTTATCATAGTTTCCAGTATAGGCAATATACAGCTGTCGTCATCATTCCAACAATCCAAATAAAGCAGAATATTATATCTTAAAAGCATAGATGAGTTAAAGAAAAAGCTGACAAGAACACCACAGATTAAATCGTAGTCAGTGTATTAAATCAATAGTGCAATGTGATTGGAATTGAAAGTGTAATCTTGTTTTGTAAATGATTTTTTTTTGTCTTTTTTCACTTAAATATTGCCTGCTACAAGATACTAAATGTAGAAACAGTACGAAAGAATCACTTTGGATTTCAGGTATCAATGAAAAGCTGAAATTGCAAAAAGGGTGTTTAGACTACATAGCCTCTGTATATTGCATCACATTTTAAGTTGTTACATTGATTATTTTTTTGTATCACGTGGGTGAATGCAGGGTTTCCAGGTCTTGTCTTGATTCAAACATGGTTACACTGCCATACCAATGGAAACAAAGTACCATTCTTTTTGAACATTGGAATTTTATAAAGGCTTTTTATATTTATATTACATATATAGGTTATCTGTCTAAGTGTTGTCAGTTGTAAGATAAACGTCTAGCAAGTTTCTTGACCTGTTCATTTACCTACCACATTGTTGCAGAATATTAGCAAAAGTGAAATCTGTGGGGTAGCTTAAGTTGAAAGTGTACAATGTTTCCATTTGGAAATGTATGATTCAGCTAGTGTTAAAGCAACTAGAGCACTTGATTCTTCCTTCTGCGTTTGGACTGAAATTTCCTCCTTAACGGGTTTCCTCTAGGCACAAATCATAGCGACAGTTTCTGGGCGCTACTCCGTGCAATTTCATGAATCTGCCTTATCACCATGGCAACAGACTACTTTTTACAAAGAGAACTTCATTTTCTTTAATCCGTTGCAGCTGGAGATATGAGCATTGTTATTGAACTGTTGCTATGGTTACCAGTACTGTTACAACTGCAATTTCCTGATTCTTTTTATGTTTTATGTAGTTTGCATTTCAGCATAAATGTCTTCTCTGAAAACTTAGATGTAATAACAAATTTTTTTTAAAAATCAACTGAAGCAAAAATGGATTTATGACCTCTGGTGGCATTCTGTCTAGCTGGGTCATGATGATGCATTCTAGAATATTAAACCAAACAATTGTGTATTTTTTCATTTACTTTCTGCTTTTCAAGTGTAATGATTTAAAACATGCATGTTATTTTCACTGATTTATCTGGTTATCTGAAGTAATTTTCGTTAAATATTCTTAATGGTTTGACTTTGTTCATCAATGTGTCTTTCAGGCGACTGAACAGCACGCAAGGGGAAATCCGAGTGGGTCCCAGTCATCAAGTAAATGAATTAAATTTTCAGTGTCTTACAAGCTGTCTGCACAAACGTAACAATTGATTTGGCTTTTTAACTACATATTTTTGTATATTTCTTTTAAGAATCAGACTAGCATTATTCTTACTGTCATTTGTGTTTATAATTTTGCTTATAGAAAAACTTCAAGTAGTATTTAGCAACCATGGGAAATGATTATGATTGGCCAGGGTCTCAGTGCCATGCTGGTCTGATACAGATTCAAGCTTACTTGGGGTAAAGGTTTCTCTTGCAAGTCAATCTTTCATATGCGAACAGATGTGTAAATTTTCATATTCGATGTTTAACCATCAGCTCATTTCAGCACAGTTAAATGAAATGTCTTGTGCTTTTCTGGTTTCCTTTGGTTTCGCGGCTTTTTCTTCTTGCGGTGCTTAGCTCTAGCTTGTTACGCGTTTTCTTATTTTAATAGCCGTCCTTCTGCTCCGAGGCGTCATGGCCAGCTTGGGGGAGATGCATTCCCTCCTATCCTGATATATGATTGCAGATCTGTCTTTATGTCTGCAGGCCAAGCTTCCAGAGCTGCAGGCCTTCCCACCTCTGAACAGTCAGCCTGTGACTGAGAATGAAGAGCTGGTCTGGATGCCGGGGGTCAATGACTGTGACTTGCTCATGTATTTGCGAGCAGCCAGGTGACCAAACACACTGTACACAGCTGTTTAATTTTGGTTTCCTTTGGCAATTTAATAGCACAAATATGAATATTGTGTATTTCAAAGCCTTGTGTTTTTTTTTTTGTTTTTGACTGCCTAACACTTTCCTCGTATCCTTCTTTCAGGAGCATGGCTGCGTTTGCGGGAATGTGTGATGGAGGTTCGACAGAGGACGGATGTTTAGCTGCTTCACGCGATGACACAACACTAAATGCATTAAATACTGTAAGTAAGGACATAACAAACTGACTGTATTCTGCTTTACAGTCCATATTGACACTCTCAAAGCCAGCAATCATGGCATTGTATGCCATAACTTTTCTAAGGATTGTAGCAAGTGCCAGGAACATACTAGTGTAAAATTACACTAAACAGAAACAAAAAATTATAGTGTAAATGAAGAACAGAATCAAGGTCGATTTGTACCAACACTGAACTTAAAGTAGTCTTATGAAGGCACATAGGCATTGGGTTCATTGTTTGATACATAATATTTTTCAGTTTCATCACCTCTGATAAGGATTTGGATAAATCTGAAAAACAAATGAACGCATATTTATCATACTGTCTACAGCAATACATTTTCTTTGTTGGAATTAATGTTGTGCAGACGGGATTAATATTATCATTCTTTTGAATTGTTAATTTTCTGTCAAGCTAGAATGGATGAATGCAGCATGTGAATGGTGGTCTCACTTGATCGCACTGTTTCTTTGCAGCTACATGAATGTAACTATGATGCAGGGAAGGCCCTCCAGCGTCTGGTCAAGAAACCTGTGCCCAAGCTAATTGAAAAGTGCTGGTCTGAGGATGAAGTGGTAAGAGATACTAGTCATGCTGTTATTTTGTGAATTTGTAATAAGCAGTCTTCTCGTGTTTTGCCAAAAATTACAATGCAGAATGAAACCTTCATGAACCGCTGTATAAATGCTTTTATTGACTGCTACAATAGCCATACGATGCCCACGGAAGGTCTCGAGACACTTGCTTAAGTCTAAAAATGTTGCTAATTTATTGTTTTCAAACTGATACCGGATCCGAATGACAACACAACGCGATGCGGGGTATTTTGTACTGTAGTAGGACTGGACAACGTGCAACATTAATACCAATAATAACATCGCATGTTACATGATTCTTACATCAACAGTCAGTTTTTCTTACCTTCACATTCGGTACAGATATTATAGCATAAGGAGTTTGTCTTGCTAAAACATTTTTTTTTTTTTTACATTTGCATGTTTAACCAACACTTTTTATAATATGTATTTTAAACTGCCGCACTTTACATTTTGGTTGTTGTAGCTTGAGCACAATGTGTGTCATTTGCACGTTTTTGTCCAGTTTTTTTTCTAATTATGGAAGTGGCGATGTATATATTTTTTAATCATTTATTTTGGCTTTGATTAGTAATAAAGTTCAGTTTTTAGAAATACTTCACTGTTGATTAATGACACACACAACCATGTGTTTGAAGTAAATGCACTTTCACTTTTGCTAAATAAAATATTATAGTACTGTAACGTCGCAAACATAAAGCTGTACATAAAATGAACCATCACAGCAACAACACAGGGATCCAGAAATGTAGTCACTAACGTCTCTCTCTCTCCCCTTCAGTTTCAGTAGCACTTAAAGCTATCTCTGTAGTTCTTTAATTTTTGAAGAAAATTTGCATAGTTTTTTTGACTTCTTCTACCAATGATTAAATGTTTCTGTTTAGGTTTTGTTAATTTTGTGTTCTATGTCTGGAATTTTACAGGTCATTAGTTAGAATTAAAAGTTATAATGATGCATTGATTTAATACTGTTCTTTGCCTGGCTGGCACTACACGTGCGGTTATAGAACATTAATCAACACCCTTTTGATTAATCAGATTTGAGATTTCAGTACTGCCCTGTTATAAGAAAGATAAATTGTGAATGAGCCTACTAGAAAACCTAGATTATTTATGCTTTTTACCTATAAAGGTGATGCTTATTAATCTCTTATTCCCAGAATTTTTTTTTGAAGTATCTGAAGTGCTTGTGAGAACAGGGTGATGCATGGAGATGCGTATTTAATTGAATTTCCTATATTCAGGCTGAATTTCAGGCTAGTTTTATTATCCTTACGGGTAGATGGATGTTAGTGTGACACTTCCCTGTTAGTCTGTAAAGGAACTGTTGTCCATTAACATGCAAAACCTGCACAGAAACATTAAACGTAGTCGTGTGATTTAAAATTCAGAATATAAATGTGTATTCACTATCTTCAGATTGCCCTTTATGAATGGTTTTCTGTATTGATAAGAATAAAATTCATTTGATATAATTAATTTACTGTTAGTATGATTCTTTTATACAAATTACAAGGAAGCCAAGGGTGCCCTTCTGCACTCTTTGAAGTTCAGATCTAATTATTTTTTATTCATTTTTTTGGACATGAAGATTAAATGCAAATGTGCATTTTAATGCACCTCTTCAAAAAAAAATAATTTGGAAGTTTTCTTTTTTGATTTCGTTTACATTTGTCTAAGAATTTGTCTAGCGATGCTGATTTTTAATAATTTTAGATTAGCTTCTTATCTGCATGTGTGTGTTTCTGTAGGATGATAGTATGGTATTCGATAAGTGCCTATCCTATTCAACTGTAATAATTTATTTTTTTTAATCCATCCCATCAGTTCCCATATGTCACGCTTGCTTGATCAAATGGTTTAGATTTTTTTAAGATGACTTTTCTTCAGGACGTCATCTCCTCCTTTAGATTTTTCCTCCTTTTCCTTAATTTTCTCTGGTTTTCCCCTTAGTGGCAGTTATGTAATAAGGATCAATGCAAAGTGCCAGTTCTGTGAAACGTATCCTGACAAAAGGTCCCTGTTTCAGCCTGGCGCCTTGCAATTTGTTACTGCACTTGTGCTCCCTCCCCAGACCCTGCTCTTCTCTGTTGCCTAGCAACAGAGGGCTGGAGCTATCAAGACTGGGGGACAGAGTGATTCGTAGAGAAGATTGGTGGGTGATTTATTAGCTGGGCTGTGAGTATGGTCGGCTCAAGCAGCTGAAATGGAGCCTTAAACTGGAGCTGAGATGGAGGGAGGCCGTAGCGGAGTAGGTCAGCAGTTTATGCAGCAGTGTAAGCTGCTGAGTAGTGTGAATAACCCTTACATTTATAGAGTATTGTTTTTGGTCATTATAAAAATTTACGTGTTCTGTTAGGCTCAGAGCAATTTTTAAGATTGGCAGAGAAAGCTTATTATAGTGTGTCAAAATCTCAGACTAGTCGAGGAATGCAGACTGCTTAGACCAGCAGGCAGCCTCGGTTGATTGTCAAAATCTCAGACTAGCCGAGAAATGCAGACTGCTTAGACCAGCAGGCAGCCTCGGTTGATTGTCAACATCTCAGATTAGCCGAGAAATGCAGACTGCTTAGACCAGCAGGCAGCCTCGGTTGATTGTCAACATCTCAGACTAGCCGAGAAATGCAGACTGCTTAGACCAGCAGGCAGCCTCGGTTGATTGTCAAACCTGTTAATTTCATGCTCTGCATGTTCTTTAAATACTCAGCATTGAAGGGCCTAATCACCTAGATTTATAGATTTCAGTCTATCAGTGTGTACAGTGCTTTAAACCTAAACACTGTTTAGCATGTTTTGGAGTAAATATATGTTGAAAAGCAATCCTGTTGAAATTACCAGAATTTTATTTGTAAAATAAGTGATACAACTAGTATGGTTTTTGTGTGCTTCTTTTTTCCTTTATTGGAATGAAAATTTAAAATGAATTTACATTTGGCATTTCCCAGTATAGCACATTTTAATAGAATGAATATGGTACCTCAGAAGCACAATTATAGCATTTTATTACGATTGCCCAAATTCACAATTCCTCTGAGCATAAAAATATTTATTAGAATGCAAAGTACAGATCTTTTTTGCTGTCTTTCAGAATTTCGTCATTGAGGTAAACATGTAAAAAAAAAACATGTGAAATCTATCACTTGTCTTCTATTGTTTGCAGGGGTTTAAGATAGATTTTAAATGTGGGCAAATAAGTCTGCTTATAAAACTGGTTCTTATATTGCCGGTGGGATTATTTAATATCATTGATACAATTAATTGTGAATTGCTTAGAATTTTGATAAATTTCTTTTGTCCAGGAAACATTCTTTCAAGCAACTAGAAGCAAGTGTTCAGCAAAACTAGTGGTTTAAATTGAATTATTTTCATTTTTTATTGTAACAATTATGAACATGACTGTATACATACCTGTAAGTTTTTTCCTTGACCATTCACTTCAGTAAATTAGTAATGCATGCATCTGTTTTATATATAATTTGAATTCTGTGGAATTAGCATTAGATGCATAACTAATATAGGTACATAAATCCTTACTGCACTTAAATGTGCTTCCAATTCATTTATAGTCGAGTTGAAATGAGTTGGTCCATATATGAATTAGTGTTTCCACAGCTTCACTTCTCTGTGATGTTACTCCCAGTTTTGCAGATTGGCTTTGCCAAGGTTGACTTCAAAACTGATTAGTCCAGTGTATTCTGGGTGAAATTAAGTCATAGGCTTTTAAAATAATTTCCATATTTTTTCTAAACACACATTAGTTGGTTAGTCATTTTATGAATGAATGGTTTTGGTAGATGATTATGACAGCTGTACACTATAAGAGTGAAACTTAGACTAATGTGTATTTAACATAAATTTCCATTGCCTTTTTCTGTTTTTATTAAAGTCAGTTAGAATATAATTTTTTTTGTCTTGCAGCATTTTGAATAGTTTCTTTTTCTGAATGTGTTTTTTTCTTTAATGCATATGTGTCCCATTCATTTGCTTAATTTGAACAAGCTGAATGACTATTAGATTAGTCAACATGTGCAAAGACCATGTGCATTGATACTTTAAACTATTTGAGCTTCATTCATTTTATTAACCCAATCTCAAAATACCACCGTACTGCTTCCTGTTCTGCATAATTTATAAAGTCCAATGGTACAGGTATCCCACAGATTTACCATTGTTACAGATTATAGGTCCATGTCAGTTTTTCAGTGCAGCACTTCAATTCTTGTACTTGTTTTACAAAAATTGCCCACTTCTGTGTGCAAGTTGTACGTAGTCTAACACTGCAGAATTGGCTTTCTTCTTTCTGTTATTAGTAAGGTGTCTGGTGAACTGGCAGTTAAAAGTGGGTTTGAGAACTGTAACTGTATATTTGTGTCCTGAAACGACTTGCTTGTGTAAAAGAGCAGCATGCGCAGCTGTGCAGCCCTCTGCTCCACTCCAGGTTTTCTGTCTTGCCCTGGTCCACAGGCTGCCTTGCAAAAGGATCACATGTAAACCCTTCCCCTTTGTAGTGGAGGGGCAGAGAGTGACAAGCAAATTCTTGCTTGTAAAAGAAAAAAGCTGTTCACCTCTCAAGACTCTGGATTTTAACCTTGAATAAGTTTCCCTCTGGTTGGATATAAAAATTAGTGCCTTATTCTCTTTGGAGTTTACCTGTTTTTGTGGAGTTTCTTGGAGGGAACCTTTATCCAGGATTGCTGAGGGCTCGTGTCGAACAAGAAAGTAAATCTGACGAAGGTCTGGTCGGCTGTCTGTGAATGTTTTGTACCTTTTCCGTTGCATGGGGCTATATTTTCATCTCTTAGTCTCTTAAAGGAACATAAATGTTGATTTAGATATTTCTTTTGTCTTTGTTTTGCCTTTCTGCTTCTCAAAATTCAGCTGTATATATTTATCTGTGGGGTATTTTACCTCATTTGATAATTTTTGTCCTGTTTTCACTTGTACTTTTATCATATGACACGAGTTTGGCTTTTGTGTAATTTTATAAGGCTTAGTTTGTTCGGATGCCTATAAACAAAGTATATTAAGTATTAACTGAAGTCGCTTTAATTATTTTTGTCACTTTTTCCTCCATTATGGTTTTCCTGGAGATTTTCCCTTGATACAATTTCATTATATGTATTCATTTCTGAGTGTGAATTTGTAGCTGCATTTTATTTTAAAGCGCTGCAGTTTATATAGATAAGTTTGAAGGCCGTTTCATCGCTGTTAATTGTGTTTCTCCATTTCCTTTTCTCTATCAAAAAACACAGAAACGGTTCATTAAAGGCCTAAGACAGTACGGAAAGAACTTCTTCAGGATTCGGAAGGAACTGCTCCCCAACAAGGAAACGGTAAAGTCTAAATTTCCAGCAGGATTTCTGTACTGTGTGCCTTATAATTTGAACGTGTTTTATGTAGCTTCCATGGAGACGTCCTGATTTTAAACAAAAAGAGAAGCGCAGCCATTATAAAGGGTCTCTGTTTTGGGCATGTTGGATAAATCATGTTGGATTAAACTCTAACCTTTGACCTGCAACAGATTTTTTACTTGCACTTTAAAGCTATTTTTGCCTCTGCAAACTTCCCGGCTGTTTTTAGTCTTCGAAACCCTTTCATTCATAGATCCACAGTGCAAATTTAGCTGAGCTTATCTCCTCTGAGCCTCTAAGGAACACTGGGGCATTACAGTCATTTCACTGACAGGAATGTTAAATATCTTTTTTTTTTTTTGCTTTAATGTGAGTCTTTAGTGCAACCTTGCCTGTATTTTTGATACTTTGTACTTTTAGGATGTATCCTGTGTCATAGAACACCCAAAACAGTTTAATGACCATCAGTTGTGCAAAATAAAAAAATATCTCTTGTCTTAATAAAATGGTCTGGAACGACCCACACGCGTAAACATATTGTCGATGATCGTTTCCTCAACATTAAGTAAACCTCACTCTGGTTATAAGAAATGTTATTTGAATGGATTTGTTGGATTCTAGGGTTTATTTTATTTTTTTGCTGACTTCTGAAAATGCATCTTGGACTCGTCGGCTGCCCGCAGATCTCCAGCACTGGGAGAGTTTCCACTTTTCCATTCTGTAGTAACTCTATTCCACAGCACAGTGCGCACACAGCATTTGAGGGAGGGAGATATTCCCGCGAGAGCCGGCCTTTTGTTTTCAGGTGGCTTTCTTGTTTCCAGTACTGCTCTTTAAGTAGATAAAACCAAAATTTAAGCCCAGAAATAAGAAAAACAAAAAATATCTTTACATTTTATTTCAAGCTTGACCCTTGAAAATCTGCGTCAGACTGGATGTAACATTGGTAACCTTAGTTATGGATTTTGTATGAAAATAATAATGTACCATGTTTATTTCAAGGTTATAACTCTTACATGTTATGATATGTTATTGGTACCTTCTGCAATCTCAATGTTATCTCGGATGAAGGTAGCAAAATATGTAAACTGCCCAAGATGTGGACGAGTTTTAAAATACCTATATAATTTCTTGGGTTATTTATGAATTGGATTCTTGTGAATCCCTTATTTTAAGCGCAGCCCAGCCTTTCGTTTGAGATACAAGGCCAAAAAGTTCATTGCCGGGGAATTCTCAATTAAATGGAAAATGAGGTGGTTGTATGTTGATTTTCAAGTTCTGTATAGAAGAGATGGATTGTTTCAGTGCCAGGGGTTTTTAAGTGGAGCTATTGTCATTTTTCTGGTTGAGTAGGTTTAACACACTCTAAACAAAACTTGTTTTGACTGCACATTGTTTTTAATACTGAAATAACCATTCTATAGGGCATATAAGTTGAGCTTTATTGTTGTTGTTGATATTATTATTAGAGTACAGGCACCAGAAACCCTTGTGGTTTTATGAGACTACTAGAGGGGACAGAATAAATGGCTAATTGTTAAAAATGTAGCCTCTTGCTACATGTGGGGAGTAATTGTAATTGGTTTATTGTATTGTGACATCATACAAACAGTGTGGTTTTTCATTTGCTGCATGAATCAGTGCCTGTGAATGAGCAGAAGCATGTGATTATGCGTGCACATGTGTGTCTGCTCAGACCTGACATCCCATTCAGGCCAACTCCAGCATGTGCTGTGTGCTTCCTGGTGATTTACAGCCTGCATTAGGTAAAGGATTTGGAAAACAAACTTTTGGCCAAAATTAACCTGTTAAACTTTTAAAGGATTTCTAGATTGTAATTTGTAAGATTCAACATCAACCTAAATTCATTTTTTAACAACCAATTCTAATATTAGTATGGTTAGCTGAAGCAAAATCAGTGTATAGGGCACTAATACTCAAGTAAATCCATGTCTAATATTAATAATTTTGTTGGTCAGTAATTCATTGTGACCTGATTCCTGTAGTTTTGTCCAAACTAGGTGTCTTGATATCATGCCCTAACATATAATATGGCAAAGCCATTATTTATAAGATGTTTTAGTAGAGCTGTGTGTTTGTTCGTTCCCCTGTGTTTAATAGAACCTCTGCCATTGGTAGACTATACAAATTCAACTTATAACCTTGTGACCTGTGGATTTTTTTTTTTTACTTTGCGTAGCTTATAACGTCATTGATGTTTCCAGTGCAAAAAACGGTAGTGCAGTCAATCTTCATGGGACCCTGAAGTTGTTTACGGGGACCTGAGGCCTTCCCCAGGCAACATGAGGTTCACCCTGGATGGTATGCCAGCACATTGCAGTAATATACACTCGCTGAGTCCATGGGCATTTTAGAGATTCCACTTAGCCTTTCTGTATGTCTATGGGCTACAGGACAAAGGTGCAAACTCCCCATACCCCGTGAATTCTACCTTCTGAGCCACCACGCCACCCAAACACTGAACAGTCTGATTCAGCCACATCTGGATCTAGGTCCTAGGTTGAACTGAAAGCAGCTTTCAGTCTGCCAACCACGCCAGGGAGAAGCCCTGGATAACAACAGGATTAAGTTTATTTCCCTTTTTCTCTGCCACATTTGGGAGGGGAACCTGAATAGTGGCATTATGACGGACAAGATGAGGAAGAAGTGGCAGGATGAGGCACAGAAAGAGCCCTTTGCTGTTCTGCATGGAGCAGAAAGAATCCTAACACTTTCCACATGCTGGGCTTATGACCTCTGGAGTAGCTGCTCTCCCTTGGCTGGAGTTGTTCCTCAAGACATCCTGGGCCCAGGCCTTGATAGGAGCATCACAGTAATGGATCTCCTGCCCTGGCAGCCAGGCCTGCTCTGCCTATCCCTGCCCTGATTAGCCAGGCCTGCTCTGCCTATCCCTGCCCTGATTAGCCAGGCCTGCTCTGCCTATCCCTGCCCTGGCAGCCAGGCCTGCTCTGCCTATCCCTGCCCTGATTAGCCTTGTTTCCAGTGCAGCTCTCGGCCTGCACAAGGGGCCGTGCCAAGTGTAAGTTCCCACTGCTGTGTAAACACACCAGGGCTGACTGGCTCACAGGAATGCCTTTATATAAAAGTGAAATGGGGTGGGGAGGGGGTTAAGGCTCCACCGATTTCCTGTATTTTGCAATTTTGACAAATTCAAACCATTCCCCCAGTGTCGAGCCTTGCCTTTTCTCACCAAATCAGCTTTGTAATGCCTGTAATAAGCTGTTTTGAACTATAATCTTTTTGTGTTTGATATCTTAAATATTTCTTACAGTGCAGGAGCTATTGTCAGATGAACAAAGTTTATGATTTGATATAGGACAGTTGTGGCTTAAAGTCAGGGTATTTGGCTGCCTTCTCTGTGCCTCCTTAAAAATAGTCCTTCCGAGGCTACGAAGTAGGGGTTAGCTCCAGGTGCAGACATCTTAGGAAGAAATTCTCTTTGTTGAACTGCTGTTGCAGTGAGGAAGGAAGATGCAGCTGAAGGAGAGCGTGTCCGAAACGCACTGGGGCTGAGGCAATCACAGCTACGGCTTGATGCTGTTTCTTAGTGAAACATCTTCAGATTGAAAATCTGCGACGTGTTTGAGAGGCTGGGCTGTTTGCCTGCCCCAGGCCCTGTCATTTTCTTGGCTGAAATGGCAGAGATTATAGCATTTTCCGAACAACCGTGTAACAGATGTTTGCCTGAGTACAAGCTGTACAAACGTCAAATATAATTCATGGCTGCCTCCCTGTTCCTGTAGCCAGGACCCTAGAGCAGCCTGTGCTTATAAATATTTTGTTTCAGTCATTAATTTAAACTGCTACAAGGGTCACTCGTGTTCATCTGGCTGCGGCTGGTGTGAGCTAACAGAGTAGGTTCATTATCATTATTAGTGACCATGTGGACAGTTTAAAACTGCTTGCATTTTTTTGCACAGAAATAATTGTGATAATGGAAACGTTTAACGTTTTCAGTTGTCCCTGGGACAATAGGAGGCGCTTACTATTGAATACATTGACTTCTCTCACTTTTACAGGCCTAAAAATAGCAGTAATGTAATAGGCTCTTATAATGTGCAATATGGTATTAGAGGTTTTCTTGTCGTCCTTACCAGTAGCAGTCTGATGATGGCCATTTTATGGTAGGTCTGGTCTGTCAGCAGGAAGCGGGTGATTTTTGTCCTCGTTCGCAGCCCCTGTTGCCCAAGTGCCTTTGCCGCATTACTCTCTCTCTCTCTGGCAGAATTGCTTACTACTGGGAAAAGCACTGCTGATTCTACAAGCTTTGCATCTTTGACCTGTAAAATAAGAGCTTGTGTACTTTTCCAACGCAAATACACAGCACAGCAGTGATCATCCTATTTAATATCCTTTCCTAAGATAAGGTGAAACCCTAGGTGTGGGGGGTTGCTTGTTAGGTTGGGAATGTGTTTTTTTGTAAATGAAATTAATATTCATTTATATTCATTAGACATGGGAACATACTATAGATATACCAACATTAACATTTTTTAAGTGCTTCATTCTAACTGTTCATTTTGTGCACTGCAATTTTGACTTCTTAGTGGCTGAGTTACATAAACATTGATATTTTTAGGTGATCCACCTAAAAGGTGATGGTTAGATATCTGCAAAAACTTAATTGTTTATAAAGTGATGCTATTTTGATATATTGAGCTTGATTTTTTTTTGTGTACAACCTGTAACTAGTATATTTTCCTCAAACCATTAAATTCCTACGTCTTATTTGCTGAGAGCTGGGAAATTCAATATTGGCTCCATGCTCTCAGGCCTATCAGGTCACAGAGCCAGGCGCCGACTTTCTGCGGTTTTGCTGCCAAGTTTTCAGCCTGTAGTTTCTGGCTTTTACTGCCAGGAAAAGTTGTTACCCTGATCTCACCAGGCTGTGTTTAAAGACCAGTCCAAGGAGCAAGACAGTTTTACTTCCCCTGGAAGTTTGTGCATGTTCAGCTTCAGAAAACATGCCCTGTGTATCTCTGTCACTTTTATTTTTGAGGGCTGTCTACCTTTCCTTGTGGGACTCTGTTCTTGCTTGATTGTGCGTTTGGGGTGTGTATACGTGTATATAGATTCTGGTCCTGTGTGTTCTTGCTTAATTGTGTGTTTGGGGTGTGTATATGTGTATATAGATTCTGGTCCTGTGTGTTCTTGCTTGATTGTGCGTTTGGGGTGTGTATACGTGTATATAGATTCTGGTCCTGTGTGTTCTTGCTTAATTGT
>JAODUD010000127.1:17068224-17085132 GCA_026784285.1 Stomatorhinus walkeri
CATAGTGGGGGGGTTAGGGTAGCTCTCCCTCAAGGTTAGACCAATAGCTCAGGGAGGCCAAAGTGCCTAAACTTTAAGGTTCTCATGCAAGAAATGCCTCTTGCTTGTTTTTCTTTTTTTCAGTAAATTAAAAATAAAGAATACACAAGCCAAGACATATAGCTTAGAGTAAAGAATTTAATACTCATTTTGTTTCTCTTTTTACAGTTGTAAACATATATAGGCCTACACAGACAAATGTTTTATTGGAACAATTAAGGTTCAGTTCCGAGTATAATGGCAGGGTCTCCCCCGGGCCTTGGATTAGTATTCCTCTGTGCGCTTAATTACCGACACCTCCCGCTGTCCATAGCAACAACAACAAGGACAACAGCAACGGCCACAGTACCGTCCTAATCCTTACTACTGATAATAGTATTATTACTAGATATTTTCTTTTCATATGTAAAGTCGAGTTAACGACTGCAAATTAACAACAATAAATGTTACAAAAGGACCACCAGGCTAATTAATCGTTTTAAGACGCGCTTGAAAAATTAATTAACAGGCACCATTAAACGCAGGAAACACCGACGTGTATGTATGTGTAAGTAAATGACGCCGAAAAGCGCCATAAAACATGTCTGTGTGCTGTGCGAGTAGGAGGAATAATGTTTCATCAATTTTTTCCTGCTTCCCCCTCCCAGCCCCCGCACTCTCCGCCCCCCGGAGCGCCGCGGCGGCGGCGGCTGTGGGGCGTGACTGAGCCGCGGCGCCCCGGGGGGACAGGCCGGCCCGGGCGGCTCTCTAATTGAAACGTGTCGCCGGCTCATCGACGTCTCGGCTCCGGTTTCAGGGCAATTTCTAACTGCAAAGCTGATTGCTGGTTTCGTATCGCACAGAAAAAAATCAATAGGAGCTGGAAGATCAGGAATTTATTGTTTCCGCACTCGGATTTAACTCTTACTAGACCACGCGTTTGAGCCATAGGTGAGGGTCTGTGTGTATTTTATGGCATATTGTATCTTGCTGTTTATATGGAATACGTGTTTACGAATTTTAATTATTTTTCAGCTTCTGTCAGACTTTAAGATACCAAAAAATTCCCAGACCCGAAACCTCAATGCGATCGCCGTCTGAAAACAATTATTTGATGTTACTCCCGGGCACATTTTCGGTGAAGATTTGCATCCTACAGCCAGTCACTGGTCAGCGGGCTGGGGCTCCGGAGCCCCCCTGAGGCAGGAGACGTTTGGACAAATTAGTGAACTACCTGGAACTTTTCAACCGTCGCGTGTTTAGAGGATGATTCCTATGTAGTGAATCTAATTTTCACAAAGTTTTTGGCTCTGGTGCTCAGGGACGCGGCACAGATAATGAAGCCCATAAAAAATGAATCGCTCCAGAGATAAGAAACTAATAATTAATGGCGTCGTCGCTGCCTCACCTAAGCGCGGGAAAACGTGTGCACGTGACTCCCACGAGGTGCGCCCGGCACACAGTCTCGCCAGAATACATTATATACACATAAAAAACACCTTTGAAAAAGTATTTTAAAATGGTTTTCCGAGTTTATATATTTCAATGAGAATATTCAGCTTAAAATGAATGCATTTCCAAAATGATTGCCTATGCTTTGCCATTTCTGGTCCATTCAGCTGTGCCTGTTACATCTCTGCTCAGGTGGCATTTTTTAAGGGTTTTAAATAATTATGGTCCGAATAATTTTCTAGCCAGCCATATTTTGTTTCCTTTTGTCGTTTACTTCAGCACTATAAGCTCTCAGTTTGGCAAGTATAAGGCATAGAAACCAGTAGGTGGGTGGTGTTTCATCTATATTCTGGTGTTGAGAAATACACTGGGCAGCGTTTCCACTTTCCCAGTCTTGCTGTGGACCTATGGTTGCTGTCTGTGGGGAAATGCAGAAAGCATTCAGGTTACAATGTCCCTCCTAGGAATCCGTGGCCATAGTTGCTGCATAGGTCAGCCAGCAGATCCTGATCCCAGCTACCATCTGATGAGATTCAGATTTTACATTAACGCCTGACTATGCCTCGCAAATCCTTCTCTCTTACTCGACAACTTGGTCCTTTGACATCTTACCCTGTTTGCTGTAGCACAGACTAAAATACATTAGTGCCATATCGGCACATTTAATGTCACCCATTCTGTGGGGGCTCCTGAACCTTGGATGCTGGGATGCAATGAATATTGAAGGAGCACCCTGAGAAATACAGAAGAACAGAATCGCCAAATTGTAATCCCAGCTTTAAGAATGTGCTTTATTATTACATATTAAACCTGGACCAGATAAACAATCGCATAAGGTTGTAACAGCATCTGAATGATGCCCTTAATGCTTTTGGTGGCTATTTGCAGTGGAACTGCTTTGTGGGTGGTGTGCGAGTGGGCATGTGTGGACCTCCAAAGGGGGTGTTTGTCTGGGGAGATGTGTACAGACGCTTTGGGAGTCGTGTGCAAGACCCCTTTCTCTCTCATTGCTGACAGCTACAGACTCAGGCCTACAAAGAATACCCTGCAGGGCTGGCTGGCAGCCCATCCAGTGAGGAGATAAATCCTGTGAGTTAGGGCCGCCTTTGGGGAGCAGAGACAACTGGCTGACCCCTGCGATCCGCCGTTAGAGGCCAAGGGTGTTAGCACGACCGCATAAACCAACTGATCTTCTGTATGTTTGATGGTATGGCGGCCGATCACCAGCAGGACAGGAAAGACCAATAGTAATAAGATGCCACACATTCTTGGATGAAGGAAACAAATTGAAGTCAAGGTTAGGAGCAGAACTTCTAAAACAAGACGGTATCATTTTTATAGACAATCTACCACGCGAACCACAACAATGGTTTAACAACGCTATTACTTATGCAAATCTTGGCATTTTGATGTTGAACCCTGATTTATATTATGTGTGTATTTAAAATGGTCTATATGCATTAAGAGGATAATTTATACCTTCAAAATAGGAAAATGGCAAAATAAATTTGATTTCCATTTCCTAAGCTAATCTTTAATTAGCCTATAGAAAATAATTAGGAAACTTCAATAACTGAAAAAAATCGAGTTTAACTATTAGCAAATCCAGTGAAATTGTTAATTTCTTATACATTTCTGAAATTGACTTGACCTCATGATAGCAAATGATTTGCAGCCAGTGGGGAGAGACGCAGCTTTTTCCAGGATGGATATATTTTGCCTCGTGTCTGAGAGACTGGCTCCAAGCTCTAGGGGTGGGCTGTCCCTCTCTGATGGTTTTCCAGTGAGTATTTGTCAGGTCAGACTGTGCACCGCCCGGCGGTCTCCGCTCTCCTCCCCGGGTTATTTATTACCTCCCTTCCCCGGCGGCAGCTCTGCGGCTCCGCGGCGGTTGCCAGCGACGAAGCGGAGGCGGGGGCTCTTCAAGGGAACTTTTCTACTTACGACAGCACAACAAAAAGATGTTTTCTGCTTCTTTATTTTTCCTTTAATAATAATAATAATAATAATAATAATAATATATATTTACAATGTACTGACATTTATAATAAAATTACACGTGTCTTGCTACTAAGAAGATTAATTTGAAATAAAATACATTTTTCATGAAATCCTGTCCCATCTACAGTACAGGGCAAGTCACACCTTTGTCCATTGCCCTTTCAAACAATAGGGGAAAAAATGAATGGCGGACCTGTACAGATAGTGTCTATGGCAGGAGTAAGTGACCTCAGAGTTCAGCGGGAACCTCCCGTGTTAAAGGTACTGAGGGAGTCCCGTCTGCGGAACACATGAATCACGGGCTCGGTCGGGTCGTAGGTGTACAGAGAAGGGGTGTCCCCCCGCAGGGGAAACCCAATATGTATAGTGTCACTTTCACAGTTCTCTCCAAAATAGTTCGCGGCACCTTGAACCTGACTGTTTCCCCAGAGAAATGTTACTGGTTATCATTTTAAAAGGAGGTATTTGTAGACTAATTTGTAAAAAAAAGTCTGATGTTTAAACAGTTCTGATAAAATCGAGTACTTTCCATTGAGCCCATAATGTAGCAATGTATGGCAACAATATGAAACGTTATACATACATTTAGGGAACAGATAATATATGAAGTATCGGGTTATTTGTAACTTGTTGTTTTGGCTCGCCCTTTTAGGTAGTATGGGACCAAAGTAAGCCCCTCCTGTTGCACTCTCTTGATATAAATGTACATGAGGACACGCTGGGGTGCACGGACAACACCACTGCACTCAGGAACAACCAGACAGAGTATAGCTAGGATTTTGAACAATGTAGAAATTGCCATTAAACAATGGACTGTAACAATGTCACCCTGAAACACTTGCTAGACAGAACTGGAATTGTAAACCTGTTTTGGTCATGTGACGGACGTTTATTTATATATCTCAGCTTATTCCATGGTCATTACTGTTGATGTAGAGTTCCATGTATCAGCAAAACAATTCAGCAAAACCGGGGAAAACTAATTAGGTGTTGATTAAGTGAATATATGTTCCTATGTGCGTGGACATGCAAAATATTCCTTTTCTTATTTTTAAGAAAAACAACAAGGCCAACTATTTATTATTTCATAATACCTTATTGTCGATTTCCCGTCATATTGCAAAACATCGCTATCCCACGTGTAGCGCAATGACGGCGTCCGTCGGAACACCCCCCCTTCGTCCCTTTCGTGCTAGCAAAGCCAGCGCTGTTTAAATGGGACAAGCGGCAAGAGTGGATATCTTGTTTGGTCTAGGTTTCTGAACTAAAGCATGACCTCTGAGACACAAATCGAGTTAAAATAGCCCCCAAAATATACTTACACGGTAATATTTGCAAAAAGCACGTCAAATACGTAAGGTACAGGAGTTGCTCGTGGGATAAAAAATATTGACAGAAATAACTTTTAAACATGACTATTTTTTAATATGACATCGCAAAAATTAAATTATGGTGTTTTGCTGATGTTAATATTTGAAATGGATAGATTAATTTAAATGTTTCTCTTTTACTAAATAGTAGCCTACCATAGATAGATAGGTTCACGCAACATAAAATTGGATAATCACAATTCAGGAAGAAGTGATAAGAATAAATTGACGAAAGGGAGGTACGTATGAAATAAAGTCTCTTTTAGACGCAAGTCGATAAAGGATCAATTATTCAAGTATTTTAAGCCCCAGGATGCCCACAGCGGCTGAGTTTTCCGTAAGAGGCCAGGTATTAGTTGTGGGAGTCAGATTAGTTGTGGTGGGCAGGGGAGCAGCGACAGCCGTCATGCGAGCGCCGCTGTGAGCCCCGCGCAGAGCCGCTCCACGCAGGGCTGACGACTGAATGGAAACCTACTGCTGAACTTCAATGCTGCGCTGCTGTAGAGAGACGCGGGGGATCTGCGTTAAACAAAAGTGGCGCGGCTTGGATTTAGGTGCGGACCAACTCCGAAAAGAGGACGTGCAACTTAAGTGGAGGGGAACTGCCGAGCACTAGTTCACCCACGTCGCGATTTCAGTAACATGCCCGCAATCAAAAAGGAGATACTGGATGGAGATGACATGGCTTTGGCTGCCTTAAATCAACCCGACTACCTGGCCCCTTTAAATAGCAGCGCTCTCCCCGTGGTGACCCCTCATCCGCCGCCTTACGAACAGATTTTCGCCCATCACCGCGCTTACTTGGGACTACAGGATACAGCGCTGCATCACCAGCACCTCCACCACTACCCCGAAGACTTAATGCTGGAGAGGTTCTCCTCCATCCCCGATTTCCAACCCTTTTTTGACAACGGGGAACCCTGCATCGAAGTTGAATGTGGAGAAAATAAAGCTCTGCTGTACATCAACAAACTGTGCCAAGGCAGCAAGGGACCTTCGATTAAATACAGGGGAGAGTGGCTCACCCCGAACGAGTTCCAGTTTGTTAGCGGACGGGAGACCGCTAAAGACTGGAAACGTAGTATCAGGCACAAAGGTAAGCCCCAATACTCTGCCCTACTACGCAAGGACACCGAAACGGTGCTATACCAGTAAACTTAATATGTATCTTATTAGTAAAATCCGATGCTCAGATCGCATCCCCCAGCTCCCCCGAGGTTGATGTTGTTATGGAAGTAAAGGGTTACTAAAAGTAACTCCAGTGCGCAGTTTTACACTGAAATGAGACAAAAAGAAGAGAAAGACAGACGCCTAATTCTACCTTTGGCTATAAGGCACGCGGACCGGTGTAGCAGATGGAATAAGGTGACATTCTCGCGCAGATCTACATTTTCTGTAACTTTATCTGTATTTACGAAAATCGCCAGAATAACGTAACTAATTTTGAAACGTTAATGATGTTTGTGAAAATGCTGAATTGCGGGCTATGAGACAGTGATCTATATGAAAGTTTTCTACAATTCGTTTTGCTAAGGTCGTTTTATTTATATTTTACTGCTGCTAAAATGTATTAGGAATGGTAGCGGCGACAACAATAGCAACAACAACAAGAACAACAACATTAATAAAAGTTCACGAATCGTGCCGTGGTATATATGTGGAATTCTGTCTTGATTTGACATGAATACGCACGAACAAACGAAGTTTTACGGATTTTGTGTTTCGACTTTATTCAAGTTAGACTGCGCTGGTAAATATCGGTGGGGCTGCCAGAACTCAAGAGGAGGGGGTGGAAAGGGGAGAGAAAAGCGTTACTTACAATTCTGAGTGTGTTTAATGATTGTGTCTAAATATTTGGTCTAACAAGGATGAGGTGACGCATCACGATTCGTTAACGTCTTATTGGGATGTAAAGGCAGGTGCAGTTGAATGGATTATTCATCCATTCATCCTTATTCTGAATGCTTATCCTTGTCAGAATTATAGGGGAGCCTGGAGTCTGTGCCAAACAGCATAGGGCACAAAATTGGGGTACACCCTGAATGGGATGCCAGCCCATCACAGGGCAGATACACACACACACACCACAGACACACACGCACACACACGCATCTTGGGACTGTGGGAGGAGACAGAAGCCGTGTGACAATGAGAGAGCTTCATACACGGATTGCAGAGGTGACTTTCAAAGCCCCCACCTGAAGGGGTCAGACAGAACTGCCCACTGCACCACCATGCTTACTTCACACCAGGAACCAATTTGGTTATTCCAGCTCAGACACACTTAGTACAGATTAATTTAAATGACCTAAAGTTATAATTCAGGATTTTAGGAAATAAAGGGAACATTTTAAATTGTAAGAAATCTAGGAATATCTTGGTTTTTGTTTGCTTTAAAACATGCTTTAAGCAATAATTTAGATTGATAGATATGATGTTAAAAAGCAGAATATTTTCATTATTAACATCACAGTCTGCAAGCCTATGAAAAATAATGCAGTGTAAATGTAAATTTCAAGATCTCTGTAAATTTATCAGTATAATGAATTATTTAAACATTTGCCCCCATCCATTCACTTTCCCTTTCTTTTGCAGGAAAAAGTCTGAAGACCCTTATGTCCAAAGGAATTTTACAGGTACATCCCCCAATCTGTGATTGCCCTGGGTGTCGAATTTCGTCTCCAGTGGTAAGAGTACAGTTCAGATTAGTGTTTCAATCGCTCTTTGTGACTTGGGGAGCATTAGGTCTCTTTAAATCTCATTAAGGGGGAACATTTGGTTGAAAATTTTATGTATGTTTACACAAATGAGGATGTGTATGTGTTTAAAATATATTTTATGTGTCAGAGTTGGTGAATGTTTTTTGCATTTGCATTTAATTGGCTAATATGTCAAACGAATCTCATCTTTATTGAGGGAAAGTCTTTGTTTCTGAGAAGCAGCTGGCCTTAATGCTTAAGGAAGGGTTCTGATTTCAGTGTTGTAGGTCA
Source organism: Stomatorhinus walkeri (assembly GCA_026784285.1). NCBI lineage: Eukaryota > Metazoa > Chordata > Actinopteri > Osteoglossiformes > Mormyridae > Stomatorhinus > Stomatorhinus walkeri. The sequence goes on from JAODUD010000127.1 coordinate 17,076,056, forward strand.
GCATGCATGTGAGTATTTATTACAATAAAACATTTATTTGTGTTGATTAATTGACTTAATTGAATAGGTTGTTGACAATTCTACCAATTTATACCTTGAATTTAACATATATTGGGAAAAGTAAATTAAATTAAATATTTTAAATTTATTTAATATTTTTTTAAATTAACTTGATTGTTTTGATGGTCTGTCTGTCAAATAATTATTTGGAACGGAATTAAGGGGATGTTGTTTCCTTTGAGCGGGCAATGCTCAGTGGATATGTGATTGGGCAACTTGTCTATTTAGTAGGGTTAATCAAAGATTGTGGCCTAAGAAGGAAATTATTTTATACCTTAAATCCTGCGAAATGAGCTAGACCACATGATTTCATGACAGATATTTTACATGGCACTGTCTTAATAACGAGGTGATGTTGCATGTACCACAGACCTTCTTGATCATTGACTGCAGTCTGGACATCCAGTTACACCATCGGACTTGCAATCAGAAGGCTGCTAGTTAGAATATCATGAGGTTCACTGCTGCTGTACCAGTGACATTGAAGCTTAACCTAAGCGGAATATTTATCTTCTCAAATTGGTTACAGTTGGTTATTGTAGGCAAAAGTGTCTTCTCATATAGCAAATATTACATATGTTGCATTGTGTCTGACCTAGCGTTGTGCTGGTAATAGGCTGAACTTCTGGCCTTGGAAGGTGGGTGGGTGAGATTTCCCAGCAGGCTGGGGGCCTTTTCCCATTAGAGGCCTTGGTTTGTGGTCCAGGGGTCTATGTGCTTGTTACAGGGAGCCATTTCCTCATGAACGGAGCATTTTCTGTTTTACCCCCGTTGTTTAATCTGCAGAGTAAGAAGCTTGCAGAGCATGGTTGTCTGTTCTCATTGTTAGTGCAGTGATGTGTAAAGGTGGTTTAGATATGCTGAATGTATCTAAGTGTTTTCTAAAGGTGGTTTAGATATGCTGAATGTATCTAAGTGATGTGTAAAGGTGGTTTAGACATGCTGAATGTATCTAAGTGATGTGTAAAGGTGGTTTAGATGTGCTGAATGTATCTATGTGATGTGTAAAGGTGGTTTAGATATGCTGAATGTATCTAAGTGATGCTGCTCTATACATTAACATGCGGGCTTATTTTTCAAATGACAGTAGGAGAACATTATGTGTATTTCACTCCAGGAAATTGCATCGAACAAGCTAAAGTTTTCTGCTTATATAATCATGACATTCATGAATGGAGATTTTGGTTTAGTGAACTTCGTTGAACATTGTTTTATATCAATCTGACAAAAGTGGTGCTATTTAGACTGAGCGCAACAATATTCAGCCGCAGTTAAGTACTAAGGTATGTAGTCATATTACTGGGGACCAATGGAGACAAAATAATTGTTAAATAGCTTTGCAGAAATATTCATTGACATATGAAGAACATAGAGAGTTTCACGGAGAGACCCAAAGACGAGGTGAATGTTGAGCTCTTGCATCACAGGCCCTGATATCGCAGGCTAACAGTCTTAGCGCCATTGTCAACAATCCAGCACCTCTCTTGGTGAGTTACTACACATTAATTGACAATTGACATTGACTTAAGGTTACCTCTTCACAAAACCAGGAGTATGGAGTGCTGGATAGTTAAAGAAAAAAGTAAACATTCACTGTACCGGATTTGTAAGAAGGCATTTTGCAGTTTTAGGCTTGGATTTTGAGACCAGGCCTAACATGTTGATCTTGGGGAAGAGAAACATTACAAACAGCATAGAGGTGGTTCTACTGTACAAAAGAACCAGAAAACGCTTCTAAGATTAACTTGCGAAATATGACATTGTTTTATTTTTCATGTTGTTTTCCATGCTGGTCGATGCTCCAATGCTTGTTAAGGATGTGTGTTTGTTAAACTTACCTCTGTTACTTTTGAATGTGAGATAATGATGAGTGGATTCTTTTGCCATGTTATGGTAGGTTGCACCAATATAAAGTCAATGAGACAATGAGAGGTTGTTCAGCATTGCTTTGGGATCAGAGTACCTTAAATGATACATATTTCTGGAGAATGTCAGTTTGTGTCAGTCCGTGTTAGTTATACAAACTGGACCTGAAGAAGTAAACAGGCTTGGCGTATATTCATCTGCATCACTGATCTTCACTTAGAAGAATAGATTACTGATAACCGGCTGGTTTGCCTTGCGAAGCAGAGTCAGTAAGCAGAGTCAGTAAGCAGAGTCAGTAAGCAGAGTCAGTAAGCAGGATATATTTGCTCGTTGTTCTGGTTATGAATGTGCCAATAGCAGGGCCTTACACGGAGGTAGCAACACGCTATTCCTTAATATTGCAACATGATATTTTCATCTGAAAAAGAGTCCAAGCAGATTGATTATTGGCCTGTTTGGCCACGATTCCAAATAATGATTTGTTTTTATTCACACTTTATTATAATGGAAAGCAAAGCCGCGTAGTGAAAAAAAGCACAAAGTCATTTTTGGCGCCCAGTTCTAGGGCTCTCTCTGTCGTTTCTTATCTTCTCGCGCTCTCAGTCTTGTTTTGTTCGCTCCTTATTCCTCTCTTCCTCCGGAGGTGCCGTTGCACATAACTCGCCTCCCCCCTCCCTCTCTCCCTCCTCCCTTCTCTCAGTCTTTCTGTCTTTCTCGCTCTACAGCCCACCACTGGTTTCCTGAGAGGCATGGGGTGCTGGGGGGGGGGATTGGGGCGACGGCTTGTCTCGCCTGCCTTAGCTTGACCGTTCTCCCCCCCCCCGCCCCCCCCCAGGCAGGGCGGTAGTTGAACACGCTCAGCAGCAATAACAAGCCACACTAATATGGCCACTACTAATATACAGCACACACACACACACACGCGCGCCCTGGACCTCGCGAAGCCAGGAGCGTGCCGGAGCGTCGCAGGGAGATGGAACACGCATGTATTCCACTTAAAGCACACGCATGAACAAAATGCATACATATTTAAGGAACTATCATATTTTTGTTACTTCTTTTCTCTGTACATATATATGAATAAACACCGAAATATTTCAATGAGTAAATGCAGCAGTCCTGAAGCATAGCGGCAGATGAGGGTTAGGGAGAACAACGGTCATTTTTCATAACTATGTTAAAGTGTCAAACATGCCTGTTTAAGGTACGTAACTTCTGCGTAAATCTCCGAAGGATGTCGTACATTTAGGTCAACAGCTGTTCACACAGCATCAAAAATCGTCACCTTTGACTAACCTATCAAGAAAGGTCCACACACACACACACACACACACACACATATATATATAAAAATTATATTTTTATAGATTGCGCGTGTATTTATATTTCGCAGACCAAACGAACCACACACCAGATATCTGCTTAGCTACGCAATTCACCGATATGATAATGTTCACTATTCCTCTTCTGTTATTTGCACTGCCATGTACGACTGGCTTGTCTTGCTACAGGAAGTATATTAATTTTAAAAAATAGATTTTAATGTAATTTACTCATTTAAAATGCATATGATACTCCTATGTATTGTGTGATGTACAACGATCAGAATTGTACTGAATAACTTGATAAGAAAGATGTTAAGATCAGATCTTGAAGGCTGCACAGCCCTCAGGCAGTGATCCAGTTTATATGTTTAATACCAGAAGAGGAGTATTAAAAATGGCATCAAAACTCCTCAAAATGTCTGTCTTTTGCCCCATAGATAGATCCATTTTTACATTTGAATAATCCTACTACTCTGGTCATTTTCGGTATTTTTAGTGGACTCGGGGGGGTGTGTGCGTGTGGCCTGGTTTGGTTCCCGTCACTGATGATGGACAGGAAGTGTGTGCTACATGTGGAGCTCACCCCCATACCTGTCACATGACCGTAGCCTGGGCTGAGGATGCTGGGAAGCAGAGTGGCAGGTCACTGCCTGGTGGCAGGAGGCCCCCCCAACCCAGGCGCGGCCCCATCAGCGGACAGGCCGCCCTGCCGTTCAGTCCTCTCTCTTTTCTTCCATCATCCTAACACTTTGTCAGACTTAACTCTCCCCAGCTGAGTCTGCCGTTGGTCCAGCCATATTTATACAGCATCCCTAAGGCCATTACTAAGGCTTCTTTATTATTGATAGATAAGGGAGCATCAGCGTAGTTTGTATTCTAATGCTGCTTTTCCAAATGGCTGGTCAATAATGGTCTGGGGTGACTCACAAAATGGTTGCGAACAGTCATAACGTGGAACAATGAGCACATGTGACAAGCTTAGAGGTTTGAACGACGTTTTGTGAATTTCAATCATAATGAGAGAGATTTTGATGAAAACAAGGTTTTTCGTTCCTTGCTGCGTCCACGCGGTGCGTCCGAAATAATGGGTGCCTTTCCCTTTAAGAGCGCTCTGTCTGGCCAGTGCGGTTTTCGCTGTCCCCCAGGAGAAATGGGCTTCCTTTGCTCTGTTATTGCAGCGGAACCTGCGGAGGCCGGGAGGAAATTAGACTCTCCTCCGTCTCGTAAATATCTCCCCAAGTCAGGGCTTCCCGCAATGCATGCTAGTTAGGGGAAAATAAAACTCTGGGGGATTGGCTGGGGCACTGAATGTGATTTCAGAGTGCTTTTGTCACTTTTCATGTTCTGCTGCAGTCATCTGCTAAGACAGGGGGAAGGTAATATGATAAATGTCATTGTATCTGAGTTGATACACACCGAGTTGAGATACACTAACGCACAGGGAAGCTCTGCTGAGCCAATCCGTTCGTTTTGCCTATTATTTCTCATTTCACGTTTGTCAAGAATGTTCCTAGATTTATTTGCAGCAGTTTTTTTTCCTGTGATTATATGATGTTTGCTGTGGTGCTTTCAGGCTCATAGAAATAAGTCTGTAAGGTAGAGGCCCTCTTACTGTTTAACTGAAAAAGAATCTTACTCTTAGTATCGCATGTTAACAGGAAGATCAGACAAACATCAAAACAGAAAGAGCACGAGTTGGTAAGTTAACCTTACTGGATGTTGCAAACGCCCCTCACAGCATGCCGGAGCAGGAGGGGTATGAAATTCACAAGAGAGTATAACTACAGAGAGGAGCGGTGATGCACTTTTTGTGCTGCCTCGGACAGATAGTGTTGCTAATACAGGTAATTGGTAAAGTACATTAATGATTATGATGGACTCTGATGACGATTATGATGATTCATAATGACTCTGTCCTGGGTGACAGGAGACAAAGTGGATATCAGAGCATAGCAGGTTACTGTATGTCTGTGTTGCTCTGTGCGCCTCGTGTGTGTATTTCTATAGTATCACTTGGGCGGTTCGTGGTCTCTTTTCCCCTCAGCACTGAGGCCGCTGCCATGGCAACAGCGGGACCCTCCCCCTGTTCCTTGGGCCAGTGCACGGGGGTGGGCGCTGCACTGGGGAGGGCGGCCTCCAGCTCAGCAGAGCAGACCGTTACATTTGTGAATTAGCTCTGAATTAACTCTGGCAGAGGAAATTAAATAACGCCTAAAAATTCACAGTAGATTGACACCGGCTCTCTCATTCAGAAAGTGCGTGTCAGGGCTGCTGCTCTCTCTAATCTCTCACAGCAACACGCAAACACAAACAAATTAACATTCTGGGGGGAAAAAAACAACTTAATAATTGCCTGATTTATGAAAAGAAGGTATGAGAAAGCGATGGGACAGGATGCACAAAGTGACAGTGGACGGCCTTTCCGGGTTTTTTTGAGGTTTCTGCTCAGGCAGTGAGAAAGACAGCTATACAGCAATGTGGAATACCGAGGTCTGCACACCAGCTGCACCCGATAGCCAGTCAGACTGGCAAAGTACTGGTCAAAGAAATTCGTTGTTAGAGCACATTGTGACAGTGACAGTTTTAAGCTAAACTTTTATAGATGTGCCATAGACACAATCTCTGGACCTTCCAGTAAGCACTGTACTGGTTAAGTCTTCATCTTATTTAACATCAGCATCTCAGTCTCTTCACCTTTACATGCATTTCAAGATTATAGTAAGTATTATTTTTACCATGAAAATTAAATGTATGATTCTGCTATCTAGGGCAAATTGTGAACATCTTTAACATCCTTGTGCAACCCAGTAGCGAGTATTGGCATATAGTGAACAGATTCACAAGACAGGCTTTATTGTTAAAAATGTTTAAACTATGTATCAAAAAAAATGTCCATGGTTGTAGTGCACATGCAGAAACTGATTACAGCACCGTGCATACTTTCAAATATGCTGTTTTAAGCAAAAAAAAAAAAAAAACATCAAATGATATTCGAAGTTAGAGAAATAAAGTGCCGAAATTAGTTTTGAAAGCTTGAGCCGATGGTAAGTCCTTCGACCCCTGTGTCAGGTTCCCTTTAGGAGGAAATAGATTTTTGTGATTACTCAATCAGGGAACAGTGCTTCCTCATAAATAGGGCGCAGTAAAATCTGTCCTTTAGTCATTTTCAATACAGTCATAAACATTCACATGAATTATTGTTATATTAGATAATATGATGGTTATAAAAACATTGACACACAATGCCTGTGGTGTGTCCCTACATTTATGTTTTTGGAGCGCGAGACCCGAATTGTTAGCAGCCCATAGACTTTTACTCCCAGGCTAGCCTTAGATAGAGGAGGATTCACAGAGGGAGAGCAGCCTTATTGTGCTGAGATAGGTAGGGCATGGTAGCACAGAGTGTAGCGCGGTCTGCCTGTATTTACACAGCAGGATTGAGTAGAGCACGGTATGCCTGTGTTTACACGGCAGGACAGAGTAGAGCGCAGTGTGCCTGTGTTTACACAGCAGGACGGAGCGGAGTGTGGCCTGCCTGTATTTACATGGCAGGCCAGAGTAGAGCACAGCCTGCCTGTATTTATTGGCCTGCTTGTGTTTCCGCAACAATGCGAAGTGGAGTGTGGCCTGCCTGTATTTACGCGACAGGACAGAGTAGAGCATGGCCTGCCTGTATTTACGCGGCAGGACAGAGTAGAGCGTGGCCTGCCTGTATTTACGCGGCAGGACAGAGTAGAGCGTGGCCTGTCTGTGTTTACGTGGCACTATGAAGTGGAGCACGGCCTGCCTAATTGTACATGGCCTGCCTATGTTTACACGGCAGGGCTAAATGGAGTGTGGCCTTCCTGCGTTTACGTCGCAGAACGGAGTAGAGAACGACCTGCCTGTGTTTACGTGGCCTGCCTGTGTTTATGCGGCAATGCAAAGTGGGGCGCAGCCTGCCTGTGTCTATGTGGTGGGAAGGAGCGGAGAAAGGCGTGCCTGTGTCTACGCGGCAGGTCAGAGTGGAGTGTGGCCTGTCTGTGTTAACATGGCAGGGCTGAGTGGAGCGTGGTTTGCCTATGTTTACGTGGCCTGCCTGTGTTTACGCGGCAATACAAAGTGGGGCACAGCTTGCCTGTGTCTACGTGGTGGGAAGTAACGGAGAAAGGCGTGCCTGTGTTTACGCGGCAGAGCTGAGTGGAGCGTGGCTTGCCTATGTTTACGTGGTCTGCCTGGGTTTATTTGGCAGGACAGACTGGAGTGCAGCCTGCCTGTGTTTACGCAGTAGGGCGGAGTGGAGCTTGGCCTGCCTGTGTTTATACAGCAATATGAAGTGGAGCGTGGCCTGCCTGTGTTTATGCAGCAGGATGGAGTGGATCGTGGTCTGCCTGTGTTTATGTGGCCTGCCTGTGTTTACATGGTAGGATGGAGCAGAGCGCAGCGTGCCTGTGTTTGCGCGGCAGGGCTGAGTGGAGTGCGGTTTCCATGGTCTGCCTGTGTTTACACGGCAGGATGAAGCAGAGCGCAGCATGTCTGTGTTTACACAGCAGGACGGACTGGAGCACAACCTGCCTGTGTTTACGCAGCAGGACAGAGTGCAGTGTGGCCTGCCTGTGTTGTCGCGGCAGGGCTGAGTGGAGCGCGGTTTCCATGGTCTGCCTGTGTTTACACGGCAGGATGAAGCAGAGCGCAGCATGTCTGTGTTTACACAGCAGGACGGACTGGAGCACAGCCTGCCTGTGTTTACGCAGCAGGACAGAGTGCAGTGTGGCCTGCCTGTGTTGTCATGGCAGGGCTGAGTGGAGTGCGGTTTCCATGGTCTGCTGTGTTTACACGGCAGGATGAAGCAGAGCGCAGCGTGCCTGTGTTTGCGCAGCAGGACGGACTGGAGCATAGCCTGCCTGTGTTTATTTAGCAGGACGGACTGGAGCACAGCCTGCCTGTGTTTGCGCAGTAGGACAGAGTGTAGCGTGGCCTGCCTGTGTTTGTGCAGCAGGATGGAGTGAAGCGCAGCCTGTCTGTATTTACGAGGCCTGCCTATGTTTACATGGCAGTCCCCAACACAGAGCATTTTCAACTGCTTGTATTTTGGATGTGTTTCCCTAACATTTTTCTATTTGTACCATATATTTTGGATTAGAGATTAACCCTGAAAGGCTGTACTGGTGCTCTTGAAACAAGGAAATGGTTATACTCACTCACACACTCACATACACACACGCACACACACATACACACACAGCTGCTTAGTACCCCATAATGCTGGGCCGAAAGGCCGGAGTTGCAAATACAGTATAATTGTCACTGCTTACATGAAGGGTGTTGATTTAGCCGTTTGGCTCTGAGCTCTGGCAAAGGCACTGAGGTATTTATCTTTTTTAATGTGATGCGCCAGTGAGGCCAGCCAGGGTGGCAGTGCCCCCCCACCACCCGTCCAACCCCTGAAACTCGTGCCAAGTCTGTCTCACCCGGCAGCCCGCCCACACACTCGCACACAGAGGTTATGCCAGGCGGCTGCGTGATTCATTAGGCATGCATCATTGGGGGGGGGGGGGGGGGCTTAGGGGCGGCCCCTGCAGGGACTGTGCAGCTACAGGAATGTCACTGCTGGTTACTGCGAAGTGTGTGTGCGTGTGTGTGTGATATGTGTGTGTTTGTCTGTCCGTGTGTCTCTGTCTGTCTGTCTGTCTGTACCTGTGTGTGTGGAGTGTGCGTGTTTGTCAATGTGTCTGTGTGTGTGTGGAGTGTGCGTGTTTGTCAATGTGTCTGTGTGTGTGGAGTGTGCGTGTTTGTCAATGTGTCTGTGTGTGTGGAGTGTGCGTGTTTGTCAATGTGTCTGTGTGT
>JAODUD010000127.1:17107959-17122661 GCA_026784285.1 Stomatorhinus walkeri
GGCAAGAAGCTGTAATTGTAGACTGGAGCGGCTCTGTGTGGCATTTACTGCAAGGTTAGCAGAGCGTTATTTCAAGGTTTCCTTGTACTGTTGGTATGAGGAGGAGTTTTACTGTGGTGATGGAGAGGCAAGGCTGGTAGAAGAAAGAGAAAGACAGAGCAGGAGGGAGGGAAAGTCGAAAGAGGCAGAAACAATGTAAGTGTGAAGTAAGAACGACCCTCCGAATGAGGCTAATGCATGTATTAGCAGTTTAAAGGCACAGAGTTGGAATTCTACGTTCCAACTGAACAATGACAAAGTTTGCATTCTTCATTTCTCTCTCTTTCTCTTTCATGTTTTCTGTATGGTGGGTGGATGTTTGGTTATGATTAGTAGGTGGAGCATAAGGGGGAAACTTGGCATGTAGGTCTGAGGATGGCACCACGGGGATCTCCACCTCCACCAGCACACGCCAGTAGCCGGTAGTCTCGTCACGTGTGGCAGCCCCCGTGTTCCCCGTGGCCTCTGACAGCCAAACCTCCTCTCTGCTCATCTGTCAAACCCCCTCATTACTCATGTCGCTCGTGAGACACATGCCCCCAGATCTGCGCGAACGCGGCTGCGCGGCCCCCCGTTCGGCTTGTGGCGTGAATCTCCCGCTCACGACGCTTCCTATCTGTCCGACAGATGACATTTTAGGCAAGAGGAGAGCTTGTTCCCCCAGCGGCAGCAGCGAGTGCCCCTCAGAGAATAAGAAGTCTCGCAGCGTGTCACCTAAAGGTAAGGAGTGCCTCGTCTGTGAAGGTGTAATGGGAGCAGAGTGTGAATGTGACTGACGGAGTGCTACTCTGCAGGGGGGTGACTGGGGGGTGAGAAGAGCACTCTGCTTTCTTGTGGCTTCCTGGTGTCACATATGCACGTACACACACGCACATTCACACACGCACACACACACAAATTTCTATTCATGTCTCTGTGCAGAAAGCTCTAATCGCAGCAAAGACGACCCTAACCCCCACCCAGCCCATAAGTAGGTCACCATAAGTAACCAAACAAAATACTAAACTTTTGGCATTTTTAGTTTTTTGATTGCAGTCACAAAAATTTAGTTTCTTCTTGTAGGTACCGAAATAAATGGTCCTAACAACTTTAAAATGAATGGTATTAGACACATTGTAGTGGCATTAAATAATAGTACACACGCACATACACCAAACACACACACGCACGTACACCAAACACACACCACACACACCCAAACAAACGATCTTTTTCTCACTCTATTGAAATCATTTTATTAATTCAAGAATTTAATACTGTACTTCTACAAATTAGGACAATTCTACTATTATCAGTTTTTCGTAGGAGTGGAGAAGCTGGAACATCAAAAATGATAAAACACTTCTAAGCAAGAGCGTGGATTCATTTTAATAACAGATCTGTTGACATGTGTACATGATTATTAGGCATTTTATGTGGTTTCCGAGTGTCCGTTAATAAAACACCCTTTTCTTTGAAGCTACTGCATTAATTAGGCATTTTCAGACAACATACTGATTTGACTTTACCTTCCAGCAGAGCAGTATAAATTTTGTCAACACAACAAATTATACTTCACAGAATTTGAGTGCACGTTTAACATGGTGATTCTAGTCCGCCGAAGAACATTATTGAGGAAGCAGTGGAGATGGCTGATGGGACCAGTATGTGGGAAGATAAGGCCTTTCGCTGGTTAAGTCTCTTCGCTTAGAAGCTCCACAGAGATGCTTGTGACGTTCGCTGTGGCCATGGGCTTTGTCGCTACCTCCGCTGCAGGTTGGAGAGTTTCCGCTGGAGCTTCAGCAGCCGTGGCCACACTCAGCTCATACATGAGTCATTTTTCCCACTACCTATAGGCCATGAATAATATATGATCAAGATTTTAAAAGCATTGATCACTGGAGGGAACTGGGCGGGGCGTTGATGTAAGAAGGGTGTGTGTGATTACCCCAGTGTGTGGGTCTGACTGTGTGAGAAGATGGACAGTGAGGTTCTAGGGTATACATCTTACATTGTGTTAAAATCCAGCACTCCTTTTACCAGCAAAGCCATTTGCAGTCATGCAGTGAGCGAGCACGCCTCTCCACATGAGCAGATAAGCACTGATTAAATTTTTTGTGTTGATCGCTGCCAAGTTTTTTCTTCTTCTCGCCTTTCTGGGCCCCCTAGCCAATCACAGTTCCGCATTAGTAAGATTGACAGCTGCCGCGGCCTATCGGTGAGGTTTACGTTAATGACTAAAGCAGGCAGGAACGTGCTGGATTTATGGCAGGCGGAGAGGAAAACAGGCAAATCGGAGGGTGGAAAATTCTTACTGTAGGTAGCCGGGCTGGCGTCCTCCCCATTGTGCAGAAACACGCACGGAAAGAGATGTTCAAAAAAAGAAAAGAAACCCTGGCTCACCACCTCACTCTGACACATCCACACACAAATATAGGCGCATACAGACGTGCACATTCCTGGGGGATTTGCTAGTGCTTGTTCTGTCTCCTATTATACGCCTGCTGACCAATTCTCATGGCCTGCACAGGGCCGACTGCCCGTCTCCACATGCTGTAAGAGATTCAGGCCTCTCTGAGGCAGGTAGAAATGAAAATAGCCCCCTGTCCCCATAGATGAATGTATGATACACAACCACTGCAAACAATGTGTGTCTGTGTATATATATACACACACACACACACACACAAACTTTCAACCTACGAACTTACAGACATATGATTGAAGACGTCCAAATTGAGCTTCCGTTTACTGTCTGCAACATCATTTTTTTCCCTGCTCGCCCAGTACAGCTTCTGGTCGCTACTTCCGCTGTGCAGCAGCGTAGCGTGCGTACTCCCAGCATCCTAGTTCTTTGTACTTGCGTATAACCTTAAAATGATGTATAACGACTTACGGACATTTTAAGTTTGGAACATGTCACATTCGTAAGTAGAGGTGCGTCTGTGTGTGTGTGTGTGTAATGTGCGCAACCATATATATGATTATATGGTTCAGATTATATTCAAATTCAGTTCCCTTCCTTATTTGAGAGTTATATTGATAAAATTTATATATACATTTTATTTTATGTTGGATATTTTAAGAATGTGATATTACTGCCTTTTCTCTATTTCTTTGAGAAGCGTCTGTCCTGCACATGTTTTCTTGGGAATGTAAAGGGAAATGCCTACCCCCCCCCCACAGAGAATTCCCACACCCCAGCACTGGAACCTCTGTCTGGTCACATGACCCCCGAGGAGCACTACAGGCGTATGATGTCAGCGCTGAACGAGCAGGGTTCCTATGAAGAGCAGCAGCAGCGACTTTACCGACTGGCCAACAGCATGGCGCTTCCCAGCCACGGAGGTGAGCAACTCTCCGTCTCTGTCAGTGTCACGGCCGTGCTACTCCCAACATCCTGCACTCCTCATCCCTCTGAGTTAGTCACATTTGGACAAACTTAGCGCCGTGGCTTTCGGACTCTTTGTGTTCCTGGCTCTGTGCTGTCTGTCAGCTTCACACCAGCCCGTTCTTCCTGCTACCTTGAACGCCTTCGGAAATATGTGCCCGTATCTTGCTATGAATGTACATCCTCAAGGAGAGGGTGAATAGCTGAATGACAGGAATAACGGCCAGACTTGGCAAGGGTCTGTTGTGTTTGCAGTGATTCTTTAAGCCGGAGCTTCTCGAAGTGTTTGGTCAAAAGTTCACATCAGATTTGTGTTCAAAAAATGACAAAACAGGCTTTCATGAATGTTAATGAATTGTCAATAACCCTCGATACAGACATGAATATATAACAAAAAAGGGAAACCTGATTGTTTAGACTCTGCCATTGGGGGTGAGAAGAGGGGATTATGGCGAGTTATGTGTATGTGAAGTTTGCTGGTTCTTTGTATTTTTGTACTTCAGAGCATATTAACCCTTTCGCTGTTAACCATGTAAATTCATGAGGTGCTTAATCAATCAATTAGCTTGTGGTTCAGCCTGCATCCGGACTTTGAGAACCCCAGCTCTAAACAAACCCTCAGTTCACCTTATGACCGTCTCTAGCCTTTTTCACAAACGGCTTTTGAGCTCCTTTCTGGCAGGGTGTTATTGCCAGTGACTGAAGGGCTGAATGTGCTTCTGGACCTTGGTGCTTTGCGATTGGGGCAGAATGTCTTCCTGACTGGACCCTCAAAGCGGTTCAAAGGGGCTTTTGACAGATCTTGGGCTCTCTTGCTGCGGGTAGCCTAGGAAATTGTTATTATTAGCTTAGTAAAACAAATTTTTATGCAAAATTACCCAGTCGAACGTTTACTTCTGCAGAGGAGCTTTTGAATCTTGCTGAAGGCTGCAGCATGAGCTCCTTTCTGGGGATGTGAACCTACAAATGATTGATTTAGTTTCTTAACCACTATTCTCCAGCTGTCCCGCACAAAGACTACCTTTAGGAAATATTCTATTTTCAAGCTTACCAGCTTGTGTCAAAATGTCATGTCTCTGTGATTTGCGACTCTTACTTCACTTATATATGCAGTTATAAATAAATTTAGCTGTGGTGGCTGATTTTCATTAGACGTTTATACATTTTCCCCATCTTTAAATGAACCTTTGCTTTTATTTTTCTTTAATGGGCCACATTCATATGCTTATATTTTTGGGACATCGTCAGATGACTGCAACATAGTACACTGATCAGGGGAATTAAAAAATGAAAATAAAGCTATAGGAATTATTTAAATTCCTTTTGTCTTTTTAACTCTCTGGCTACACTTTCAGCTGTTTCTGTAAAACGCATAGGTATCCAGAGTTAAACCAGTCTTTATCATAGCAAACACTGAGTGGTGCAGATATGAGTCTTGCACTTATATTACCAGAAATCCACAAATGGATTTTAATTCAGTTCCTAGAGCAGCAACTTCTATTGTTTTAATTTATACGTTGCAACTGAATAACTGCTGTGATGTCTATGATGTTGTTATCGATGCATCGTCATGAAGTGCTGTGGTGTGTCTTTGTTGGAATTGACATTGTGTAAAAAATATTTCAGTTGCATTGAGTTCAATGTATAATGCACCTTGGAAATCTGAGGATTTGCCCCGTCAGAGGCAAATTCCACAGTACGGCAGTGTTTAAGCTGGTTATGTGCGCACTCTTCTAACAGAAAACTTTTCCAAAGTACGAAATTGCCCAGTTCTGTATCAGGTCACAGTTGTTTTGGAGTCCTGTTTGCACGATGCCCATCTCGGAGACCCTGAAACCTCTCCAAGAAGACCTCTTAGGTAGCCACACTGGTCGGATGGACCTTGAGGGCCATATTGATCTGAGAAGCTTTTTAAGGCGGCTTGATGTTGACGTGGGGCTCCAACGGCATCTCCCCACGCGCACCCTCCCCCCGCCCATTCCACCGACACCCTGACCCCCCAAACACGCTGCTGCTTTCTAATTCCTTCTTTTCTGCCGCCTTCCTTGCTGAAGCAGAGCATCTTTTCATGCTGAGGAGCTGAAATGAAAGCGTGCAATGAGTGCCGTGGGAGGCAGCGTGAGCTGTTTGCTGTCTGATGTGCAAGACCTGAGCAGTTTCACAGATTTCTTTGCTGAAAATGAACTCAGATGTAAAGTATTTCACTCCATTATCAGTATATTTTCCCAGTATTGAAACTATACTTGAGCAGGTAATAATTAACAGGTTATAATAATTTGGTGCACTGGTTTACCTGTCACTGGTTTACCTGTCACTGGTTTTCCTGTCACTGGTTTTCCTGCCACTGGTTTACCTGTCACTGGTTTTCCTGTCACTGGTTTACCTGTCACTGGTTTACCTGTCACTGGTTTTCCTGTCACTGGTTTACCTGTCACTGGTTTACCTGTGGCGAGTGCCCATCTATGTTTTAGTCATAATTCACTGTCCTGTTCTGGGGTGAACCTGAGTTTCATCCAGAGGATTTCTGACTAATCCCGTCTTCAAGGGAGCATCACCCACCAAAGGCCAGGCCATTTATGGAGCTTCATAAGGAGACAAGTGGGCGGCCGTCAAGCCCCGTCCTGACCCCCCCCTACACCCGGCACAGCTGGCTGCCGTGGACCTTGTCTCTGCTGCCAGAAGGAATGTGTGTGTGGGGAGGTAGTGTTCTCCTAAGAGACAGAGTGATTTGCAGGACTCTGGATAAGGGGAGGGCGGCTTCGTGATAGACTGGCATGGTTTAGTCAAAGATTTATAGTAGTGTGAGTGCACCTGGGTATAATATGCCATAACTGAGTGACTCAAGGGCCTTGCAGGGTACTTCCTGCTGTGTCGCTAATTCACTCTGGTGCGTCTTTCATCAAGGTTCCCCCTCTTCCCTCCATTCACTCGCTCACTCACTCACTCACTCACACATACACACTCACTCACTCGTTCACTCACACATACACACTCACTCACTCGCTCACTCACACATACACACTCACTCACTCGCTCACTCACACATACACACTCACTGACTCCCTCACTCACATTTTCTCACACGCTCACTCACACCCTCACTCATTCAGACACTCACTCAGTTACTCCCTCGCACTCGTTCACTCACTCACATCACTGGCATGTGCATTTACACCTGCACTGTTTCTGTCCGATAGGTAGATCAATCCATTTGGAAGGTCTGTACAGCCATTCCCAAGCTCCTGAACAGACCGGAGAAAATACAGCTCACCGTATATTATTGAGTCAAACAGAAAAGATTCATAATTAATGTCATTTTATGAAGGACTTTTTCTTCTAACACTCACTACTGATGAGTGATGAGCCGCTCGTTATTCTAGTTTAGATGTTTGTGGGTTTGGTGCTTTAAAAGCAGGTGTTTGAAGGTAGTAATCAAGATGACGTTCAGATCCATTTAGCATCTTACTCTGTAGTCTTTAGCTTACAGTGAGGTGCGAGTACACTTAAGGAGTACTATAAAATTATGTGCGTAATCTACCTTCATACTTTATATTGAACGTAAAACCCAATTTAATCTGTTTTGTTTTGTTCGAAAGGCCTTTGCAACAGGTGCTGTCAGTACAGGCAACTGCCTGAATCCTGTTTGGCTGCTAATTAAACACTGTGTGCCAGTGATGTACTTGTAAGCTGTGTATAGTACATCCATTTCCAGTAGCTACATAACGAGTACAGAGTGACAGTAAACATAGAGCAAATTCAGGGTATAGGTGGCACCAGGCGAGGGACAGGATGGACTGGGATGACTATTTAGAGACACGAATTCACCTAACCGAATGTTTTTGGACTGTGAAAGGAAACTGGAATACCTGGAGGAAACCCGCACGGATCCAGTGCGAACATGAAAACACACACACACACCCCCACACACCGCAACCCCCCACACACACACACCTTAATCATCAGTAACCAAACAATGTACAAGTATTTTAGTCACAGATTTTTATAAAATCGAATCAATTGTCCCCACAAAATCAAAGTAACAGATTTTATCACATTGTGGGGACATTTGGACAGCTGGGTGAAGAATAAATGCAATTTATGGCAACACCCCAGAAGCAGGAGGTAACACATCATTTTTCATTCCTCAGAGCTGCTGCGGCTGCGCCAGGAGGCGGTGGCTGTGGCGCGGAATCCCACGAGCATGGAAGCCCACCTACCCTCTGCCGGCGGCACATCCAACCAGCGCCGCAAGCAGGGCCTGCCCCAGCACCGCGATGGCCACTTTTCAGAGAGGTACGGGTGCGATGGCATGGGATGGAGGGCGGGTCATTCTGCGATGGCATGGGGTGGAGGGCGGGTCATTCTGTGATGGCATGGGATGGAGGGCGGGTAATTCTGCGATAGCATGGGGTGGAGGGCGGGTCATTCTGTGATGGCATGGGATGGAGGGCGGGTCATTCTGTGATGGCATGGGGTGGCCCTCCAGCAGCAGAGAAGGTCCAAGGCTCTGGACTGACAGGGGGCGCCGCAGAAACACCCCCCCCCCCCACGCCCAGGGAGGCAAGCATCCAGCCCCCACAACATCAACCTCACGCTGAGCCTGTCAGAATAGCGTAAGCGCGGCTTCGGTGCGAGTCCGGGGGGGGGGGGTGCGCGGAGGTGGGCCGGGCCCCGGCACTGCTGCCGCACATGGGGGCTGCACTGGAAAGCGGGCGACCCGCAGAGACAGTGCCCCGGACCCAGCACCTCTCCTGGCTCCGGAGTATTCTCCCGCACTGCCTTTATTCATAAGAAACTGAACGATTCAATGATTAAAGGAAGTATCACGTTAAACATGACCATCAGCAATGCATATGCCAATAAAATCTCCAAACAGGGCCCCCCCACAAGGGTTTCTTAACGTTAAATACATTCTTTTTATGATGTTAAGCTTGGCTTCTGGAACATAGTTCCCCCTTACAGAGAGCAGACCAAAAACTGATATCGTCTTCATTATGCCTCACGAAGAGACCTTCCAGAACCTTCTCTGAAGGAGTGAGAGCTGCTATCCAACATCCCAGTTAAAAACTATCACTGGGAGAGATAATACCAGTGAGGGGAGGGGGGTGTGCATCAGCCCTTATTTGTCTCAAACTGGGATCGGGTGGAGGATTGGTTTGGGATTACAGACGTCGGAACATGGAGGAGAACCGTCAGGATGGTCACATCCTCTCGCTGGCCATTGTGTCCCCAGGCCAACGGCGCGCCACCGTCAACAGGGATGATCACACGAGGGCGGGAAAGACAACAGCAGGGTTTAGAGCCAAACCCCTCTCTGGGCTAGGGGTCCCGTAAAATCAGAAGGGGGGCGAGGGAGACGGAGAGGGAGGGAGAGAGAGGGAGAGTGAGACGGGATCCCACATGGACAGCTTACAGGGGATACAAACCAAAGATTATGCTAATCTTCCATCCTTTGTCCTCGGCAAAATGTTTTCATACCACGCCTTTTATCTGTGGAAAGAGGGATGCAAACCTCTCCACTCGCCGACAGCGGGCACTTTCTGTGTGGCTTCTGGGTAATTAACACCCCTCGCTGGTCTTTTCTTTTTCTCTGTTCAAGCTTACGGTCTTCTTTCATCCCCCTCCATCTCCCCCCACCACGTCACCACCCACCCCCACCCTCAGCCCACGGATTCCATCCCAGGCCGGGAAGCGGCCGGCCATCTGTTAGCTAAAAACAACCCCCCCCAGCAATCAAATGGACAGCTTAAGATCCAACAGGTGAGCTGGCACTCACCAGAAAAAAAACGAGGTGTTTGCCTGACGCCCGGACCGGAACTCTCCATCTGTGCCACATTTGGACCCGACTCCCGCACCGAACCACAGCTGGAGGGTACGGGCTAAATCACAGTAGCAGGTGAGGTCACAGGAAAGTTTCTGGTTGGCCATCATACCTGGAGTTAAGCCACGGGTCACATGACACGTGAATGTGATTTGATTGGTCAGGATTTTCTGGTTTTCTGACAGAACTGAAGAAGCTGATATTTTATTTTGTTGAGGATTTCAGCAGGAGAATTTGGCGAAACAGATGCCCATTCAGAGCAGCGTAGCAGGATAAGAGGGGGTAACTCTGAACGCTGCCTCTCTCCACACGCCCCAGCAAACCAAAGTCTCTCTAAGCTTTTCTTTTTTCCTCGGGTTGTGCACAACATCCCATAACACCATGTCAGAGCCTTACAAATTTCATGAAATCTTTTTCGGATGTCGGGAAACCCCGGACAGCCTGGATCCCTTTTGTCGCCATCGGCTGGGGACTGACCCTTAATCTATTTTCCCAGGAAGGTTCCGGAGGCTGGGGAGAGCTTTAGCACGGCTCCAAACAGCCGCTTAAACCCAGAGCGAGGCCAGGGGAGTGGGGGGGGGGGGGGAGATTCTGAGCTGTGAAAGCGGTATCGCCTTACGCCTCACTGTATTTTCAGGGGCCTGCCAGCGGGGGGCGCCGAGGTGGGGTACACAGAGATCAGTGGAGTTAGCCCTTCCGGAGAAATCCCTTAAATAATAGGGAGAGGGGCGGCAGGTGGCTGGCCCAGTGTTTCCGGAAACTTCCGTCGGGTGTGCCAACCACCGCCGACGCCGCGTTCCCTGTCTCCCGGAGCTTCTTCTCCCGCTTCTCAGCTCTGAGATGTTTTCTGGACTCCTGATTGTTCCCGTCACGGGTGTGCTGTCCTACACAAGCTGCTCTGCTCCCACAAACACAGAGGGCAGCTTCAAAGCCTCAGCGCAGAGTGGATTAAGGTCTTCTGCATGATAAAGTGGCTACCTAGGGTGGTATTAACTTAATATGTGAAAGAATGTCATTCAGAGGGAATGAAGTACCAAAACTCTGTTATTCTCTTCGTAATGTCCTAATCCAACGCCTGACACAGAGGCCTAAGGGCTGAGTTAGCGTTAATCCCGGAGATGCCCATCTGGATGTCTTGTCCTTAAAGCTATTTAAACTTCTCCTAAACTCATTTAATGTCCCCGAGAGATCAAGATGGTGTATTAAGTTACGTATAGGGGGACTCCAAGCCCCTCAAAGGAGGCAGTGATGTCAAAGCACAGGGATGTCAACACCGCTAACTAAATTTCGGTTAAACAGATTAAGGGCAGTTCTATGGGGCACAGAAAGCAGCGAGAGGGAGGAATCTCACTTTCAAAAGCATCCCTTAAACTGCTGAGCTGTCTAATCAAGGCAGATCTGAGAGACTGTGCCTTGGCATACGATGGGCTCTTTACGGCAGTGCCGCTAACCACTCTGCATGGACCCTTAAACATTTATTCACCAAGAAAACAAGGCAACGGAGCAAACGAGCTGACTCTGTGAGATAAGCCAGTCCAAGAAATATATTAAAATATGTTAACATTGCATGCCTACTGCATTTATTTTAGAAAATAGTCTTTTGAAAAATTCACTGCAGCTCAGTGCGTGATAATATCAGCGTGCATAAATGTCGTATTGAAGGGTCAGGCTGAGCTTAACACTGGACAGTGTCGGCATGGATTCTCATGGGAAGTTGGCCCCGTGTACCCGCCATTGCTCCGACTCAGCCGGGCACAGGAGGACACCTCACAGAAATCCCTTCTCAGGCAGTGTAGACAAAAATGACACCTGTCCATATAAAGAAAGACAGGAGAGGAAATAACTTACTGGCCACTCATGCCATGTGAGATTCCTATTTTGTCCATTTCACACATGGATTCCCAATACAGTGCTCCCCCCAGCAGCACCTCCACCACTACAACCACCACATAAACAAAGGACATATTTTTACAGAAATGCAATGAAATAATAGTTTTACACTCGATGATGAAACCAACGGCCAGATATGTGGCTTCCGGAAAGCCCAGGAGATCACAGTACTACCAAGCATGTTGAGTTGCGAGTTTACATGACAACTACATCAGTCCCTTAAAATCCTGGACACCCGGTCCAGCAAGTCATATAGCAAAGTCATTCCAAAGGTTGGAAGAAGTCTATTTGATAGGATAACTGATAGGGACATTCAGTATCCCAGAAGTCCTGAGGAGAGGTGAAGCCCATCAGCACTCCCCCAAAGATGCAATGAGCACTGCATGCAGCAGTAACGATGACCTTGAGCGGAGCCACACGATTACCTCCATACACAGCAATCACCTTTTGCGTCAACCCAAAGCTGCCTCAGAGCGCGAGAGCGCCTCCTGCAGGGTGGGGCCCTGACTGTGGAGCCCGGCACAGGGCCAGGATGAGGTGTGAAGCACCGGTTTAAGCACTTTAGCATAAATCCCGATGACATGCGCCGTCAGGGTGCATTATGGGTTTCCGGGCCCCTGCTTACTCAGCAGCCCATGGATGGGCAGGAAGAGGCGATCTCCAAGGCAGGAACCTGCAGATCCCGTCCCCCAACCCCCCCAAATCTTCACACTTTTGCTCAGATCAGTGGCGCTGCCATGGAAGGCCCAGAGGGACGTCACGTAGGGGCTGGGGCTGCAACCGCACGTTCCTCCCTAACCCCCTTCCCCCATGCCTGGCACACTCTCTCGCTGTCCGTGTCATCTGTAGTTGGCCCTGGGCCCAGTAAATCCCTGAGGCAGCTCACCGCCAGGCCCCCTCTGGCCACACACGCAACACCACGCAGCGCCACCCTCCGGCAGACGAACGACAAGGTACCTCAACCTTGACCTTCATCCTCACCCTGGATGCCAAGCCCTGTTTTCACGGGGGAGGGGAGAGGCGATCTCAGCGTAACAGGATGCCCGGAGACCGACATGACGCCCGCCGTGACCCAGGCCTGTGCGTGCGGCGCTGACACAGAAAGCCACGCTGCGTCTGTCGGTTAGAATCCGGGTAGATTAGGCTCCCGCGTGTCACCGGCGCTGTCACTGGCCTCCCGGGAGGCTGATTAAGAACCTGGCTGATCCGCTGATACCCGCCAGAAAAAGCCTCCCTTTATATCCCTAAAAATGAGACGAAGCGGAGTTAAAGCAAGGCCAACGGAAGAAGCATTAATATTAATGACGCGGTGGCATTTAAATACACGCCGTATTCCCACACCGAATACCCAGGAGCAGCCACGTGGCTGAACCCACAAGCCAAACGGGGCTGTCTGCTGCCACAACCGCCGCCGAATCTACCGCAACCGCCGTCGCCGAGGACACAGCTGCCTGAGAAACCATCTGTTAAACAAAGTGTTTCTGCCAAGGAATTTTAATGAAGGGGATCGACATCAAACACAACAAGTATACAATATCCACATGCGCCGCGAGATCGTTGCATCGCCCCCGGGGCCCCCAGGGCCTGTGACACGTCATTGGGCAGGAATCGGGGCCATGTGGAGGAGGGGACCACGGAAGGAGAGTGGGGCGTGTCATTTTGAAAGGGAGCCCAGAGTGGAGGAGCAGCTGTCATTGGTTGGAAAAATCTATGTGCAGCGGGATCAGGAATCAGGAATCGGGAATCGGGAACCGGGAATCACATCACAGGGACAGGTTAATATCCGAGGCAGCGAAGCATTTGGAGGAAAAGAGGAAATAAATGTTCAACCTTGTTGGTTTAAGGATTACAGGAATTGTTTTTCCTTCACAGGAAGAGGGAACAGAGAAAGAGAGAGAGAAAGACAGAGAGAGAGAGAGAGAGAGAGAGACGATTTTTACGGCACTGTTATTCGTGAAGCGCTGGCGACTTTAGCTCAGTGTTCCAGGGCGATGTCTTAACGCCTAGAAAACTTCAGAATTAACACAAAATGTTGGCTTATGTAACAGGCAGTGTCAGTGCGGCTGGCATGGTTGTGGGGATCGCTTATTGCATAAGGCAGGGGGGACGTGCAGATCCCTGCAGGAACGCGTGGCAGAGTTTCAAAGCGGAATCACGTGCGCCCTGCTCACAGGGGACAAAGGGAACGCAACCGGGGTACACATCACTCTGCTGCACGGAGCGGAACCTTCCAGAAGCGACACTTTATTAAACGACAGAAAGTACTGCTGGGAAAAACTTTGGTTGTTAGTGAGACCTGGAGGGCGGCCTGTTCTGCTCGGGCGGAGCCGTTCTGCTCTGAGGTTCCCCTGTGCTTCCTGGTGCGTGGGCGTTTCCCTTAGCGTACCAGCCAGTGCATATACCCCCCGAACAGGCCAGCTCCCAGGCTGGGCCCTGTCTCACAGCCTGCGGTTCATCCATGATCCAGCATAAGCTAATTCATGCTGGGAAATTCTGACATATTCAGCAATATTTTTGCATAGAGATTAGAGATGTGCGTCACGGCTACAATCATCCCGATATTTTAGAATTTGCAGTACGCATAACCTACAACGACACAAATGGACAATAAAGAATTCCTCTCTTAAACAAGCATGTTACATGCCTGAATTTGACTGATCCAGCCTTAAAGCGTTTTTCCTCTTTTGAATATTAAAAGTAGAGAAACCATAAGACTCTAAGACACTGAGAGGTCAGGACCTCACAACCTGCAGATGGTTTTGCGACATAAACTGCTGGAAATTAATAGGTTTCCTCAATCCGGCAGAACGTTATGAGCAGGAATTCCGAGGCCGGAAAACTCGGTCGTAACAGCAGAGAGAGTCATGTGACTGGGCGATGTGGAAAAAACGCAGCGCTTGGGAAGAATGTTTGGATTGAAAAACGGTGACATTCGTTAAAGGCAATTAAGCCAGAAACACCTGCCGGTGAAACTACGAGGGCACCGTCTCTTTTTAATTAAAAGTTGAATGTGGAAGCAGCAAGGAACAGACAGATGTTATTTCCAGCATCTTAAAATAGGCCTTCCCATGCTGGGGGGTTGGGGGGGACCCATGCTGGCCTCTGCTTTAGCGCGCTCCTCCAGCCACTCGCCACATGATCTATTTCTCCCAGGGTGGCAGCGGAGCCCAAGTGGCGGAAAATTGCCCGCGGTTGAGGCGGCGGTGGTACTGCGTGGCTCCTTAAAAGCAGGAGTCCTCATTAGAGAGCCCGCGGCGGCTTTCGGGTTCCCTCCATCATTAACCGACACCGCGTCGCGCCAGATGACCGCAATTAAGGATCGGGATGAATCTCATTGTCAGCTCGCTGCTGAAGAAACAGCAGAGGCGGCGGCTAATCTGCTGCGGCCCGCCGGGTTCCTCTGCGCCTTAATGAGTCCCGGTGCCCACCGAGGGTTCGGATTGGGCCGGCTGGGCGGGGGGACCGTCCAGGCCGCTCCATCTTCCCTCTCTGTCCCCAAGCCCTTCTGATCTGATGCCACCTCACCTGACCCCCATACGTTCTCCTGGTCTCGCTTGTACCATCTCACTTTTTCTACCCTGT
>JAODUD010000127.1:17151084-17168923 GCA_026784285.1 Stomatorhinus walkeri
GGGAACAACCCAGGATGGGGCACCAACCCATCACAGGGCACAAGGCAGGGAACAACCCAGGATGGGGCACCAGCCCATCACAGGGCACAGTCACAGTAATGCCAATTAGTCTCAGCATGTTTTTGGACTGTGGAGGGCAAAACCGGGGAACCCAAAGGAAACTCCCAGAACATCATAGTGAGAACATGCTGCACATGCTGAACAATCCACACACATGGAACCTGCCTCTTTAGTGTAGAACAGGAATAAATACGCTTCCTTACATCAGTGAAAAGATAGATGCAAAAACAAAATGTCCACTACAATGGACATAAATGAATGGGTGGGGTGTGTGTGTGTAGTACTGGGCAAATGTGATGTTTAAATGATCTTCATGTTGGTGTAAAACTGTGGTATTATATCTGTCAAAGTGTCAGCTTAGCTCTTTCAAAACCTCTCCTAAAGTCACCAGAGATCCCCAGAGTATTTGCTGCAACTCTCCAATACACCCATGCATTTTTTGACTCAACTACAGTGACTTTTTGTTTATCTTTTATTGCATTACTGTTAATTTGCATGTGTTATAATGTTAAATTGTGTTCTAGTTTGAGGAAATATACATTTAATTTAAAAATAAATAGCCTTAAACATTTTCTTTGCACAGTACTGTATATGTGTATGTATAATATCTATATATTTTACCTGTGTAATGCATACGTAGCTGAGACAGTAACATACTAAAACACAAATTACCACCAGGTCAAACACTCCAGGCTTAAATTGATCAGCATGACCGTACTCTTACTACAGATAAACACTTCCTGACAGGCCCGGAGCGTGAAGTCTGTGGGCTGGATGCCGCTGTTTGCTGCAGCCTGCGTGCCAGAGGTCACACAGAGATAGGGCGTGTGTGTAGCAGCCAGGACTCTGCTCCCAAGTGCCGCCATCTGACTAAACACTGCATGTAGTCTTGACTAAAGGAGTCAAGTGGGGGCACGGCAGGTAGGTGTGGGGCTATCCTTTGCTACACTACACTACCCTATAATACACAACACTATACTACACTACACTACCCCATACTACACTATACTACCCCATACTACACTACACTACCCCATACTACACAACACTATACTACACTACACTACCCCATACTACACAACACTATACTATACTATACTATACTATCTGCTTTCAGCAAAAAAGGGGAGGCCATCGAGATATAAAACACTCCTCCAATTCTAAAAAATCATATATAGTATTTTTGACTAACTGTGCGAGGGCTAGGGGGCTGTAGTGGAGGGTGACTGGAAACAGAGAGGATGTGGTCTGTGAGGAACTGTCAGAGCAAGTGGAAACCGCACAGCGAGCCTCTCCCACCCGCCCACTGTCTTTATCGCGGTTCGGTCAGCAAAGCGGAGGTTTCTCCAGACCACGCCAGCGGCCGGTCCCACGCCGGCCCCCGCTCGCTGCCTTTCGTCCGTGTCACTCACGTGGTGATCAGCGCCGAAGTGTCTGGACGTGTCGCACGTCCGCGCTCCTTCACACATACACATGGCCGCAGCAAGGAAAATGTTGACAGTTACCGCCTTGCATCTTACCTGATAACAAAGGTGTCGCTTCCTCACCAAGAGATACTTGCTGCTGGCCTGGGGGGCGGGGGGGGGGGTGTGTGTTTAAACCGCTCCTCATGGTTCCACTCTGGCTCGCTTTTCAGTTACTCTGTACAGACTTGTGTCTAAAAAATTCAAAGGTCCGTCTCTATGCCGTGTCTTTAAATATAGTAAACTCCAACCGTCACCACCTCAAACAGACAGATGCTGGTTGCTTGTTTTTTGTTCGATGCTTTATAAATAGATCGCCTTTTTGTAGTTCCGTAGCTAATTAACTAAAAATCCTGTATAGCTAAAAAAAAAAGTGGTTGCTGTCTTCTGGTGAATGTAAACAAATGTTGAATCTATTTCTGCAAATTATGAATGAATGAGAATGGATGACCATAAACACAACATAAAAATATGTTATACATTATTATATTGTAATTATATTGCAATAGTACTTGCTAGTGATTAGCTAATGCCGAATTGAGCTGATACTGATTCCCCTAAATCACCTACCCCTCTATTAATGGCTTATCATGGGCTCAATAACGGCGCCTGGAGCCGACTAGCATAGGGCGTAAGGCGAGGCGACGCTGTGGATGGGATACCAGACCATCCCAGGACACATGCACACAGATGAGCAAGTCATGTAGATCGATTACCCCGAATTTGGGTTACAGGATCAAACTCAAGAAATAAGGGAAGAAGATGCGAAACCAACGCATATATGCAAGGAGCAGGAGTAGCTTCATACTCAATTCTTTAAAATTAAATTTTGCATGCTCTTATTAAACCCGTTTGCCCAATTAAGGAAAGGGTATTTAATTCTATAATTCTACATTTTTACAATCATCTGATTTAAAAAACGAACACAAAGACTCCTGAAACAAAGCCAGATAAACATCTAAATAATTACCAGCACAGTGGGGTGAAAAGCATTCGCTAAATTGGGTGTCTAATAACTCTTAATTCTTTTGTGGTTAACCCTTTCACAAAGACAAACACGAGAATTAGTGACCTAGTGACTCGGATGCTTGTAAAGTGGTGAACAGGCTCCACCTGCAGGAGAATTCAGGCGACGTCGCGTTGTTAGACTCGATCTTTTTAGATTTTTTTTTGCCTTGCCTATCGAAGTGGATAAGTCACGACCATTTTTACGGCTCATCATTTTGCGTTCCTGAATATAGCATAATAATAACAATGAGAAAACACAATCAGCCGCTAGGGAGACGTGATACGTCAATAGGAAAATAAAACAGCTAAATACGAACAGGTTCCTTTCTCTTATCAGAATGCTTAGCTACAGTAAAGTACGAAATGTAACGAATTTAGTCATAAAACAAATATAGACTTAATTACAGTGCTTGAATACTTTGGGTTGCTGCCTACAGTATAGAATATTCGAGCCTTGTCATAGCTGTCCCACTGATGCAAGACTGTCCTAGACTTTAAAACTGAGAATCAGTATTTAATACGCTCTAAATATGGAGTGCGGAGTATTGGGGTTGAAAACTTTGTGGTTTGTAGCAACTGAATACACTTTAAGGCATCGTTTGTGTAACCAGATAGTACAACAATCACAGTCCACCGAGTCTGAGAATGAATCCCTGAGAATAAAGTTTTATAATCTCAAACTCTGGGAGCTTAAACATTTTTTCTGTTATGTTAGGAAAGGCACAATGTTTCTGATTAATATTCATAAAAGGAAGCATACCCGTGACAGTATCGCTAGGCCCAGTGCTGAGCAGTTTGACAAAATTGTCAAACTAGACTTGTTAATTACTGTAAGGCTACTCCCATGACAAGGAAGAAATGGGTTTTTATTAAATTAGAAATAGACTGAGGACTCATTTAAAATCCAGCTGCACTGCATTTCAGCCTTGCCATACCTATCTTATGTTCAGCAATGAGTTTAATTAAAGTTTTCCTCTGATGGATGCATTTATTTTCACTGTAAATTAAGTTTCATTAAGTCTTTTGATTGTAAGGAGACCAAGGCAGCACGTATTAGAGGCAAGATTCTAACCCACAAACGTGGAGGTGTGAGGTGACAGTGACACCACAGGGCCACCAAGTCAGCCCAGAGAACACCAGTAATATAGTCATTTTATGGCACACAGAACTCTCTGTCTGAACCTGTAAACTCAAAAATGATGATTAAGAATTAATGTCAAGTTTAACAGAATTACACTTCCGAGAAAAAGTTAGGGTCTTTCACAATTACTTGATTGCACACATTAATTGCTTATACTTTGAACTAATTTTTCATAATCTGTGCTAAGAAAAATATACAAACCTCTTGGGTGATGACTTCTGTGAACTGAGTTAACTGCAGTTGTATGCTGAGTGAGATGTATAAGTGGGCTTTAAGCCAAGATACTATCAAAAAACAACAACAACAACAAACTTTATTGCTCTTCACAATAAAGACCAGCTGAAGTGAAACATACTGGAGCAAAATTAGGCTTTTAGAGCTGCTGAGGGTCATAAAACAGGAATAGGCCCCCAAAATTGGCAGACAGTCATGCACAAACTGGAGGAATTTCAGCACTATTGCTGCTCTCCCTGTGAGTGGCCACACTGCAAAGATCACGGCAAAGATCACTGCCAAAAAGATCACAGCAAAGATCACTGCCAAAAGGATCACTGCAAAGATCACTGCCAAAAGATGCTACAAGAGGTAATGGTGAACCACAGGGGAACAGCCAAACATTTGTGAGCATGTCTTATGTACTGTAGTGGCTAATGTCTGATTGGATAATCAGAAAATCACTGAGCAGCAGTGGTGCTAGAGCAGGGATAGCGCTGAAAAAACGGCTGCCCATCTTAAGTTTGCCAAAGTGCTGCATATTCCATTGACAGCTAAGAAAGGTTTTTGGCAAAAAAAGCTGCAATGTTATGTTTGGAAGAACCAACTTTAAGTAAAGGCGAGGCGAGTTTATTTATATACGACATAGCTTATTCAATGTGCTTTATAGAAATAAAAGAAGCAAAAAAAAATGCAGGTAGAAAAAGACATAAAAGAAGACAATAAAATACACAGAAATGTAGAACAGCAAGCATGTTGTTACACAGGAAAACCAAAAACTTCACCCCCTCTTTGAGAGAACATCACCAATTGGGATTTATCCCCCCCAGTTATTCTGGGATCATCCATTGGTCTTCAATGGCTTATTTATTTGCAAGGAGCCCGCAAATATTGCCAGAGAGCACAGAGCAGAACGCAGGGCAGCATCCTGGCTGAGACGCTGCTGCATCTTACAACAGAAAGAGGGAGTGAAACTGGCAGTTTACTTAACTGCATATCTCTGGTGGAACAATTCGTTCCAAACTGCATCAAATATTACACTGGGCAAATATCAGGCATATATAACAGGAGTCTTATGCTGAACAGAAGATGGCCATAAACCCAGAATTAAATCTGCAACACAGAACATTTAACATTTTGTAATGATTAAATGAATGTCCTGATCTACCCTTGCTGAAACTGTGTTGCATGCAAAAAGTTATGAATGAAGTGATACACGTCTGTGAAGAGGAACGTGCCAAAACAGCTGCTAATCATCGTTCAGAGATAGGTTAAGAGCAGCCCCCACCACTTACTAAACATCAATATTTAACACACTATTCCAGGTTAGAATGTTTAAATATTAAACAAAGACAGAAATTGTTTGTGTTAGTTGTTTAATAATTTTTTTATTATGATGAAATCAGATCACAATTTATGAATACAGGAATCCAGATAATTGCAAAGTTTTCACAATTTTTTTCTCACCTGTAGGTAATACAGAAAGGACCCTGACAAGGCGTATTGCTGCTTGGAACAGCAGTGTCTCAGACTGAAACACATTGGACAGTCGAAATAGCCGTGCCCATTATTCAGGACACAAAAACAAGGCCCGTGGGACAGTGGGCGACCATTCATATGCCTCGCATGGACGCTCTGAAAGGTAATTCAACATCTGGGTTAGTTCTCCCAGACTCAGTAACGGCTTCTTCCCCCAGGTCGCCACGCTAATGCCCCCCCTACACACCCTCACTTAGGCAGGACTTAATCCATTTGCACTTAGCCACTTGATTGCATACCTCTTTTCTGGCCTGTCATTTACCACTTAGTTACTGTTCTTCATGATTTTACACTATATGGGCAAAAGTATGTGGACATCAGCTTGTCCAACATCTGATTGTTAAAGAGGGTATTAATATGCAGTCAGCTATCCTTTAGTGCCTGTCATGTCCTGTTCTGCCAGATCTTCGTGTCTCCGCCCTGGTGGGGCTCTGATAAGTGACACCCACAGCTCCTTCGTCTTTGCTCTCATTTCAGCCTCCATGTGACCCACTGCACCATCCTCTCGTTGCACCCCCTTGTTGTTCTTGTATACAAGTGCTTCCCTGCTCTGTGAATCTCGGGTCTGTCATTAACGTCGTGTTGTGTCTTCAGGTCTGTATCCTCTCCCTTCTGATCCCCTGTGATCTGGTTTTGTTCAGCCCTTTAATAAAGCCTCTTTTGTCTGCCCTGTTACCCGACTCTGTGTTCTCCATTCTGCCGCGCTACATGACAGTTGCCATAATGGCCTTTGCTGTTCTGGGAAGGATTTCCGTTACATTTTGGAACTTTGCAGCTATTCAGGTGCAATATTGATGCTGGGTGATCAAGTCTGAGGTCTCAGGAAAATACCCCTCCCCATGTGTATCTTTTGACTATATTATGATATTATGGTTATATCTTGACCTAAGCTTAAATATAACAGTAATATTTTTATGCCCTACACAGACAGCAGCACTGCAAGAAAGCAAAAAAGGGATCTGAGAAATACATAAATGCATGATAGATATTTTAAGACATTGCACTGAATAAAATCACCCAGTGGCATTACAGCCTCAGAAAGGCTACTAATCTGTCTAAAATAATTTGCAGTTGTGGGATTATATCACCTGATTGCAAACAAATAGCTGATCAGCCTAATGATCCTTGAGAGGCAGGATATAAAATCTGTTACATATTGCTCTTGTATGACTACGTAACAGAAGTGTTATGGACCCAGGGCATGGTGCAAGCAGGAAATCACACTACTGACCAAGGTTTTACCTGGGAAAGGAAGGTGATGATCCATTTGCGATTTTAAGAGACAACAGGGATTTATTGAGGGAACTGAAATACACTAGGAACCATAAAAATAACAGGGCCACAAGCAGTCAGAACCAAAGATGGGAAAACACTGCTGGAACCATGAACCATGGTACAAAGGAAACCAGGCAGGGAAGCATAGGGTAGCATCTACATAGTAACATTGACAAAGCAACAAGCACTATACCTAATGCAAAGCAGGACAGGCACTTAAATGCATGGAAGACTGGGGCAAACGAGGAACAGGTGTACGATAATCAATTAACCAATCAAACACTGGATCAAGGAAACTGGAATAAGTGGAGCTAATGGCATGGGAACTAGGGAGTGTTACAAATACCAAAAACTCACAAACATTAACTGAGAATTAAACACTAGAAATAAAACACATGGATAATTAAACAGAACCAGAAAGGAACAGATCAGAACACAAGTGCAGCCTAGGACAAGAAGGTTAATATGGAAAACAAACAATAAGAAACAAAATCCAAGAAATAAAAATAAACAGATGAACAAACAAAATAAACAGACAAAATAAATGAACCTCTGATCAGCAGGACTCAGTCTGAGCCACACACTTAGCAGATTGCGCTATTAGACGGTCAGGGAAACAGGAGAAAACACACAAGGGTTTGAGGAGGAGTGACAGGACAGGATGAATAGCTACACCTGGTGGTCAGACGAGGAAGAGACACGAAGGGTAAGGTCCGACTGGTGCCAACCCTGGGAAGACGTCGTTTAGAGCAGGTTCAAAGTGCTGGTCAGTTCTGAGCCTCTGCTGCATCTGAGAAGAACTAGTACAATATAATACAATATGTATAATATTAGCAACGTCACATAATGCAATGTAACAACCACGATCGGATAGGAAACTACAAAAAAGTTCAGAGAAGGATTGAAAATATTTGCTCCAAACACTTTTCTGATTTAACCAAATATTTTTTCTATTTCAAATAACAACCAAAGGCCTCCGACATCTAAATTCACACACTTGTAAAAGATGCTAAGTTAAAACATTGCGTATTTTTATACCACACTGGTCCTACTAATAGTTACAGTTTTCTTATTATGATGCAAGTGTTTACTTTTTAGAAATTTTAAAAGGAGGTATATTTTTAAATATGGACGTCTTCTTGAACAATTTATAGTTTAAATCAGTATAAATATGTCATGAAGATCTATTTATAATTATCACATGCAGATGTCTCACGCAGAGGTGGAAAGTTCAGGTCCAGAAAGTACAAATCCAGACCAAGGTTTTGTTTCAACCAACCAGCTGAGTACTCTGTGGCTGTGACTGTTTATACTCCATTGGTTGGTTGAAACCAATCCTTGATCTGCATTTTTACTTTCAGGCTTGAACCACCCACCTCTGGTGTTATGAATATTCTGTAGACCAGTGGTCACCAACCTTTTTGAAACTGAGAGCTACTTCACGGGTACTGAGCCATACGAAGGCCTACCAGTTTGAAACACTCTTCTTAAATAACAAATCTTCTCAGTTTACCTTTAGTTATATATTATCATTAATGATACTAATCTATGTGAAGACACTGGTCACGTTTATGATTTTATCAACAATGACTATTTTAGACGTTGCTCACTGGTGAGTTGTGCTATTTTTAGAACAGGTCCGCGGGCGACTCACGTGGTCCTTGGGGGCATCCTGGTGCCCGCGGGTACCATGTTGGTGACCCCTGCTGTATGCCGTAGTATATAGATTGGCCAGAGCGTGCTACTGAGCAACAGTAAGGCAGAAGGTGGAGTAAATCCGCCACTAGGCGGCGCTCATCACTCCCGCACCATTCACCCTAAAAACTCACACCCACACTGCCCACCGTGCGGGTCACCCCGAATAGCCACCCCAGACATACTGCCATTTGCATTAACATTTAACATTAAACGCCATACGTGACGTTGCTTTGTACCACAACGAGGACCCAGCAGTGGATGACTGCACTGAGCTATTTGCATTAATTACAGGGCTGGCAGCAGACCAGCCGCGCTACGGTATTTAATACTTTAGCGTCGGTATTTTGAGACGTTCAGACGGGCAGTACAAAGGCACCAAAGACACAAGAGCCGGCGTTTAGGGAATATCTTTATTTATTTCATGAACAGGAAAAGCTGTACTTCATCGCAGCAATACATTATACCAGACCAGTACCGGTTACATCGCGGCACTTAAAATACGAGCGAAAGAGGCAAGTAGAAACAATATATTTACCCAGCTGTTTGTTTATTTATCATTATAATAAAAAAAACACGCCTAGAAAGAGCAGCGTTCCTGGCACCGGGATCGCCTCGGATGCCACAGTTTGCTCCGAGCTGGAGAAAAACAAGTTATGGCTATCTGACAGTCGGGTTTTTTTTTTCCTGATTAATAAAGCAGGACTTCATTTTTTCGCCGTATCCACAGCAGAAGACGGTGAGTTTTCAAACATTATTTTAGAAGTGAACTGGAGGCAGACCGGGTAGCGAGCAGCCGACGGCGCGCTGCTTTTACTCCGTAAATACGTTTGCATGTGTAACACAAAACTGTAACCCAGCTTCTTACTTAAAACACGATTCTGGAAAAAGCGGAAAGGGACTGGTGATGTGCTAAAGAAGCCGGCTATACATGCACGTCCGCTCCGGCTTGCTGCGAGTAGCACGCTGGTTAATATTAAGTTTACGCCCGGTTAGCTAGGCAGTATCTTCGAAGGCGATGTTTTGCAGCCTGCAGTGGCGCTGCGATCGTTAGCCGGTTGTATAGCAGCCTGCATGCTGCTGTCCGCGACGCCGGGTAACGTTGTCGCGTAACGTTGTTCGCATTACAGTAACTCTTAATAAGTCTTTTGTCTGTTTCTGAAAGCGGCGCCTCGTTGTCTTATCGGGGTGACAATAGTGGATTTTTCCACTGAGGGGAATATAGGACAAGCTATATAGTTAGAGGTATTGAAATATTAAGAGTCATAAGATTATAATTACTTTCTCAAAGAAGTATAGAAATAAATAGGATGTTACAGAGCTTCCTTGTAAATACTATTCAGGTTGTGACGTCATTGCATTGTTAAGGTCGTTTATTATTATTTGCGCGTTAGCCTGTTGGGTCCGCCTGTACTAAACGCACTGGCACGTTCATTAGCTGGCTAAGCTAAGCTACTTCAGTTCCACCTTAAATTAATGTCGGCAGTCATTTCGTTTGCACTGACGTCAACAGTAGACTAAAGCCGTGCTTAGTATTTTAATGCATTGCACGATTTATGTTGACAGACCTATTGAAAACACCAAGAGACGAATATTATTGAGAGGTTATGGTTGTGTAATTACCTGCATAAAAATAAACATAAACCGGAGAAATGAATTCAACGTAAATGTCTTTTTTCAACCAGTCCCCTGAATTGTTTTGTTGCTGGTTTTAGTGGTGAATAAACACAGCAAAAGAAAGGTACCTAGGCATTCTTATCCAAAAAGGGGGTTCAGCAACGCATGGATTCATCTGACGTATGTATGTAAGTATATGACATGCATATTTTATTGTACTCTTAGCCTACATATTTGCCTGCATGTATATATTGCAGGTATAAACCATTGTTACGTGTTTCAACAGGAAATGAACGGGAAAAGATTATAATAGGATTTTTTATATTCAGGATTCAGTGGGAAATGTGGAAATAAACTTGTGCTGACGTTTGCCTCTGCAGTATATCGCCTGCCGCTCATTTTTCAAACATATCACATGAATAATTGACCTGCATATTGATCTGTGGTAAATGACAGGTGGCATGAAAGGTAGAAAGATTAAATATACATTGAACTGCTGCATATTTGCTCTGTTTCTACGCATTCCAGCAGTCTCAAAACATTTTGTGCTATTGGTGTGGCAGTGCAGTACCTCAATGTGATGAGACTGCTCATGGTTTGGCGTGAGTTGTAAGACAGCTTGCCATTGGTCAGTCCACTGCTATGACATAGTGGAACTTCCTTTGAACAGAGGTTTATTGTTTTTCTTGATCAGTTTTTATATATAAGGCAACTGTGATCTTTTATAAGATTACTTAGAATCCATTAGATCATGTCAGTTCTAAAGGCAGTAGATGAACACCCTCATCAGTTATTAATGAAAACATAGACATTATGCATTGTTATAGGAAGAAAGAAATGTATAATGACTAAGATGTACAAATCAAATCATTAATTGTTCCTAGGAAATTATTTCAGAAAATGACTCCGAAATCATCATCATTTGAACAAATAAGCCCTTGTACAGTGAAATATGTGCAGTATCAAACACAAATACGCATGACCACAAAGTACTTCAAAATATCTTACCTCCACACAAATATTCAAAATTACAATTTTGCTATAATGTTAGATATTAAACTGGTGATCAGGTTCAACCTCCCCAGGACTGACTCCCGTCTGGCTTTTCACTTGCAGTAGAGACCAATGTTTTTTTAGGGATTTACTCACCTATTACTCTGCATGTACTAGGACGGTTTTCTGATTGTTTGGTACTATATGCAAAGGGCACTTTACACGGTGCACACAAAAACAACATGGAATATCGTTCGTGCAAAGAAAGGGGCGGCGTTTGGCTTCACAGGTCATGACCCTCTGCCCACGATCGGAAGGTTGCTGGTTCAAATCCTTTAGTCGACAGAATGATTTCATTGTTGGTCCCTTGAGCAAGGCTTTGGAACCTCATTTAGTTCGGGACTCGCTGACCCTGCTTCCTTAATTTTACATCATCTAGGATAAAGTGTCTGCTATTTAAATAAAGGCAGGTCCACAAGATGGATGAGAAGATGATATAGGCACAGCAAGAGGAATTGTGGGAAAGGGTGACTGATTTCTTAATTTTTCAGTTTGAGGTTTAATTTTTAGATGCAAAAATGCTAATCTCATATGTTTGATGTGTATTTCAAAAAGGGTGATCTTTTATTGATAGCAATGCCAATCATTTTAACAAAATGCAAAGCAAAAATAATGCAAAATTTAACAACATGAAATACCTTTTTGCATTTAATAGCTTAATGAGACAGAGCATTAAAGGTAGAATATGAATTACTTCTCTGGAACTTGGGTAAGCTATATCTTTCTGACCTCTCACACATCAATCATAATGTGTTTTCAGGTACTGCATTTAGTAGTGGCTGTGCAATACAGGCAGATAAGCAGGTAATAGTTAAATGAAAGAGGTGAAGCACGTCATCTTAGTATGTAGAAGTGCTTTTTTAGGCTGGGTATATGGTTTACAGAGACTGTCATGTTGGAAATTTGGTAAAGTGCTTTTCAGTTAAACCTTTATTTTGAAATTTAGTGCTGGGTAATTTCACGTTGACTCTTTTTAATCACCTTATATTCATATGAAGGTAAAAGAATATATCTTTATCAACCTCTTTAATCATTCATCACCCATGTTCGTATTCCTTGTGTTTTCATCTTATGGTCTTATTTAGCCCTCCTTATACGTAACAATTTATACCTGTTCAGCACAGTTTATATTATAAGGCTGAGGAATGTTGATGTAGAATTGTAGAATTGTTTTACTGGTCGTATTCTGCAGTCTGTATTGCCATGGCACTGGTGTTTGGAGTTTGTAAAAAAGCTTAGTAGAGTGTTTTATTTATGCTGTATTTGAGAACCTCACTTTTTCAGTAACGTATCTTCATATGACGGCAAATCCTCACATTATGCCAATAACAATTGTGTCATTTATTAATTTAGCCGATGCTTTTGACTAAAGTGACGTATAAGCTAGGCAGACGGTACATTACAAGCATGCAGTGGTCAAGGGTTACCTTCCAAAGAATGACTAATAACGAGTACGAGGTAGGTTTGGAGCAAGAGCTCCAACATGTTGTGTGTATAGCAGGAATCTAAAAGGGGAGGAAAGGGGAAACTAGTGCAAAAAGAACATTCATGAAACTCAAGAAACCAGCTAAGGGATCACGGATGAAGATCTTCTCAGTGATTAGAGGATTATTTGAGATATTCCTAGAACAGATGGGTCTTGAAGTGTTTCTTGAAGGTTGAAGGGGATTCTGATGACCAGATGTGAATAGGTATCTTGTTCCACCATTGAGGAACCACCCAGCTGACATAGTGTGACCTCTCTTGCTTGATGATGGAAGAGAGCAAGATGGGATGCAGGTCTTGATAAGCTGCTTGATGGAGGTGGGTTTTCTTCTGTTAACAGATCTGAAAGCCAGCATTAAGGACATGGTGTTAGTGCTTACAGGGAGCCAATGAAAAGAGAAAAAGAGGTTGTAACATGAGTGTTTTAACTGACTCCAGAATACTAGCTATGCTGTTACGTTTTTGAGACATCTGCAGTGGTTTGACAGTGCAAGCTAGTAGTCTTGTTGGTAATCGAGTCATGAGATGACAGCTGTCGTGACAAAGAAACCTTGATATTCCTGGTATTATACAGAGTTGATATGCAAGCCCACGAGGTAGCTGTTATGTGTTTAGCCAAGGATAGTTGACTGGCTATCATCATCTGTAGGTTTCTGGCAGACCTTGATGGGGACAATGTCAATGATCCAAGCTGTACAGCTCAGTCATAGTCAATGATAGGGCCGCAGGGAAGACGAGAAGCTCAGTGTTAGAGGTTCAGCTGGAGGTGACGATCATACTGATCAGATTGTTTTTCAGTGGCCCATTGTACCTTTCTATGACTTCCACTAATAGCGGCTCATAAGTACGATGCGGATGCTGTTTGTTTTGGAAGTCTCTGCACTCTACCAGTTGACCTCTAAAGTGGGATCCCTGGTTACTACAAGGTCTCTATAGGATCCCAAATCTGCAGATAAACACTTTTAGTTTTAACATTAGGCACTGTAATATCATATGACCTTCCAAAAGGATAAGGTTCTGCCCGTTTATAAACGTCTACTATTACTAGCCCAGAAGTGTATTTATTTACAGCAGGCATTTCAATAAAATCCATCTGCAGATATGTCAATATGCCCATGTGGACTGTATTTCCAACATTTTATGCAGGCACAAATGGTCAACACAGTTGATGAGCAATTTTAGTCATTGTTGGGACATAAGACCCTCATGCTTTTGGGACCAATCATGCCACCGAAGAGGAAGGCGTCATATTTTAGTAGACCATTCACAAAATTGACAGCCTGATTTCCACAACCCTCTGTTGCAGTAGCCATGGCATGAACGACAACAGTTCAATTCAAGTCAATTCAATCCAATTCAGTGTAATTCGGTGCAATTCAGTTATTTGTATAGTGTATTTTCACAACATTACCTTGTCTCCAAGTGCTTTACATTATCACTTCCCAAAGCCCCCTGAGAACAAGGCAGAGGCAATAGTGTCAAAGAAAATGTGCCTTGAAGGAAGACACCTTAGGAGGAACCAGACCCAAAGAGGGAGCCCATCCTCCAGGGGGCAGCAGAGGAAGCCCTAACCCTAACCAGACCCAAAGGGAGAGCCCATCCTCCAGGGGGCGACAGAGGAAGTCAAATGAGGAAGTCTTAATCGGTAGAAGATTCCTGGAAATTAGGTTTAGAATCGGAATGTAATAATAAGGTTACCAGATGAGAAATGCATGTTGTTTCCACAAAGCTTCTTAATAAAGTCCTAGCAAGAGGAGTAAGTTCAGTTTCTAAGCGTAGGTTGTATTTAGCAGTGGAGCAGCATCAGAATAACAGCATGTCCTGCATTGTGTGCCATCTGGAGCACGAGAAGAAACATGTACAGTATGATCAGGGGAGCATCTGGTGCATGCCGATTATGGAGGTTGAAACAGCCAGTTTGCAATCATGTGGCTCCCCATCAATTGGACGAGGAAAACATTTAGCTGCATTCAAAACATCGTATGGTGGCAAGGAGAAGCTCATAGATGCTG
The DNA here is from genome assembly GCA_026784285.1 of Stomatorhinus walkeri. Taxonomy (NCBI): domain Eukaryota; kingdom Metazoa; phylum Chordata; class Actinopteri; order Osteoglossiformes; family Mormyridae; genus Stomatorhinus; species Stomatorhinus walkeri. Next base: position 17,165,646 of record JAODUD010000127.1, read on the forward strand.
TGTAGCAAGTTTGTCACATGTGGTTCCATATGGACAAGAGTGTCCCTGTTCCAGAGGAGCAGCTTGTTGGACAGCATATGTAGCTGCAGTCACTGTAAATATCCTTGGGTTTCATGAGAACCAACTAATGGCCAGGGGTAAGCAGACAAAGCAAGAGGAGGTATAGAGCTGAGGGGTGTTTTCGAGGCTGGGGGAGTGCTTCCTTGATCCAGTGAAGCAGCCTAAGACTCTATGGTCTCCTGATGTCCAATAGTGTCTTTGCTAGTGCTGCTTAATCTATAATGTACTGTCTTAGTAATACTTAATACAAATAACAATGGTGTTTGTTTAACATGCTGCAGTGAAGGGGGTGTGACCGGGGGGGTCACCAAATTACTGAGTCTCCTGGGAAACAGTGTGGGGCTCTAGGTCTAAACTTGAAGCAACACAGTGTACCAGCAGTCCCCAGATTAAAAACGTCCAAATTGCGAACAACTCGTACTCAAATGGACAACCATATAGTCAATTGTATTAAATATTTGGGTTAAATACAATGGTTTGTAATAAAAAACACATGCACTACTTTGTGATGCTCATGAAAGCATTGCAAGGCTTCAGTGTTTAGTCGGCATGAGATACAGTACTGTATGTAGTTACTTTTATTCTTGTTAGTATTTTTATTATTGTTATTATGTACTGTATTCCTATTTTGCTGATTTACTTAAATTCAGCTTAAAGATGGACGTAGGGATTGGATCCCATGCCTAACCTGGGGACTGCCTCTATGCATCTTACTGATAGGAACTGGAAGGGAGTGGAATGCCTTTCTTGCAACAGAAGAGAGCGCCAAACATAAATCAATGATGTGAGAACAGTTGTTGAGTTTGGGACCACTGGAAAAGCAGGAATTACCCATGCATTCTCAGGTTCTGCTTGAATCGCCATGAATTCTTTCTCAGTTACTCAGCCAACAATATGGGAGTATTATTGAGACTCTGAGTAGGAATTATTACTCCTTCTTCCAAGGAGTAATCACAGGTGCTATACGTCTTTCAGCTTCTCAGGAAAGTGCATGATGTCGCTTCCCCAGAATGGGTTTGGAAGTGTTTAAAGTAATACAGACGGAGGTAGCTCCACGAATGTGACCAACATCACTGGAATGTTTAGCCCGCAGATGGCTTGGAACTTATGACAGCTGGCCATGGATAGACATTCCTGCAATAACAGATGCCTATGCAAATACAGCAGAAGTGCTCATAGATGTTGGACATCAAGCAAGATAGATTCCATCTGCCACGTCGACCAGCAGTCCTTGTGAGATGTTCTTTTGGCATTTCTGTTCTTCCCTGACCGTCCTACCCGAGTGCTCTGTATGATGACCATTCTGAATCTCCAAGGTCGCATGCGTATGTGTGTCAGAAAGAGTTGTGCACGCGCTCCATATGGGCTGAAGAGACATGAAGTTAAAGAAGGGAACTGGCAGTACTCGGTGCATTTTATCCGAGCTCAGCACAGTCTGTGTCGTCATACTCTGTGTAACGAGAGGTGCAGTGCAGCTCGGAAAACTGCAGCGTCAGTGTCTGCAAAGAAAGAAAAGAGGACTTGATGAGACTGAAGTCACAGAGCTTATTATACTGAAAAGAAAACAAATGATCAGGACATCTACACCAGTACATTGAGGGCTTTGACAACATGAGAGTACAGGTAGAAGTCAGTCTCGGTGTCTTCAAGTATCACAATAAATACTCCATCTGGGCTACCATTGACTGTACAGTTCAGTTTCCACAACAAGCCCTACCTAACTGTTCCAGTGGTGCTCCTTCAGTGAGCAAAACACTTGTTTTTCACTCGATGTACCCAGCATTACAGGTGAAGGGTTAGATCACAGGGTTGTTATAAGGATACTCATGAAATACCAACTTTTCTCTCCCTATCCATGTTCTGTAGCCGCATGTCCTATTCAGGGTTATGGGGGTCTGGAGCCTATCCCAGAGGCCACGGGTACAAGGCAGGGAACAACCCTGGATGGGGCACCAACCCATCGCGGGGCACACTCGCACACCATTCACTCGCAACAATTTGGTATTTCCTATTCACCTCCGCATGTTTTTTGACTGGGGGGGTTGAACAAAGCCCCACACACAGAGCCACAAACCATGGTTCCAGAGCTGTGAGGCAACAGTGCTATCCACTGCACCACTGTGCCACCTCCCAGTTTTCTTTGTTTGTTGGCCAAATGTGTCACATGAGGAAGATTATAAACCTGAATCGAGGAACGTATATGACACATCCCCCCCCACCCTGAAGCTGGGGGGAGTCCTCGCAGCCTTTAATTGCTGAGGGCATTAACTAGCCTAGCGACCAGTCTGGCCATCTACACTGCATGCCTGACCTTGCCTAGTGCTAAACCTAGTCTGCCATTTCCTTTGCTTTGGCCTGTTACTGAGCCATATGTTTGTGTCTGTAATGTAACCTGAAGGGTAACAGATAGTGATAATAGCTTATTGTTATACTGGCCTTTTGTACCATCAATTTGCTTATATATATAGATGAGCTGCACCATGTAATAACTCCTGCACAGTTTCCCTCTTCCAGCTGGTGCAGTGTTTTCTAACTCCACCTTGCAGTTTTCCTTGCACAGTTTCTCTCTTCCAGCTTGTGCAGTGTTTTCTAACTCCACCTTGCAGTTTTCCTTGCACAGTTTCTCTCTTCCAGCTTGTGCAGTGTTTTCTAACTCCACCTTCCAGTGTTCCTGCAGACCACTCACTGATGGATGAGTATGTGTCTCTGTTCCTGTCTCCTCTGTCAATACTGAGTGTTGCTCTGACACCCCTTGAATCCTCTCCAGAACCCATCCTTGGGCCTCTACCACCATTTGCTTGTATGCGTGTACTTTAGACTAATCTGCACGCTATGGCTCCCTGAACAAGATCGTCATCTTCCCTATTCATAGGCACATCTGTCTTCATTGATCTTAGGGCTGCGTCAAATCCTGTAGCAATATGTGTCTGTTTAGCCTTTTTTTCTATCTCTGTGTCTCTTATTTGTCAACTTCTCTCTCCACATCTGCTCCCTGATTCTACATGTCATTTGCTCTCCAATCTTTCCCATTTCCATTTTTCCTTAATTTCATTCTTACACACTTCGATCTGTCCCTGTTAAAAAGGTTGTCTCTGACTAACCCTTCACACTCGTTGGTCCTCCTCACCCACATCCATATGAATGACTGACTCAGATCCATAATTCACACACCAAAAATCTGCTAGCATCCCCATTGGAGGAGTTAAATCCCTTACACC
>JAODUD010000127.1:17181164-17198105 GCA_026784285.1 Stomatorhinus walkeri
AGCAAGTTGAGGGAGGCATAAAAAGGAATTTCCCCATGGGGATAAATAAAGGATTGATTATTATTATTATTATTAACACGGGCGCTAGCATGGGAGCTCACCAGTGGTGCTTTTCCACTGCCATCAAGAACTGAACTGATGGGTTTTCTGTTGTAAACTATGCAAGCCTTACCTGAGCCGTACCCAAACCATAGCCATTCCGACATGCCCCTGCTTTCCAGCAAGGCCGAAAGCATGACCAAGACGGGATGGTTGCGTCAGCACCATCTGATTGGCCAAAAGGCAGGGAGATACCAGGGTTCTGTGCATGGATTACATAACGGGGTAAAGGGCTTTTTCTAAATATTCATTATTAGCAGTATCGCACATGGTGATGTACCAGTGTATTCCCAATAACTTGGAACTGAAACGTTTTGAAACTCCTACTTAAAAAAACTACTATAGAACAGCTGAACAGAATGGATTCGTAATGCAAATTTATGCAAGCGAATGCTGATTCTGCTAGCGTGGCGTGCTCGGAAATTAGCACATAGTAAATCATGATGTGCACCGCGCGAACAGTAAACATCTCTTCGGTTTTATGTCACTGTCACTCTCCAAACCGGGCGACGCCTTTACTGAGCCGACTCTTCTGCGGTGGAAAACTGAAGTAAGCTGGAGGTGCACTGTGACTATAATTGGCTTGGGTACAGCTTGGTTATTGTATGCCAGTGGAAAAATGCCATAAGGAAAGTATGACAGCTGACGGAGTCAGAAACTTTCCTGACTGAGATGGGGTAGCCTGTGCATATGAAAGCTGTTGCCTGGGTACATGTCAGAGAATGCCACTGTTGGGAAAGAAGACTCTTGTGTGACATCTCAATTTTCTAAAAGCCAATTTCAGAGCATGAAAACAAGCGGGACAACGTTCTGGTGTCATAAGAGACCGAACTTAGCCATCGTTCATGTTTGCCTTGAGAAAAATACCACGCATCACCAAAGGCACGCCATGGGCGGCATGAGACACGATGGTGGCAGCTCCACGCTGTGTGGCAGCGTCTCTGCTGCAGGCCCTGAAGAAACTGGAGGAAGAGGGTGGAAGGAACGTAGCAAAATACTGGGAAGCCCAAGAGGGAAGTAAGAGAAGTGCAGCTTGGGGGGAAGGTTTTATCTTCTAGCTAGTCAACACCACCACACACAAGCCATTCGCCAGTAGCTTTGGGTTTACAAACAGCCAAGGTTAATGTGTTGGAGTGACCAAATCAGAGCCCGGACGTCAATGCAACTGACAAATTGTGGCTGGACCTGAAAGCAGCTGTTCACATCTGGTTTAATTGCATGCACCTTGACAGAGCTTGAGCATTTTTGTAATAAAGAATGGGTAAAAATTGCAGCATGTAGAGGTACAAAGCTGATGGAGATTCAACCACACAGAGTCAAAGCTATAAAGGTCCATGCATCCATCCATCCATTTTCCACCACTTATCTGGGGTCGTGTCGTGGGGGCAGCAGTCTAAGCAGGCCCAGACATCCCTCTCACCAGCTTCTCCGGGGAGATACCTGAGTACTCCCAGGCCAGCTGAGAGATATTATCTCTCCGGCATGTTCTGGATGTGCCCCAGGGCCCCTTCCAGGTTGGACGTACCTGAGACTTCCCAAGGAGCTGTCCCACAAGCATCCTAGATAGATGCTGACCCACCTCAACTGGCTCCTTTCGACGTGGAGGAGCAGCGGCTCTGCTTTGAGCCCCTCCTGAACGTCCGAGCTCCTCACCCTGTCTGTAAGGCTGTGCCCAGACCCTCTGTGAAGGAAACTCATTTCTGCTGCTTGTATCCGCAATCTCATTCTTTCGGTCACTACTCAAAGCTTGTGACCACGTGTGAGGGTAGGAACAGATTGACTGGTAAATCGAAAGCTTTGCCTTCAGGCAGTAACTCGTCCCCCATCAGGACAAGACAATCCACCCTTTTCCAGTAGAAAATCATGACCTCTGGCTGGAGGTGTTGGTCCTCATCCCTGCTGCTGCACACTGAGCTGTAAACTGACGCAGTGATTCTTCAGCTCACCGACCGAGGATGCCAGCAGGAACCCGTCATCTGCAAAAAGCAAAGATGAGATCCAGAGGCCCCCAAAACCTGACCCCCTCCAGCCCTTGGTTGTGCCTAGGAATTCTGTCCATAAATGTCCAACCCCCACCGGGGATGAGTTTGACTTACTGCTGGTGATGCAAACCAAGCAACAAACATTTATACAGGTGCTGGATGGTCTGTAACAATGGACCCTGTATCCCATGCTCCTGAAGCACTCCCCAACGGACCCTGTATCCCACGCTCCTGAAGCACTCACCAACGGACCCTGTATCCCACGCTCCTGAAGCACTCCCCAACGGACCCTGTATCCCACGCTCCTGAAGCACTCCCCAACGGACCCTCTGAGGAACACAGTCATATACTTTTTCAGGTCCACAAAACCCATGTGGACAGGTTGAGCAATCTACCATACCCCCCCCCCCCCCATTATCTGAGGGTGCAGTGCTGGTCTGGTGTTCCCGGAATCCGCACTGATACCAAAGGTGCCTCTACTAAATACTGACTTCAAGGGGCAAATACTTATGCTACAGTTGTATGTTTGGTGTCAGTTAGTGCTGCATGATATCATATCAAATTATATATGAGAAATTTCCTCAATTAACACTGCAATATGAAGTGGATAAAATAGCCATAAATAAACTATAATATTGCACATGATATATCGTGCAGCCCTAGTTTCAACATCAATATGAACCAAATCAGCGTCAAATCCCCTGCCCCCTTAAACACACACACCTCCTGCCATATTGGTTATGTACCCACCATATATACTCAAATCAAAATCCTTGACTTATGCAATCAATTATTGTTAATGTAGGTAATTAATTCAGATCACATTGTAGAGTTTATTTTCTTTTTACAAACACTGGCTTTTTCAGTGGATCAGTGTCAAAATGCTTAATGAAATCCACAATGATTCAATGTTGGAAGACAATAAAACATGGTATTCATTAGGCACTGTAAATTTACCACTGTACCTCTGTTTTTGCTCTTATCTTGTAGTAAATATATGTAGTTGTAGTTAATAAGGAGGAATTGCGTCTTTTAACTTTCATCTTTTGTCCTTATGCTTCAGACGGCAACCTCTACGCAGTTGGTGGATATGACAGCTCCTCACACTTAGCGACGGTGGAAAAGTATGACCCACAGGTAATCTTGTATAACATTCACTTGTGTAATAGAATTGTGAGAATCTTTCTACCTGTGAGGGGACCAAGTCTATCATTTTCAAGTCATTGGTTTCATTGCATGAACTAACAAATAGTTTTTATTCTTGGGATAGGGAGAGCGAGGGAAGCACAACGAGAGCAAACAAAGTGTCAAAACCAAATTATAGCTCTGATCAGACCAGATTGCTGAACAACCTGGGATGTCACACCTCTAGCGCTCTGCAGAGCTTTGCTTAAACTATAAACTCTTCCTGCTTTGACCAGAATAGTATTGGACAGGAAACTGAGTATAGCACCTCTCCGACTGGTCCTTGCAGAGTAACATTTGGACATCTATAGCTAACATGCTGAGCCGGAGGAGCAGTGCCGGGGTCGCTGTTCTCGAGGGCATGCTCTACGTTGCCGGGGGCAACGACGGAACCAGCTGCCTCAATTCAGTGGAGAGGTACAACCCGAAAACCAATTCATGGGAGGGGGTGGCGCCCATGAACGTCCGCAGGTAAGGCTGGGCGGCGGCTGCAACTGACAGAGAAAATAATGCTGCTGAAGCACTTGTGTGAAACCTGTTGATGTTTTACTACATGTAATTTCTCACTATATATCGTACATATCGAGCCGACCCTTCTGTATCGCGAATTTCCCCGTCACCATTTCCATATATCGCGGGGTCGGCGCAAGTTTTCGTGAGGTTTTTAAAATTCTGCAGACAAAACGCAAAAGCCGGCAGACAACAGGGAGAAGGTTTAGTGACTCATAAATGCATAAAATATATGTACTGTGCTGGATGGGGGACGCCCGGCGTGTTTTCGCAGCCTCTCACGTGAGATCTCGTGGTGATCTCGCAGGGATCTATGTTCCTCGTGTTCCGCATATCTTTTCGCTTCGACTTGCTTACATGTTTGTTTCGCTCGCCTAGGGGACCAAAAAACTGTACGTGGTTTGTAGAAGCCTTGACTGCATAACCTGGATTAGATTAGATATTACATTGAACTCAAAACCGGTAAAAGATTTTCTTCTTGACTTGACTCTGTTCATGTCGATGAGTATTGGACAGGAAACTGAATGTTATTGGATGTGATTTTAGATGCACCCAGATATGTTTGAAATAGGAATGGCAGGAAGTATAGACCAACTGGCTATTGGGTCATTTCTTATTAGTGAGCTTATTAAGTATACTGTAATATCTGAACACGCCATAACAAACATTAAATGATTATAATCGTATGATAATGTAAAGGTGTTAAGGTATGTTGGGATGTTAAGGTATTCTTACGTGCTTATGAATGTTCTGTGAATGCATTATGAAGGTGCACTGAATGTTCTGTGAATGCATTATAAAGGCCTTATGAAGGTACAGTTTTTGTAAAGCATTACCATATATCTTTAGGGGGGTAATAAATGTTGTACAAGCAGGGGGTAGCTTCCTCACTCATCCTCGTGCCTGTAGTGTGGGTATGTCCTCCTGTCTCATGCCTGTCCCCGGCCTCACAGGAGCACCCATGATCTGGTGGCCATGGACGGCTGGCTCTACGCAGTAGGTGGCAACGACGGCAGCTCCAGCCTCAACTCCATGGAGAAGTATAATCCGCGCAGCAACAAGTGGGCGGCGGCCTCCTGCATGTTCACCCGCCGGAGCAGCGTGGGCGTGGCCGTGTTGGAGCTGCTCAACTTCCCCCCGCCCTCGTCACCCGCCCTCTCAGTCTCCTCCACCAGCCTTTGACAAAGACTGTGGCCCCAGCAGGCCTCCGCCCAGCCTTGCTGCTGGTCCAAGCGTCGAAACTGCTCGGTGTAGCCAGCAGGGGGCAGCAGGGAGTGCAGAAACGGGGGCATGGGGAGGAGGAGGAGGAGGAGGTGGTGATGGACAGAAGAAGGAGGAGTTGGCAGGTACTGCGTGGGTTTGCAGTGTTAAGTCATTGAGAACCCTGTTCCCACATAAATGCTGGCTCCCTTCAAAGGATACTTTAGCATTCCTGACAGGGAGAGGATCAGAAATGACATGTTCCCCTGGACATACTGCACTGTCACTGTCCAGAGCTCCAACAGCCAGAGCTGTTCCTTGATTTTTGCAGTTGATTCGTATCACATGACTACATTTACTGTAGGTTGACTTGGTTGGAATTTTTAATTTTTAATTTTTAAAAAATATCTTAGCTTACCGCCCAACTTTAGGAATGTTGCTATTGGCTCGTATCTACCAATGCATGTCCAGTAAAGTTTTGGCCTACATAGCAGGCTGTTACGCTGCAATGCTGCTTTGCCACAGTAGGTGGCAGTAATGGTTAGTCATGTTCTGCACTACAGGGAGGTGGTCTAAATGGATGCTACAATGAATAGAGACAGTTTCACAGAGACAGAAGATTCTTAAAAACAAATTAGGTAAGAAATATGCCACTAATGCACCACAATCAAGAAGGGCCATCATAATTACGGAAATTTATAACATTTAAAATTTGTTTTCCCAAAAGTCAATCAACACAAATGTACTTTATTCTGAATTTGATTTATAACATGTTTGTTTTGTATTTATTATTGTTATTTTATACATCGTGTCATTGTTGTACTGTACAACGGATGGAGAAAGAGTATATGGTGGAAATAGCAAAAACTTCATATTTTAAAAGATGTATGTATTTACTTATGAACCACTACAGCTGTGTTATTTCATAATGAAAAACTACATTTAGTGGCGTTTGATAGGTTGTTTAAAATTGAAAGAATGAAAGCACAGCAGGGTGTCAGACCTGAATTATCTAAGTTACATTTATATTCCAATAATCGTTTTGGAACTGAAATGACTCCATATGAGTCAGATGGATGTTAAATAGAGAGACAACAGATCCTTCACCGTTGGCAGGCTTCTCTGGCTGCGCGCACGTGCTTCTGAAGGCGGGTGAATACCTCTCTTATGGTAACTGGTTTTCCTTAGCTGTTATAGTGTAGCATTGAAATCCCTATGGAAATCGTTTGGTTATTTTGTATTGGAGTGAGATTTTACAGCAGCAAATGCATTTGAAATTTCAAAAAGTGTCATGTAGTGGAAAATACTTGGAGGAGGTGAAATGCAGAGACAATGCATTAGCATCTGCACTCTGTCCAAAGCAGTTTAGTTATTTGGTTGAATTGTAGTGTAATATCATATGACTGCAAACTTCTAAGAAGTTACATTTTCCTTTTTTTAAGGATTTTTTCTTAACAGATACAGCCTGTGGGGGAGATGGGAGGCGTGATCGTCTGTTTTATGTTGAATTCTTTATCACAGGTTGGTGCACTTTGTTGTCCGTTCTTGTGTTCAGGGCCAGGGGTCATACGGTATCACAAGTTTGGCTTGGTTTTTTGGCAAATATTGTAAATATCAAATCTAATTATAAGTATCAGATGAGACGTTAGCTTGATGTTAGTGTAAATGTATCTTATCGAGTGTAACTTATTCCATCACTGTGTTTATTTATATGTAATTTATGTCAGACGTATTTATGTGGAAACTGAATTTTGCACATGTTTAAAGCAGCAATATACTCCTGTAAAGAAAAAATAAATAAAGATGTTTTCCAAGGAGCATCACATGACATTTGGTATCTAACTGATTTTACAAACACCTTATACATAATTATATATATATTTCCAAATTTTTAGAAAACTGGACCTGTGCAGATTTCCTTAGTTCTGCCTGTATAGTTATGGTTTCCAGTCCTGGAACTTAAATTTATACATTGATTTTTTTTTTTTCCTTATTCAATTGAAAAGCTAAATGAAAGCTAAAATAAAGGTTAAAAGGCAACAATTACACCTGTCAGAATACCGAAATATATATTGGAAACTTTTAAGATGTTTAGATTAGTGTTAGGTTGTTTGTTTGTTATCTGGGCTAGAATTTATATTCTCTGGACACTGAAACAGCCATGCTGTGGTCGCGGAACCTGTGGTATCGCAGCTTCATTTGACCACGTGGCTAACCTCGCAGATCTCTCTGCCTGATCGGTGACAACAGCTGAACACTCTCATCTTACCCTCAGGAACTTTGGTAACATGGTACCATGGGAATAAATCAGTTTTGGTCTGTTCAGTTCTTTTCAGGTTATAACAAAAATCCTGTTTGCTTTTGCTGAATTAAAATCAGCTTATCACAGAAGTACCCATTCTTCCATTTTTTTTGTCCAGTAAGGTTTTCTGTAATTTTAAATCCCAAGTTTTAGAAAAAAAGGCAAAATACACTCTAAGCTGAACACTGAAACACGTTACTAGTCAAATTACGGTCAATCACCAATTCATCTTAACTGTGTGTCTTTAAGAAAACACACTAAAGAATTCAGTACCCAGTCGCATACAGCTGCTGTAGCGGATCGGGAGATGGGTTTAAAAATGCCGCTGTGAGCTAAAAAGGCAGGTGCATTGTTACACTCATGATGATTCTACTAAATACAAAGAATCACAGTTTAAAAAGAAGTTCTGTTTATTATGATAAGCTACCAAACTCCAATGCCAAACGCCTGCCCAGGGCTGGTTCCCGCCTGCGACCCATTGTTCCCAGGATAGGCTCGGCTCCGGTCCCCCCCGCGACCCCAGTCGGAGTTCAGCGGTTTCAGAAAATGGATGGATGAGTGATTGCTTGTCTTATTCATCAAATCAGTCAGGCCATAAGCATTTTTTTGGCTTCCTAAAAATCCATTTTCTCCCATCTTTCACATTTTCAGTGAATTTACATGTAAGGATGTACATTAGTATTATCGGTTTCATCATATTGTTTCAACATTTTGACCCAAGTGAACACTGTGGTTAGAAAGCAATAAATCACGGAGACTGGAATCCCCATAAATGGTGATGGGAATTTCAAACACGACAAAAGAAACACGAAGATGGAACAATTTCAAGTACAACAAAGCTCTGTTGTCACTGCGGATCTCCAAACATTCAACTTCTACAGCTGTTGTGAAACTGTATTCTTACTGTTTGTTTAAATATGTTTTAAACTATAACAATATGTTCATAGTTCTTATGACACATTATAAAAACATTGTAATAACCTAATATCCTTTTGCTTAGAGGACTCATCTACTCAGCATATTCACCATATTATTCATAACAGTGAATAGTAAGTTTTAGGCTTTTATGGAAGAGTTATGTAAAACCCCAATATAGCTCTAGTTAAACCTGAAGCAATTGTAACTTCATACCATATAGTCACATATTGAATGATATAAAGCAATATGAAACATAATAGATAAACGAGTTAGTTCTACTGTTAATATTAATTAGGATCAAATCATAAATCACAGTGGTATACTAATGAGTATACTAATATACTATAAGAACCTTTTTACTCACTGACCTACTGCAAATGATCCTTATAGGTTGGGGTGTGAACGTTTATTGGGTCTGTTTGACATCCCTTCACTGACGTAAGTAAAAGCACATTATCAGTTCGTTAGAGATGGTTGGTCAGTATACTGTACTTTGTGGCCAGAAAACATCTTAAGGTCTTATACAGGGGTTGGACAAAATAACCGAATCACCTCATGTACAGCGACTTTAGATTCAGAATAACTCAAATCACATTTCCAGATCTACTTTTCTATTTTAGATGCTTTTTTCCAAAGCAACAAACTCATAGCACCACCACACACGTACAACGATAAACTATAAAACGTATTATGCTGAATATAAATTAGCAGTGAATGACAGCTAGAAAACAGATCTGACAATCAGCAGTTTGACATGGGACTTCTCAGTGCGACCTGAAGCAGCTTCAAATCAGTGAAACAGCTCATTAGTTGCAAAATTATTTGTGTATCAGAAGGGACAGTCTCAGAAATTGTGACAGTCTATGGCGAGCACGGACAATCAGCTTTGGCAATAAGGAACATTGACTGTAAGTCTGGGCTCTTAGAGAAGAACAGACAGAGACTTAACAGGATACTTGCTAAATCCTGAAAGCACAGCCTGAAAATTACCAGAGCTGAATCACCATCTGTGTCCCAGTAAGAAAACAAAAAACATCGTGTGTTGTGATCTTCACAAAGCGGGGATTTATTGTAGGGGTACCATTCTGAGGTACTGCATGGTATGTGCTGGGAAAACCCAGGTGGGCACAGAATAGTTTCGAAGTAAGTACCGAGTTTCTAAAAACCTGTCACTTCCTTCCAGCAAGAGCTGTGAACTCTGAGCTCACTGTGAGTCACATCCAGTGCGCTGCCAAGCCGCCGGACATTACCAGGCGTCTACTTTTCCGTTGGCACAGAGACCAGCGAAGAAGAGTGACTCCCCCTATCATGGTTCAACAGAATCTTCCTACAGTATGTATACACCTGTAATGCAGAAAAAACACCTTTCAGAGCCTTGTGCACATGGATCGAAACGGCTGCTCATAGCAAACTGCTTTCTGATTCCTTGTTGTCCTAAATCCCCCCCCCCCTTTGTCTTTCCAGCTGCTACTCTGTGATCTCTGAAAACTAAACATTGTCTTTCCCAAAAATGATGTTGATGAGGTTGAAGGGGGAAAAAAACCTAAAAATATCTGAAACTCACACCTTGTTAATAAATAAACATAACAGAAGCATAATAGAGGACAAACAAGCTGTTTGTTATCAATCTGGGCTTCAGAAGTACTGCTGCTGTTTTATAAGGCTATGGTAAGGCGGCCTGAACTCCTCTTAGATCAATATTTGCATTCCAGCTCTGAAAAAAAAAAAATGTTTCCTCTCATTTCAAAAGACATTTTTGAACGTCTTTTACAGGAGTTTGAGTCAGTTGCCGTCCTGTTCGTCCAGCAGGCTTTACTTAGTCTGCAGCTCATGCAGACCACACCCCTTGCTTCCAGATCCCACCTCCCTCCCAAGACCCACCCCTTTCATGCAGTAAACTCTTGCCCTTTCTGCTTAAACAGTGTGTATACAACGCCCGGGAGACAAGGACGTACTGCACCTTCCCGGTACTGTACTGTTACTTGGATTTCCAGCAGAACTGTAGACAGCGGCCTCACTCCAGAAGGACTCCGGCCACGACAACATGGGGAGCAGCCTGTCATGCGTCCCCCACCACAACTTCCAGTTTTCAAGCAAGAACTTCATTCGTAGGAACAGGTAGGAATTCTCCCCCTCACTCTCCACTAAGAATGTGTTATTCCGCTTACGTACACCTCAGTCAGAAATGTAATTTCAACTTATGTGACATACGACTGTTCTGGAACTCTTGAATCCAGCATGGTCGATACTGTACATAGGCAGGTTGCTTTCACTCATCAGGTAATTGTTGCATCCTAGACTACTGGTTTGGTTTCTGAACGACCTGATCCTTAGAGATGACATTCATATCCTGAGCTGCCATCCACCCTGCGCTCGTCATAGTCCTTGTTTCTGGTGGCGATGACTTATTTGCCAAAATCACTCACATATTTGTACATCTGAAAAGTGTCATATGTTCATATTGATCCTGACTTTCATGTGAAATTTAGTGAAAGAGTTTTATATTATGCTAAAAGGCCATATTTTTCTCACCATAACAAATTATTATCGTGGCTTGTACTGTAGGTGATTGGATATACTGTGTGCTGGTTTAACAAGACACTGGTTTTCAGTGCCGCCTTTCTCAACCAGTGCAGAGCTAAGGGATTCGACCAACACCTTTCTTTGTCACTATGGCTAATACAGAGTGTGCTATTTTGAAAAATGATGCCCTGCCTTAAAGCGACTTGAAAACTTATGCCTCTGTTGAATCACGCAACTTATGTAGGGTGCTTTCACCAAATTCAGAGACCAGTGTTTCAGTGATCAGTGACTGTCAGCATGAATACCTCTCATTGTCTTATCTTAATGGCTTTCAAATTGTGCATTCCCAGACAGAGAAACAAGAGTATCACCACTGACGGAACTAATTTCCTTTGTCATGAACGCAGTGGATGAGCCAGGAAGTCATTTATTTAAATGTCTGGTTTGAGACGAGGGACAAAGGATGGGATTAAATGAATGAACTTTAGCGTTCCTTCTCGTAATATTATTTCTTACTACACTGAATCTGAATCATTTGCATGCACTATATCAAATGGCAAGGAATGTATGCAAATGTCACAGTTACAGTTAGTTGATTGTAAATTGTAAGTGCAGCATACTGCAAAAATTGCTGAACATGAAACCACCATCAAATAAAATACAGATTTATAAGCAACAAAGAAAACTAGACAATGTTAATCAGTTTGTCTTCAGTTTGGCACCAAAGTATTACGTAAGTGTATCCTGGGTTGGCGTGAGCCCCGCATTAATGTTTGTCTTCTCTTTCCTGGGAAAAAAGTAGTCGGCTATTTCGCAAGAAAAACCCAGAAGAGGGCCAGGTGAAGTCAAACAGCATCATCAACATCTTATGCACTGTCACTCCAAGGAAGGTGAGAGCCGCGCGTCAACCGGCATATTGCAAAATTAATTAGGGTGACAACCATTGAAGATTTTTCTCTAAATGTCCCATGAACGTCTTTGTTCAGGAGATGTCACCTAAGGATCTTGACACAATTGAAAACATCAAATGGAACCCTCCCTTCGCCTATGACCCATCAGCTGGCTGGAAGAAGAGCAGCGTCAACGTCAAAAATTATGGAAGGATGATCCACAGTTCCAAAGTGCAGTTTCGCTTCCTGCATTGCCAGGTCAGCATCGCAAGTATTTTCATGTCCATTTTCCATATGCAGTCACCTGTAATTCAGCCAATACACATATGCTCAGTGTATTTGGAAGTACTTTCCTCAACCTTCGTTTTCTGACAAAAGGGTGTGTTTTAACGGCCTTTAGCCCAGAACGTATGACGACGTACGTCTTTGTAGCAATGGGCACCTTTTATGCATTAGCATTATTTAATTTAGACAAAACAGCATCTTAATACAGGATCGTGGCCTCGAGCATTTGCTGAAGACGTCCATTTACTAAAGACAGTTTCAAACACGAATCCTGCAAAATGAGCAGCTCTTCTTGGGCAACGAAGGGTTGGATGAGGGTGTTAAGATTTTTTGCAACTGTGTGAAACAAACCAGTTATGTCAAGGTGATTAACCGAAAGCACAAGGATTCAGCGCATGTGCCTGAACTTGCCGCGCAGTGGGGATTGCAACACGTCTTTGTTAGATTCACAATGTCCCACTTATATGAAGGGCTGGGAGGAGAGTTGGCGCTGCCCAGAGGCGCTCAGGGGTAGAGCAGATGTTGCTCCGGGGACACGGGCGGGAACAACCCTTTCTCTGTGTCACACCAAAACCCTTTTCTTTTTTCTTCCCTTGTCTTTTTCAAAGATGCTAAATTCATGGTGCGGTCGTAGTCATCCTACGTTCATTTACTCAGACCAAAACTTCACCTCCCTATCGTGGATTTGAAAACACCCCAATACCATCTTGTTTCTTCAAGTTGATTCCTTAAAGCTAAATATCATTAAATCAAGGAAAGTAAATAAATAAATATAGGAAATATAGGAAAGTTTACATTGTTCCAAACCTCAGAATTCATCATAAACACATGTATATCCATTGTGTATAGAATAAATGTATATATTGAGTTATTAAGGAGTTTACTGTTGCGATGTGTGGGGCTTGCTTAGACCATGTAATTTGCAATAGCAGATATTTCAAAATCCCCCCTCCCTCGCTCTCTCTTATAGGACATACATGACTGCTTCTTGGACCTATTTCAGACACACCTTCACTTTGTTTCTAACACCACCACTGGGCTAACCTACCAGGTGAGGCTTCCACCATAAAACGTACTTGTCTGAAATAAACACCTCTGTTATCAGCATCTGAAATGGCTACTCGGAGCCAAAGGCGCATTTTTTTTTTTTTTTTACAATAGGTCAACATGCCCGTATTGCATTCCTCTATTAGCTCCTGAGAGATATGAAACTGCTGCTGTTTTTTCCAGTTTCTTAACTAAAGAAAGGTCATGTAAGGCCCAGGAACCATGGGGAACCAGACGGAGAACCACACTAGGCCGACACATACATTACAGCACATGCAGCTAACACAGCAAGCACTACAAGACACATGGCTCCCCATAAAACTAACATCCTGCTTCAGGAGACAGTTACATATATTTTTTTGATGAAGCAGAACAAGTTGTGATTTTTTTTTATGCACAGGAACTCGTTTTGCTAACATTTTGAAACTGGCGGTCAGAGGAACTGTAACAGCACCAGAGGTTATGAAGGAAATATCCATGAATCTCTTATAACTGCAGAGATCTGGGACATGGACATTATATTTATTATATTTATTATATTTATTGCACATGCCATACCGCAACGAGGATTTCAGTGTCCTGTGTTTTTACAAATTATTGACTTTAATTGCATCGTTTACTTTAATTCAGGACACACAATAATACTTATGATGCATTTAGCTACCATTTTTCTTACTATGCATCCAAATACAAGGACTGAAAAAAGCAGTTTTTCAGTGTTCGTCACAGTATCTCCAAACAAGCCAAGTAAATTTTTGACTAGCAGACATGGTTATATTATGGAGCCTGATATTATTTACTTTTATAGCAGTATATTTAGAGCAGTTCAAGTTTAGCGTAAAGATACACCTGCGATTCTGTACTTAATGCCTGCTCATTATTCCATTTACTTAACCAATGTACCACCTGAAGCCATGTACTTGCATTTAAAGTATTATTTCAAATGAAAATATAGGAGTATTCATCTGTGATTGCCTGTCTTCTGTAGGGAACACTACCTCTTAGGGATCTTACTGTTTGCAAACTGCAGTCCAATGGGAATGACACAGACCGCTTTGGTTTTGAAATCAGTGGTAAGTGGCCGTACTTTTACAGCAACCTACATCTTACTTTGTGTCCATCATAACGGGATACTGTATGACATCACGTTTCTTTTGGTTGGGATAAACTGTTTCAACTTGCAGATGGTAAAGAGATTCTGTCTGTTAGCTTGAATGATGTGTCTATAAGGATCAGCAAGATGAGTAATGCATAGTAACTATGAAACAGGGGTAAACACACACTGTTATTGAGAATTGCTGTTCATCTAAGCTTCGCATTTTATTTTATTACAACGCTACAAGTGAGCCTAGTTTGCAACATGGGTTGGGTACGTACAGTATTGTCCAAGTAAATGACACATTACCAGATAACACAAAAATGGTGCTGTATTATTATTGTATTATGATTATTATAATTATTATAGGGGTGGCATGGTGGTGCAGTGGTTAGCACTGTTGCCTCACACCTCTGGGACCTAGGTTCGAGTCTCTGCCTGGGTTACATGTGTGTGGAGTTTGCATGTTCTCCCTGTGTCGTCGTGGGGTTTCCTCCGGGTACTCCGGTTTCCCCCCACAGTCCAAAAACATGCTGAGGCTGATTGGGGTTGCTAAATTGCCCGTAGGTGTGAATGGTGTGTGGGTGTGCCCTGCGATGGGCTGGCCCCCTGTCCAGGGTTGTTCCCTGCCTCGTGCCCATTGCTTCTGGGATAGGCTCTGGACCCCCCCGTGATCCAGTAGGATAAGCGGGTATAGATAATGCATGGATGGATGGATTATTATTATTATTGTTGTTGTTGTTAAATATCACAATAAATATATGTGCTTTAATGGTATAAAATATAAACTGTTGTCATATTAAGTCTTCATTCAGTAATTGACAACAGAATCATCTCAGCTGTTAGATATAAAGACTGGTGGTTTGTGAATGTTGCTGTTTGATTGAAGGTCTTAATTTCTGGAAATGCTGCTGTGGTGGTTTGATACATTCTGGGAAATCAATGCATTTCTACTGGAAAGCAATACCTGAAAATATTGTGGGTGTTAGTAATGTATTTAAGAAGAAAGTGGTAAGAGAGCCACAGAGCAATGTGACGGAACCAGAACCAAGCTATCCGAATGGTGTTTCTTTCCTTAAACGATACTGCAAGATGTCATGATGAAGATGTCAATTATGCAGCAAAGATTTAAACTACATCTGTGTTTCATAATTATGTTGTGATGATCATCATTATCTTTAAGGAACAGTCTTTGGTGTAGACCACTTTGGAGAGACTGCTGAACGTCAACTTTTCTGTGGCCCTTCGGCAGGTGTTGGTTTGAACCCCATTATTGTATACTGCTGTAGTCAAGGGGAGCTGGAGACATGGTTTGGATATATGAAGGAGCACGTGGAGGGCAATGGAGGCACTGTGATGGAAGGAGAAACCAAAACACACACCAGAGTCAAGGTCTGTCTTCATGTTGCCCTTAGAACTAAAGCTATATATTTTTTACCGGTTGGCAGATTTAATCAAAACAGCTGAAATGTGGTGGCAAATTAGGTCTGAAAGATGTTTGACTGATACGGCGTTTCAGCTAGCTATCCTGTTTCACTATACTCCTCAGGGTAATCAACAACACAGAGTCATTGAGATGGAGGATATTCGGCCCTGAATCCCCGAATGCCTTAGATAATCATGCACCTTTACTTGCTTGTTGGGTTATAGCCGCTGTGATGCGCCAACTGAGGCAAAGCAGTGCATCTCTCCACTTTCAAAATAGTTTATGGAGGTAAACTAATACGGCTCAATAATATGATGGTAACTTGATTTTTGACAACTACCAGAACCCAGAGTGTCTGGTGAAGTCCCGGGAGGAGCTGAGGAACTCAGTGAAGAACGAGCCAATCTATGAATGGGAGGGGTCGCACAGGGATTCTCTGGGCCCGATTACCTACGTGTCCAAAGTGAAAGTCCAGCACCTGCCTTGTGAAGTAAGAACCTGCTATTCTGGTGAATGAATGGCTGATATCACAAATGCTGGTAAATGCTGTAAAACATGTAGGTTTTAGTTGAAGAAAATCACAAGTTCACCTGTGCTTTAATGTAAATAACATTACATTCATTTGAATTTTAAATAACATTTTAGTGTTGTTCAACTGATTTTTTTTTTTATGAGACAGACCAAAGTCCAGCTCCACTGTATTACCTCTTCCCGAAAGAAAAAAAATATTCAGTACACACTGATCCATTATGACACATTTATACAGTCTTTTTAAAGACTGACATCAGAACAACATTGTATTTCAGACATATATACTCCACACTGTTGCACCACTGATAGTCGTCATCACTCCCCTGGAGGGGATGACTGTAGTACCAGCAGGTAAAAAGATAATGGGGGTATTTTTCATGTCCTAGATGCATAATCAGGTCAAAGTTAAACTTCCTGTACAGTCACTTCACGGTACACAGCGTCATTTGTAATTGATTTATTACGGATATCTTTTGGGTTAGGTAGCTACCATATACACAAAATGTTTCCATACTGGATTTTAAAAATGGCTTTATGTGATTTTGCTGCCTGGATGTAATAAATTACACATGCGACCACAGTGACAGGCGGCCGCAGCCTTCAGAGGAAACTGTCTTGCTTATTCAAAGCCATAAGTTTGTTGGCTGGTTAAAGAGCAGCATTGCGCTCTATTGCCCTTCAGGAGCAGTATGAGAGACTGCTGGTGATGTATCCTTCTACCATCATCATCCTCTCTGAGGAAAGTAACGGACTTTTCTACAAGGTTAGTGATTAAAGTCAAATCACCAAAACTTATACCAGAAAATCCCTTTGAAGTCAGAGGTCTGTACGAAGAGGTGTGTCTGTGGGTGTGTCTGTGTACACGTTTACGTGAGCGGGTATACCTATCCTTATGGGGACACAATGTCCCCATAATGTGATAAGTATCTGTTTTTTTTCCCTTATGG
>JAODUD010000127.1:17228209-17238532 GCA_026784285.1 Stomatorhinus walkeri
ACACAGCACTGTATACATACTCCTACAGCCTCAGGGTCTCACAGCACTGTTCGCATACTCCTTCAGACTCTGGGTTACACAGCACTGTATACATACTCCTACAGCCTCAGGGTCTCACAGCACTGTACGCATACTCCTACAGCCTCTGGGTTACACAGCACTGTATACATACTCCTACAGCCTCTGGGTTACACAGCACTGTATACATACTCCTACAGCCTCTGGAACACGCAGCACTGTATGCATACTCCTACAGCCTCTGGATCACACAGCACTGTACGCATACTCCTACAGCCTCTGGAACACACAGCACTGTATACATACTCCTACAGCCTCTGGAACACGCAGCACTGTATACAAACTCCTACAGCCTCTGGTTCACACAGCACTGTATGCATATTCCTACAGTCTCAGGGTCACGCAGCACTGTATACATACTCCTACAGCCTCTGGATCACACAGCACTGTATACATACTCCTACAGCCTCAGGTTCACACAGCACTGTATACATACTCCTACAGCCTCAGGGTCACGCAGCACTGTACGCATTCTCCTACAGCCTCAGGGTCTCACAGCACTGTATACATACTCTTGCAACCTCAGGGTCACACAGCACTGTACGCATACTCCTACAGCCTCAGGGTCTCACAGCACTGTACGCATGCTGCTGCAACCTCAGGTTCACACAGCAGTGTATGTGCCACAAGCGGCAGACCACTTCCTGGTCTGATTTCGACATACTGTCTGCCTGTTTTATGGGACTGAGCCAAGTCCACCCACACAGAGGCTGACTGGCACACAGAGACACAGCACAACTTTCCACTCACGTACACACACAGACATAGACACACACAGGTTTGTAATTATATCTTTGTGGGGACTCTCTGTTTACTTCTATGGGTAAAACTCTAATCATAACATGATGACCTTAACCCCTACCCAGCCCTAACATTAACCATAAGTAACCAAACAAAATAAACAAACTTTTGGACGTTTTTTGATTGCAGTCACTGGTCTTTGTGGTGACCTGAAAAATGGTCCCCGTAACATGGTTTTTATTATGTTGTTGAGGACATTTGGCCCCTACAATGTAATATAAATCTAATCCACAGACACACAGACACACACATTTATACTCATAAATTTATGATGACTCTCCATTCATTCCTATAAGCATAACCCTAATCCCAAGAATGACAACCTTAACCCCTACCCAGCCCCAACCTTAACCACAATTCACCAAACAAAATACAAGACTTTAGGCTATTTTAGTTTTTTGGTTGCATTCACAGATTCCTACAAAATTGAGGTTTATATTGTAGGGACCTGAAAAATGTCCCCACAAGCTAACGTAAAGTAGCTTTTACCACATCGCGGGAACATTTGGATGAACACACACACACACACACAGACATTGGAAGACACAGCGGCATAAAACACACACTTACTGTGAGTGCCACAGCGGCATAAAACACACATTTACTGTGAGTGCCACAGCGGCATAAAACACACACTTACTGTGAGTGCCACAGCGGCATAAAACACACATTTACTGTGAGTGCCACAGCGGCATAAAACACACACTTACTGTGAGTGCCACAGCGGCATAAAACACACACTTACTGTGAGTGCCACAGCGGTATAAAACACACACTTATTGTGAGTACCATAGCGGTATACAACACACGCTTACTGTGAGTGCCACACCGGCATAAAACACACGCTTACTGTGAGTGCCACAGCGGTATAAAACACACGCTTACTGTGAGTGCCACAGCGGTATAAAACACACACTTACTGTGAGTGCCACAGCGGCATAAAACACACGCTTACTGTGAGTGCCACAGCGGTATAAAACACACACTTACTGTGAGTGCCACAGCGGTATAAAACACACACTTACTGTGAGTACCATAGCGGTATAAAACACACACTTACTGTGAGTGCCACAGCGGTATAAAACACACACTTACTGTGAGTACCATAGCGGTATAAAACACACACTTACTGTGAGTGCCATAGCGGTATAAAACACACACTTACTGTGAGTGCCACAGCGGTATAAAACACACACTTACTGTGAGTGCCATAGCGGTATAAAACACACATTTACTGTGAGTGCCACAGCGGTATAAAAAACACACTCATAATTAATCAGCTTCATGCTGAATATTTGTTTTATTATTCATTCATGATTATACTTTGGACCATGTCAAAAACGCACTCAGGAACACCTTGGATTCATGGCAAACCATCTTAATAACTGGGCTGTACTTGTGTATTCATCAGCTCTGTTGTACGCTAAGTTTTGAACACCACTGTTGGATAATTAACTATTTTCCCTATTCTTTTTTTTGGGGGGAATGGCTGAATCACTCACAGGAGACTGATCACAGGTTGCTCACAGGTTGATCATCTTGGTGGAGTGGACAGACCTGGCCTGAAAACAAAAGGAGAATTGTGCAAGCCCCCACCCTCGGCGCTGAGTGGAGTGCTTGTTCTCAGGGGAATCGCGCTTCATCCACGCCCACAAACGCCACACCGTCCGCACCCACAGCTTCTGGGTTGGGCCATACAATATGCTCTACACCATGCACACGCTATTGGGTCCCCGTCACCCAGCTCACAATCCTTTCCTTGTTGTATAGCTTTGAAATAGTACTTCATCTTGCCCTAGAAATGCTTATTCTTATACCTTTGCTTTGTTCAATGAACAGAAAAAAAAATGTTTTAACAGCCCGGTAGGTCACCTGACCTTCACTTGTGGTCTGTCCTGCCAACAAATCACTGGGCAATTCGGGTTGGTCAGGACAGTGCCTATTCAGCACATGTCCAGTAATCCTGCTCATCTGGTTATTATTGGGTCATCGGAACAAACTGTGTGTTTTCAAGTGTGTGTCTCTAGTCATTTGTGTCACGTCTTTGTGTGAGTCAGTGAGAAAACACGGATCTGTATGTCGGGCTGACTGAGGGATAATGCGCTGTGGGGCCAGGCTGGGGGGCTGCATGCACATTTTAGCGATGCCCGTGGGTGTGAGAGTCAGCTTAATGCGGCGACGTGCGGGTGTTTGCAGGCAGCATGCACTGACGCGTGTTCAGCTGCATTCAAGCTGAACAGTTAGTTAGCTGCGTGCGCGGACGCAGCGGGAAATAGGGGCCGGCTCACGTCTGTCTGGCCGCGTGACTGCAAGCGATGATGGGGGCTGTCACTATCAGGCACACACATCGCTGTCGTGTCAGGGTGGGGCAGGGTGGCGGGTGGGGGGGGGGAGTACAGTAATTTCCCACGGCTGCAACACTCCGCCGCTGCCCCGCCTCCGCATTCCTGGCCTGCCAGTACTATGTCAATGTTTGAGCTGCACCGAACAAATAACACACCTTGGAAAGGCACAAGTTCTGGCTGTGTGCCTGTCACGCCCTTCCTCTTAACCAGTCGCCGTCATTCCTCTGTACGCGCATGCAGACGCATGCACACATTTTATATGCTCACATTAAACTCTTGTTTCTGGCATAAAACCACAAATGTGTCATAATCTAGCAGTTAAAAGAAAAAAAATGGTCAGTAATATCTACTTAATCCAAACGTATCTTCAGCTTTGTAAAAAAAAAAAAAAGATGGTATAAAAATTTGTAAGAAGATAGAAATTGTAGCTTATTTTGCTTAGGTATTACTTTGGCCATGTTAATTTGGAGGAAGTCATTAAGAATGAATTAAAAGTATATTGAAAAAGGAAGGTGAACTGTGCTTCAGAACCTTAAAAGACTAACAGACGGCGTCACACTGTACACAGAAAGTGAAAGATTTCAGCAGCATGTAGCAAAGCGCGTTCTGTGGGAGGGTGACTGGGCGGCAGAACGGGGATTAAGGATATGTGACCCACAGAAGTACTTATAAGTGCCTTTTCTGGCATGAGTAGCATTTCAGAGTCTTTACATTTGCTTCCTGGGATCGGGTCACTATGACCCCAAAACGATATGTGGCTGTGAAAGATGTTTGGATTCATATTCATAAAAAGGCCTGCTTTTCAGTTTGGTCTCCTTTAAACAATCAACTGCTTGTTATTTATTTCTGTTTTACTTGTTCAAAAATAAATATATTTTTTGTTCTGCATTTGTAGACATGAGGGGTTTAAATACTTACTCCAGAATAGAAACAAACAGCTGATGCGGCTGCCAGTGGTCAGATCCGCATGAGTCACAGCTGTCGATGGCTTCCTTCCAGCCAGTGGGCCTCCGACTGCTGGGCTGCAGGGGCACTCAGCGGTGTGGGGGTGTTGCTGACAGCCCCACTGGCCCATGCCTCTATGCATTCCCCCAAGCTTGACCTCAACAGCACCTCGTAGAGTGGTAGCAGGAAACTGACCCTAAATTATGAGGTGCACACACTTCTGCTAAATAATTGTTTTAAGAACAGCAGACGTTAAATTTGCCGTCGCTAATGACATCACCTGCAGGTCGATCATTCTCCCACATTTAAACATCTGAACGGATGCTGAGGTTCATATTGTTTGTTATTTTAATTAACTGGGAGGTTTAAGTTTTTGTAATTTCATAACGCAGACGCACTTTGAAGTTCGATTCAGAATTATGGGGGGACACCAATTGCTTATACGGCTTCATGGTTTGTCTCAGACTTGCTGTAGAAAAGCATTCCAGAATGTCCTTTCTTTCAGGTCATTCCTAGACCAAAAATACACTCATGGAAATTAAAAAAATAAAATAAGAAACAGTATGTCACGAAGCTCGGTAAAGCTGTGCCTGGATGTCGGCGGCGTGGAGCAGGTAAAACGATAGGGAGGCAGATTCAGGGAATACGGGGTTTATTGGCCAACACACGGGGTATACGCCACAGGACATCACAATGACGGACCTCACAACAGGTACTGAGACGCGGACTAAATACTAAAAGCTGACAAGACCGAAACCAAAACAGATGAGCACAATTGACCACAGGTGGTTTCCTTTGGGAGCAGACATGAGGTAACGAGGGGGGCGTGGCACACAGGAGGCTCGGACGGACGGATCATGACACAGTAGTTAGTTTTCATAAGAAAATTCCTAGCAGAACACCCTATTAATGTCCATAAATGTAATGTTTGTTGCAGGCATATACTACAAAGGGGGAAAATTAATTGATATAGTGTTGTGGTTATGAAGCAGAATTTGTGATGTTTACAAGTCACAGAAAATGAAACTGCTGTTTTAACCTGCAACATTCTGTTTAATTCAGAATATTCAGTTAAAATATCCAGCATCCACCTATTAGCACGGTAGACAAAAGTATTAATTACCGGAGTGGTGAACACAAAGTTTAATTTGCACAGAGTTTATAAAACAGCACGACAGCAGTGGGATATGGCTTCTTGCAAACAAATACACTCCAGTTTCCCAGTAATAGAACTTACAGGGTATTTCATACTGCATTTATGAAATTGTTATTAGTTTGAATCACCTAACCTCAGTGTGACAGACCAGTTTGAGATGAGCATTTTGGATCTCAAAGTCAGATTCAGCATAAATGATGCTTTCATATTACAATAGGAGTTCAAATTGGCATCAAATGATAAGAAAACTTCAGCAAATACAGACTTAGATAATTCTTAGAGTGTAAGCCAATTATCTTTTTATTTACATTGTGTTACATAATCACAGGACCTTGATCAAGTTAACAGGTTAGAAGATCGATGGACAGATGTATTATATAATAATTTTTTACCTACTGAGGAAGTAATTATCATGTAAGTGGACTAGCATAGAAACAATTCTGCCAAAATAACTAACTTTATAACAGTATTTAAGGGCACACTGGCATCACGCTGACTTCATTCAGTCTCCTCAAAGGAGGACAGGATGCTCGCACACACGGAGGTGGCCATCCTGAAGCTCTGCAGCAGCTGCGCGGATCTGTGGTTCCCGTCTCGTAGTAAATACCACTGCAGCACTGGATGAGTCCCCCTGTGTGCTGTCTTGACAACAGGCAGTAAAACGGGGGCTCTGTTTTCTCTCATTGGGGTGGGGGGTTTTGGGGCACAAATTTCAGTAATTTGCCTTTTATTCTCTGTAGTTTTGCACCATTGATGACATTTGGGTGTCACCCCCCCCGCCCATCCATCCATCCATCTTAGTGTACACACACAGAGAAGGTGCTTTTCAGAAGTACCCCAGGCAAGTCGAAGTTAACCACAGTGCAGTGCCTCCTTAAGGTCAGCTTTTGGCCGCAGCTCTAAGCGCGAGGCAAACAGTGCAGAATAGATTAAAGCCATGCTGGGGGGGCAGTGGCATGAAGAGGCTTTATCCTGCATCTCCCTCCCCAAAATCTATTTCACTTTTACAAATGCAACTCTACTTCACCGGGGTTTAATGTGGCTGCTCTGCACGTTCATTCTCGAAGGGTTATTTATCTGCCTCCTGTCGTTGTCAATCCAGTTAAAAGAGAAATGCTTCTTTGTATTTTTCTAACGGATCCATTTAGGTTTATGTGCT
This sequence comes from Stomatorhinus walkeri, assembly GCA_026784285.1. Classification (NCBI taxonomy): domain Eukaryota; kingdom Metazoa; phylum Chordata; class Actinopteri; order Osteoglossiformes; family Mormyridae; genus Stomatorhinus; species Stomatorhinus walkeri. The sequence continues at coordinate 17,234,694 of JAODUD010000127.1, forward strand.
TTTAGGAAGGTGTATGTTCTTAGCCCTGGTGGGCCGTGGAGAAAGAGCCGGCCTTTTTTGGTTGTGCAGTCGGCTTGAAAGCAACAGTCTTTAATGTCCTCAGCTTGCCGTGTTGTCGTTTATAAAGCGTTGGTGTAATGACAAGTTACTTTATGGATTTCTCTTTCTACCAGAATGCCGGGCTTGTTCAGGCATCCTGCTCATAAATTGTCCGGAGAAGGACAGTTGAAGGTCCTTTTCAGATGGGTGCAATCCATCCCACTCGGCTCATTGTGAGCAGAAAATCCCGGTTATAAGTCAGAATCTCCATCCTAGATCAGTCATGGCAGTTGTTACAGAGAATATTACATGTTCAAACACCAGAAATGAAGATTTCCCATAAAAATGGTTAAAACTTAATTATCTGTTATTTACTTTGGATAAAATGGTACGTAACTGGTGCAAATTAAGGATAGAGAGTAAATTAGTGATCTACCCAAGTGCATTTGATGTGAAAGTGTTTGGATTAGCAGTCCCGGGGCATTCAGATACTCAGGTTAATTGGTGTGAATTGACAGTAGAGTATTACTGTGTGTGTGAGCACAGCCATGGAAACAACACTGCTGGTGTTGTGGTATCATACAAGAGTCCTATTTTTGCAGTCCGGATTTGATTCTCAGGCAGTGCAGTCCCTCTTGAGGGATCTGTGTGGCTTTACCAGTTAAGACACTATGCCTGTGATTGGAAAGTCACCAGTTCAAGTCCTGCAGCCACTATAGCACTTTCACTGTTGGGCCCTTGAGTAAGGCCCTTAAGCCAGAATTGCTACAGGGACCCTGCTTACTGAAAAATAAAATGCATGTCACTTTGGATAAAAGCGGTGGTGGACACAGCTAACTGGAAAGCTTTAACTGCTAAAGTATAACTCATTAACAACGAATTACTAAAAAAAAAAAAAAATAGCAGAAGCTAGCAATAACAGCTAACCACTAACGATTATTATATGACTGAAAAATAATATGCATGCCACTTTGGATAAAAGCGGTGGTGGACACAGCTAATTCAAAGTTAGCTTCAGTAACTGCTAACCCCAAAGTATAATTCATTAACATGCTAACATGCTAAAAATTGCTAAAAATAAATTAAACAGAAGCTAGCAATGACAGCTAACAACTAGCGACTATTCTATAAATTTATCTTTAGGTTGTTTTTTGCTCTGTATCCCTTAAAACATACATAGAGATGAATGTTATAATTTATATGTTATATGTTGTGGCTTAGAAAGCATCTCATTTATATATTACACATTGTGCATTTACACATAGTCAGACTTTAATGGTCAAAAACCTTTAAATCATACATATTTGTTCCTGTCTGTTGTGAGAGTACCTACAACAGTTTACCTGACATGCTATTGGCTGATAATATGTAAATGCAAGATGTGATTGGCTGACACAGCAGTAGCTGAGCAGCATCGTATAGCTCTGCAGTTCAATTGAATTACGACATTACAGTCTTCAAGGCTGATTTATATATCTATTTTGAATTGAGACTGTAGGTACGGCATAGCCGCGTACCCTATGCTGTTGCCTGACGCAGACCTTCCCAGAAATGTAACTATCCATCACGGCAATGCAGATTGCAGAAACTGCAGCTGGTTCATATACTATATAAATCAATTTGCAGTACTAGAGGCACCAACATGTGAAGTAAAAATGGCACTTTTCACTTAATTTATTTCCTGTCTGCTTAGAATTAAATTAAATCAAACCATCTGTACCACATTGAATTGCATAGCCATATTCCTTTGTATCACATTGTAAAAAACTGAATTGCAGTGTGTTGAACCAAACTGACAAATCTCACTGCATTGCAGTAAATTGAAGTAGAGCATAAGTATAAATGCTCGCAGTGGCGTAGTACAGTTGCATAGTATAAATCAGCCTTAACGGTGTCAGTGGCAGTTTATTACTGTAAGCATTTTCATCAGTTTACTAAGTATCCAAGTGTACAGTAAATAAACTGTATGTTGATTGTTGACTATAAAGTATTGTTACTTAATTTGTTCATTTTATCATTTGTATGAGCTTTGATCTTCATTTGATCCTGGTGTGCCCTATGTCTACGCTACAACATGTTAAAATTTCAGCTCTCCAGCTTTGTTTCTAAGGGTTTCAGAGTCAAAATACAATCCCAAAGCTAAATTCATATGATAGAAGTTAGGGTTAGAAGTAGGCATTAGCTTCTACTAAATATCTTAGCATCATGTTAGCACATTTAGCACGTGCTGCTACAGTCATTTTTTCTTACATTTTCAAATGTAACACAAATCTGAATACATCTGAGTGCATTGGGTATTTAATAGCTTAAAAACTTTTTAAGAGTATTCTGTTCAACACTGCAGCAGGTACCTGTCCCTACCCATGTCATGGGGGTACCGTGTTTGTTTAGGAGGGTGGGGTTCGGGACTGATTTGCTACCTACCAATACTGAAACCAAAGCTACACCCATGGCCCACTTGCAGCCACAGTTAGCGTGATGCACTGCGTATAGAATATCTACTTCAGAATTTCAGTTCCGCCTGTGTCGATAAATGTATTCATTTGTTTTAATGTGTGTCCCAACCACGAATAATGTACAGAATAGCACGCAACAAATATGTGAACCATTATGGGCTTATAACTAACCCTGGCTCAACTTGGCTGTAGGCAGGTCACCCTGTCAGCTGTGGACATAGGACCAGTGCTGTCTTTAGGTCTCCAATGGCTGGAGACAGAGGTTTAACCCAACCGTTAATCAAAAACACCACCTGATGTGTGCCACACAAAATGCCAGCTATACGTGATATCAAAGCAAACAGCATCTAAAGTGGATGGATCTCCAAGCACCGTCCTGAATTTTTGTATCTAAATAGCCTTTTTAGACAAAAAATGCTATCCAGAATGAGCACATTAGTTTTTTGTCTGAACATTAAAAACGACACATGATCTTCTTCCCAATTCATTTTCAAACATGGCAGCAACACGGCAGCAGCCTGAACCACATATATACTCATGTAATACTCTGTTGTTGCTTGAATATTTAACCAACAGGTGAGCAAAACATCAGTATTGTCCTGAACATCCCTCATGTTTGTGTGGCTTTGCATTCTGCAGATATGTGTCAATAGTGTTTGAAATGTAATGCTCAAAAATATTTTTGAATGCTATAGGGGTGTGGAGAGGTGCCGGTGTAGAGCTATTGGGGGCCTTAGAGATGCCAATTTAGTGCTATAGGGATCCTGAGAGATACCGGTGTAGGGCTATAGGGATCCTGAGAGATGTCGGTGTAGAGCTATAGGGGTCCTGAGAGATGCCAATGTAGTGCTATAGGGGTCCTGAGAGATGCCAGTGTAGTGATATAGGGGTCCTGAGAAATGCCAGTGTAGAGCTATGGGGGTCCTGAGAAATGCCGGTGTAGTGCTATAGGGGTCCTGAGAGATGCTGGTGTAGTGCTGTAGGGGTCCTGAGAGATGCCAATGTAGTGCTATAGGGGTCCTTAGAGATGCCGTGTAGTGCTATAGGGGTCCTTAGACATGCCGGTGTAGTGCTATAGTGGTCCTGAGAGATGCCAGTGTAGTGATATAGGGGTCCTGAGAAATGCCAGTGTAGGGCTATGGTGGTCCTGAGAAATGCCAGTGTAGAGCTATGGGGGTCCTTAGAGATGCCGGTGTAGTGCTATAGGGGTCCTTAGAGATGCCGGTGTAGTGCTATAGTGGTCCTGAGAGATGCCGGTGTAGTGCTGTAGGGGTCCTTAGAGATGCCGGTGTAGTGCTATAGTGGTCCTGAGAGATGCCGGTGTAGTGCTGTAGGGGTCCTTAG
>JAODUD010000127.1:17311254-17323421 GCA_026784285.1 Stomatorhinus walkeri
AATCCAACTTTTGTTTTTTCAATAGGAAGAGGGTCATGTGACACATCAAACTTATTGGGAATTTCACAAGAAAAACAGTGGTAGACTTTTATCTTTGGGGTCATCTGAAGGCAAATGTAGATGCTGTGAAGATACGAGATGTGCAGCACCTGAAACTACGGATAGTGGAAGCCTGTGATAGCATTTCTCCTGCGGTGTTGCTATCAGTGCTGGAAGAGTAAACTCTAAGGATACCCGGTGTAGACTTGGCATTTCATTGTAAAGCAGACATCAGCCACCTCCAAGTGGCTGGCCGGGTAGATAGCAGAGATTGCAGGTTGGAGGGACTGTTCGCACGGACTGAGTCTGGGTTTATGTAAGATACCGGCTCCTGCTGCGGCTTGTCCCCTTGGGCTTGCCTGGGTGGTCTGTAAACGCACAGGCAGGCTGGGCTAAGGCAGGGAAAACAGAAGAAAAGAGTTTTATGCTCTTTTATATCCCTTCTTACTACTGTTTCATTCACTTCTGCTCTGGAGATTTGGTTGCTTGTAATGAATTATTGAGTGAGTGCAGTCTGCAGTCTTATACACACACACACACATATATATATATATATATATATATATATATACACACACACACACACACACACACATATACCAATATTCATTTATGTGTGTCTGTGAGTGAGGGTGTGTACATATTTATTCATGTTTTTGTAATAATTCTTATGCCGAGTAACACATTTACTAATCGATGCCTACGAACTAATTTGTAGCTGGGTTGTTGGTTGGTATTTCAGGAATGTGACAGACCTGCATGACTGTAAAATTGTAATGGACTGATACAATAGACCACTAACTGGAAAATTACTTTTGTGATATTTTTGCTCAAAACTAATGTCATCCTTCCATAACTTCTGACCAATGGTGAAGTAACGTTTCCTAAAAGGAGCTCAACCTTTTATTGTGCTTTAACAGAAATTATATTTGAGCGTTCAAATTATATTCAGCAGGATACCCATGTGAGAAAAGCGAGGGAAAATCACTGTATCCTGGGTATCATACTGTTTCTGCCACAACAGACACACCATGTGCAACATCATCTTGCTCAGTCTGGAGAAGAAGACAATGGTTCCTACGACCTCGGCCTAACCTGGAAGTTCTGGGCCCAAGAGCTATATAATTAGAGAGGAAATTCTTTCTGGCTCCTGTTGTAGCTCGTGTTGAAATGTCCTTAATCCTGGTTTCCTATAGTTTTCCCTTATCTAGACTTAACATCTATTACTAGTTAAATAAACTTAAACTTAAACTAGTTAAGTTGAGATGTGTCTGTTTGCACCTGTCCTCTCATTGTTAGTGTTTTGTTTGCTAACCTGTGATGTTTGTTTAGAATCCATTGCTCTGTCTGCCTTCTGGGTCCTAACTTTGAAATTTGATCGCACTTCTAGAACCGCCCTGTTCCTGTCTTTCCTTATTTGCCTGCCAGAGAACCTCGGCACCGAATCTGGCACCTGCACATCATTCCAGAGCCGTTCCTTGTTTTGTCAGATATCTGTTCATCATCGCTGTATGGGTCCTTAGTTCTGCTTTATATTTCTTTTGGAGTTTAAGAGAACTTGAAAACTACAGTAATGCACACAGTAATATTTAAAATGCATTATTTGTGTGGTGTCCCATTGGCCTACCTTCTGAAGATCACATAAAAGTGACAGGACAGAGTAACACATGGTCCAAGTTAGCCTACTTTGGAATTTCAGATATTTTATCCCCCTGTATTTTTCAGGAGACACCATGAACGAAGGTTCCATTTCAGTTAAGGTCAGTCTGTATGTACTGAGACTCAGTTGTTGCCAATTCTGTGCCTTTTATGATAGACTGTGTAAACCCCATGTGTAATAGGGCTTCAGAATCATGTGATCAAAGGCTACAGCCAGCGTCATACTGTCATGCAAGTTAAACATTAATGTTTATTGCTAAGGCATGTAAAGTAGCTTACGTTAAGCTTGGTACTCAAAAGTACAATGTCTGTGTACAGCAATCACAAAATCACACTCAGACTGAGCTCCGCAGATTACACACAGACAACAAACATCTGGAATTTAACATTAACATTAGTGTAGCGCTACCGTAACTTCCGAGTTCAAACAGGGAAAGCTGACAGGCAGTGATAAAAGGTATAAAATACATAGCGAGGCACTGCTTTTGGGATCAGCCAGCCATTCCCAGAGCAATGACCCATAAGCCAGGAATGATGTATGGTCTATGCAAGGCTCGGCATTTGGACCATAGTGTTCCCTCGATAAGCCTTTATAGGCTATGGAACCTTGAGTGAATGATTCCTGTAAAGCCGGCTCATCTTCTTAGTGTGCTGTAATTCCTTTCACAGCCATCCAACTTTCTTTGCCACCCTTTAAACCTCAAAAACTGTTTTGTGATAATTGAGGAAGTGCTGTACTCATCACTGGAGAAATGCACGAGTTGGAATCCCTTGTATGAGCTCGACTTGAGATCCTCCAAAAAGCTATAATGCACGTGACTGACCAGACACCTCTCCCACATAACCACAGTATGGCAACCTACCCAGCATTAGGATTAGTTTGCTGAGCTCAAGGAAGCAGTGAAATCGGGATCTGCACTTGATACGAATACACTGCTGTCACCTCAGCAGGCTAACTTACTAGTAGTCAGTGGTATTATAATGGAATGTCTGTAATTACCCAGGACCTGCAATGTCATGAAGCAGGAAAGTTTGCTAAACTTCACTGGCATCCCTGTGATGAATCCTAGGTGAAGGAAGTGTATTGTTCCACTACAAATTAACTTAGATTAGCCATTTAATGTTTGCCAATTCATTTTTTCATGCTAAAAACTGATGCATTCTTTGCTGTACAGACTTTGCTGTAGTAACTGTAAGATTTGTAAAAGAACGTGACCTAATGTAATATTCTACAGTACTCAATACTACAGTAGGTGATGATGGAAAGTAAAGTCTGCGCATCACAACCAGCTCCGAGCAGCAGAGTACTTGGAGCACGAGGCATAACTGAGTCTCTTCTTCTGGTTCCTGTGGTCCTAATCAGCGACTCGCAGAAATGAAACAAAACAAAACAAAACAAAACAAAACAAAACAAAACAAAACAAAACAAAACAAAACAAAACAAAACAAAACAAAATGCAACAATGTATCACGGACCTTATGTCTCTCAGTTTATCAGCTAGTGTCTGTTTCTCTCTGTTCTATCAATATTATACTGATACTTATCAAATGCACCCTCACTGACTCTACTTATCTAAAAGACACGGTGTGATATTTGATTAGTCTCAAGCAGATCATCATCCTGCTACCAGGACTGAGGTCTGGGGTGTCAGGCCGTTCCTGAGCTCTCCGCAGGATGCAGATGAGAGAGGCTGAATGGCACAGAGATAAAGGGACTGAGATTGTGAGGAAGCAATGTTCAGACTAAGAAATTCTGATGCATGTGTGGGACAGAGCAGGTGAGGGTGGCAAGCCCTACCACAGAAGCAGCAACGTGATGCACTCTGATTTATCTCTAGTGTGGTGGGACAAGTACACCTTTGGTATGTACCTGCATTACTCTGCATGTTCTTCTAGAAATGTCAAACTTTGTTTCAACTTTCTGAAAACAGTTGCTAAAAGTTAGTTTCCTAACGATCTATGATGTACTATTTGTATTCATTGCATCTTAATCATTGGATTCTACTTTAACTGTCTTTTTTGCTTGAATTCTGAATATCTACCTTTGCTTATTGCAGTCAATTAATAGGGCGATTAAATGTTGTTTTAAGAGATTATTAACAAACAAACAAGTGAACAAATAAATGTGCTGTAACGAGCCCACCAACTGGCAACTGAGCGTATATTCTATGAATGCGTAAGTTGCATTAGACATAAGTCAGTGGCAGGTGAAGGAATTTTAATGAACGTACATGATGATCACTGGAATGAGTTTGTCTGCTCGTGTCCTCAAAAATATTTGCATGAAAGCTGCTGGAAAATGGTCCTTTATAATAATAGCTGTCTATTTTATGTCTGATAATCAGGTTGTGCAACACTCCCAGAAGGTTTTATGGATGCCTTTGTATTCTGACAAGAGGTGACGAGAATTCTGTAGTCACTATGCATGTGAAGACCTGCTGCAGAGTCCTGTCCGCGTTTTGGACTTTCGCCCTCAGTGTGAGGCAGCGTCTAGTGCGATTTCACAGGAAAGCACTGTTTGCTTGCTCTGGTACATTCCACTTTCCGTCAGGGGAGTAAGCTGACATGTCAACGAGTGAAACACAAGTTGTGTCCTTTTATGGTGTTTCTCAGTTCCATATCAGGCCTACACCAGCTATTTCCATGGCTAGATGATACCCATTGACAGTCAGAGAAGGCACTTCAATGTAGTGTGATTATACATTTCATACATACTGGATCTGTATAAGACTGACATTCAGAGCTGAACCGTATGTATTTGGCAGAAAACTGAGTATAACGTTCAGTGTCAGTTTATGGACCCAGTCCAACACAGGATCTTGGCATGTATGCAGAATTTGGGCACTTTTGCAGTTTTGAATGCTCATTAGTGGTTCATGACATACATTTTAAAGGTCTCACTATCATTATACATTACATAATGTATATTATTATAGGCAGTTTGCGAAATACTGTGGGGGGGGGGGGGTCCAACACCCCCGATTAACCCATGACACCCCCTGAAAGCCTCAAAAGCAAAATTTTAAGGGGATCTCCAGAACGGTATTGTGCAACAATAGGGAGATGGGGACCCCCCGAATATTACTTTGAATATCAGCTTATAGGTATTTGCATAACTAAAAATGAAGACCACACAGAAAACACAGAACAACAAAAAAGTAGTTTTTTTGGCCTAACAAGTTGACTGCTGAATGAATGTTAGAACTATGGGTAAAATCTGTATAGAAACATCAGATTGAACTCAAAACATGCCAGTTTCCGGTCCTACAGTGATCCAGACTTGCCGGAAGTGCATTCATTTTTAGAAGTTATTTTAGAGTGCTAACGTGACAATTTGGCATCAGTTCAAATAGAAAGCAAGTCACACTGTGATTTTTCTATAACAAACATCAACTAAAATTGTTAAATTGTTAAATTGGTTAAATTTGATAAGGACAACCTGAGTAACAGGACTAATGCAAAATGTTGCTTTTCCATTCATTAAACCAAGTTTTTATGTGATAGATTCAAACAACTGTAATCATTAGAAAGTGAATCTTTGGGTTTATTAAGTTGTCTTAACTACAACAAAATATTTCCTATAGTTACTAATCAGTTTCTCATATCCTCTTTGAGACTTTATTTATTTATACTATTTTTTTGCTCATTCTTACATACGCAGCCCTGCCAGCTGCTTCAGAATTATGAACTGTCTCGAACACTGCCAAAATATTTCTGGGTTGCTGGGATGACATCTTTTTTTTGCTGGAATGTTTATGATCTTTCTTACGCAACAGTACCCACCCCCAGTCCAGTTCCCACTGCTTCCTGTCTCCCACCTGTCTCATATCATATTGACTTCAGATTGCAGAGCTGGGAAAGTTAATTGGTGCAGTGCTTTGATCTATGAATAAAACGAAACAAAACCAAAAAACACTGCATACCAAGAGCAAGTCTTCGGACTGTTTTCGATATCTGCATGCAGAAATTTTGTCAATAATCTAATGATATCTCTTTCTTTTATTCTTTCGTTTGTGTGATTCGTAATTTCTGCACTGGTGTTGTTTTTGCAGCCGCACACCCTCCCAGTGTTTGCACTGGTTTCCACTGGTTTCTACAGTGTTTCTTTGTTTCCTGTGTCTGTGAGTGTATGTGTGTGTCTGAGTGAGTGTGTGTGTGAGATTGTGTGTGTCTGAGTTTGAGTGTGTGTCTGTCTGTGTTTGTGTGCCTGAGTGTCTGTGTATTGATATGTGATATGTGTGTGTGTGTGTGTGAGGGAGAGAGAGTGAGAGTGAGTGTATGTGTATGTGAGTGTGTAAGTAAACGAGTGTATATGTGGGTGTGTGTGTATGTGAGTGTGTGTCAGGGGTACAAAGCAGGGGTACAAGGCAGGGGTACAAGGCAGGGGAAAGCTTATACCCAGAGGAAACCAGCATAACATGGGGGGGTACCATTTCCACACAGACAGTGTGGAGGAAGGATAAGGAACCAACGGCGACGATGCCAGCCAGCCATCTGTGTGCATGTGTGTGTATAACATCTGAATTATCTGGCCATAAAACCAGCATCCAAACATGGTTTAAATATGTATTTTTGATTTAATTAGGTGCTTCAGCATGTTTACCTGCAACTTCAATGACTTCATGCACTTGTGGCTAGACAACATGGGGAAATCTAATACTTTGTGTATGTTAAGAAAAGCTCATTTGAATGGCAAGTCAACAGACCGCCATCTTTGGCTTAATGTGCTCTTCATGTCTATGTTATAAAATCCTTTCCATTCAGGTTTTATTCAACAGCACAACAGTGACCACAATCTCCTGGTATAATTCGCTTACATGTGGGGCACATTCAGCCATAAAAAGTACATTCAGAAGGAGAGTTTCTAAATGAGCTCCTTCACAATAGCTCAAGCCAGGTAGTCTGGAGGGCATTGTACTCAGAACACAAAGACCAGAGTGTGGGATGTATGTGCGCCTGGATATGCCTCTGAGTGAATCACACAGGCAGGATTCTCTTCGATTTTGGGTTCGGTTTACTGTCATGCATGAGGTTACTTGATACTGACTTATTCAGGAAGTAAGCTTCTCCCTTGGAGACATTCTCTACCTGTTGTATAACTCGATGTCTTCACATCTGTGTAGAACATTACCTTGAGAAATGTTTGCTGTCCTTACCAGACCTGGATATGCTTGCCAATATACAAGGGTGAACAAAATAATGGAAACAGCACATGAAATTGGAGTGTAACTTGTAGGTAATTAAATTTCAAACAGAACTAAAAAGGTAAGTTATGTTAGGCTGATATCCAGGTAGCAGTATGTGTCAACTGTAGAGAAAAGTCAGTCAGCGATGTGAATTTTCAAAGCCATGTGAGGTAGCTAACAGAAAGGCCAAACAGATGCTGGTCCAGCTGCAGGTGTATTGGTCACAAAAAAAAATATTTAATGTCTCAAAGGATGCAATCTTAAAAATTATGACATATATGCAAATACCAGACAAGAACAAAATGACAACATATACCAGCAAGGACAAACTGACAGCATATACCAGACCAGTACAAACTGACAGCATATACCAGACAAGGACAAACTGACAGCATATACCAGACAAGGACAAACTGACAGAATATACCAGACAAGGACAAACTGACAGCATATACCAGACATGGACAAACTGACAGCATATACCAGACAACTACAAACTGACAGCATATACCAGACAAGGACAAACTGACAGCATATACCAGACAAGGACAAACTGACAGCATATATCAGACAAGGACAAACTGACAGCATATACCAGACAAGGACAAACTGACAGCATATACCAGACCAGTACAAACTGACAGCATATACCACACAAGGACAAACTGACAGAATACACCAGACAAGGACAAACTGTTCCAGCAGGGAGGAAGAGCTGAGACAAGCTGAAGCTCACCAACTGGGATCGACGGACACTTAAGATTGCCCATACTTCTGTGTCATACCTCTGTGACCCAGTTTCAGCTAAAACTGTGTATTGTGAGCTTCTCAAAGCTGGGAAACCAGGACCCTTGAGCAGTGGAAAAACATAAACCGAAGAGATACGCTTTCATTCCACAGTGTTTGTTGACGTGGGACGTTGCCCTGTGGCAGTTAAGTCAGGATGACTTGCTCTGCATGGTCACACAGCAGCATGGAGAATAACCCCATTTTACAGGATCAGGTCCACTACACGGTGCCAACTGTGCTGCTTAAGATGCTCTTATACTCCAGATGATAACGCCGTTCCTTAGTCAGCTAAACAAATTCAAAACTTGGCCAATGAAGAGCCAGGTAAAGCTGAATGTCTTCCATGACCTACTCAATGACGAGATCAAAATTAAACTGACACTTCAGGGGAAATTCCAGACACCCTGCTACCTACTATTTCATTGCATTTATTTTTTATATAGCGCCTTTCACAATGGAGTCCCCACAGGGCACTTTATAGAGGTGTGTCGTGACACATTCCTGCGTCATTTATACAGAATATTTCCATACAGGGTTGTGTGGGTTACTAAGAATAGCCAATTCTCAATTAACATCTGAAAACCTGGAAGGCAGATCTTTCCTTAAATGGTTGTTTGTGAAACTACAATAACCTAGAACAGTGTTTCCCAATCCAGTCCTCGGGGACCCAGAGACAGTCCATGTTTTTACTGGGGGGCTGGGATAGACCAAAATGTGCACTCTTTGGGGGACCCCAAGAACTGGGATCTAGGTCCTAGACCTAATTGTGTTGTTATAATGGGAATAGTGGGGCCAGGGACTGCTGGAGAAAAGGCCACCTGTTATCAAGGAACACAGAGAACATACAAAGCAGTTCAAAGCAAGATTTCTGAGTATTGTTGGTTTCTGGGGTGTCGCCTTAGTACACAGCAGATAATCATCTCTCTTTGATCAACATAAGCATTAGAATGGATGGCACAAGGTATCGTGTGTTGTTGGCAAGTAGGAAGCCAACATATGAATACTCACAACCCACATTCATTGGCTGTTCTGCTCTTTGCCCTAACAGTCTTAAAGCTACGGTGGCTAATAGATTTCACCTCTTAAATCCACTTAACAGAGTGTAGATGATGGAGCAGGTTAAGAAGGCTTTTAAAATGTGAAATAATTCAGACATGGACAATGGGCAAAAAAAGATATCAGGGCCTTTGAAGTTTGTTGCAATGCAGGTTTGTTTTTCTCAATTTCAAAACTGTCTGCCAGTCAAACGACATCCAACCATTGTCAGAGCAGTGGCCATTCGTGAATGAGGCGAAAGGTGGATGATCGACATGGAGCAGATCTACAGAATATCTACAGTTAGACAGCTGACAGCCTTGGGGCCTGTTCCATGAAGTAGGATTTCATGCCCAGCCAGATAACTTGTTGGATTTAAGGTAGTTTGAACTAAATTTAAGGGAACAAAGAAAAATATGTCGGATGAGACTGAAAGAGATGAGCGGAAAACTCAGCACAGCCGTAGGAAACAATGGACTGATTCCAGCATCTTGTCTAGAAAAAAACTGGATGTTTTGATGTGACACAATGTTAGAAAGATTGCTCTAATACTTTTTACACTAAGGGTATATAGTAGATTTTTAAATAAAGATTAGTTAATACTGTTTTTGATGTCTGACACTAGGATGTAATCACAAAGTAATTTATTTTTGTTTTTGATTTAATGTAGAAAGAAGCATCATGCATTCACTAAAAGCATTCACACATTTGTTGTGTGATGTTTTTATACTTAATAAAATCATTTGTGCTGGTATTTTTAAAGTTTTCCTTTAGAGTGAAAAAAAATCACAATATTAATCACAATCAATCACATTATTATTTGTAGTCAAACTTTTACTCCATTTTTTTCCAATCTAAGGAAGCCTGTATTTGACGACTTGTGTTGTCAGCAGTAATTACATTTCAGTTTAGCACCCAACTGTAACTAGTAGCTTCTAATAAATTCTTTAACAACCAATCAGTTAATCAATTAAACAATCTCAATCGCATGTAACATAAATTGTTAACGAGCCATTCGCATGGCTGGTCAAGTGACACAAACGTTCACACACATAAACTTACAAAATGTTAATAGGACGAAGTCATAAAATATTCGAACTTAAAGGACCGTGGGAATAATTTAATAGATGTTTTTGTAGGTGATTCACATCTTTATCCTACCCCGTATCAATTTGCTATGATTTTTACACGGGTTTCGTACAATTTCGCATTCACTATTAATTGAAGGTTAAACACCATTGAAGAAATCAAGGGAAAAAAACATCACTGCATCATGAGAAAAAAAACCTGTAGAATGTACATTGCAAAAAAAATACCCTTAACGTATCTTGCAGTTGAAGTTTCATTCTTCTTACCATGTTTATACGCCATTCTCCACGGGGTGGCGTCTCACGCGAACTTTAGGGGGCTCGTCCTTCCGACCACCGCTATCAGAAATTCAGATTTCATGCAAATCGACGGCGTCATTTCAAGTGGGAGAAAACGAGTGAGCAGGAGAGGGGGACGGTGAGCGTGTGCTGGCCAGTAGGCACTCTGCTATGGGAGGACATTCTCCTTCGCTGTCCCTCTCCTTCGAAGTTGTTAACGAGCCAGATGCACAGCATTTAGCGACACCGGAGGATCAGGTCCATGTCGTTTTCGTGGGCGTTGGGACATAACTTGTCGTATTTGTATCATTTGTTTTTTCACTCCACGGTTTAAGACCCGTGAACATATCTGCGGAATCCGAGATACAGCATTTTACCAGGTTTTTCATGGCCATGGGCAGAGGGGAGAAACGAGTCACTTGTAACTTGTACCGGTGGGCAGTGGTTATAGTGTCGCTTTTGTACCAGCGTTGCAGCCATGGAAGTTGTCCGGAGAATGAACTGGAGAAAAGAGAGGAATCGGCCAATGTAGTTTTAACCGGGACCGTGGAGGAAATCATGAACGTGGATCCGGTGCGCAACACCTATTCCTGCAAGGTAAAATCTACAGGTTTTTTAACTTTAGATTTGAGGTATTTATCAGTGACACAAGAACGCTATGTATGCGTATTAAACGGTCAAATGTTATATAATTAACTACTATTAATTATGTTATTAATTATAAATAATATATTATATTTTAGGGGTCGGCATGGTGGTGCAGTGGTTAGCACTGTTGCCTCACACCTCTGGGACCTGGGCTCGAGTGTCCGCTTGGGTTCCATGTGTGTGGAGTTTGCATGTTCTCCCTGTGTCGTCGTGGGGTTTCCTCCGGGTACTCCGGTTTCCCCCCACAGTCCAAAAACATGCTGAGGCTGATTGGAATTACTAAATTGTCTGTGAGTGTGCCCTGCGATGGGCTGGCCCCCCGTCCAGGGTTGTTCCCTGCCTCGTGCCCATTGGTTCCGGGTAGACTCCGGACCCCCCGTGACCCAGTAGAATAAGCCGGTATAGAGGATGAATGAATATAATATTTTAATTTAATTTGTAATACGTAAGGCCATATTTAAAGATCATGCATGCAGCGATTTTCATTGGAAGGTGGTTTGTAAATACAAAAAATAAATATTGAGCTTTAAGAAGTTACAAAAGCTCACTATAAATCACCTCTTTCTGAATATTAGATAATAATTTCAATCTGCGCCCAATACCAATATTAATTATCTGAAGAAAGATGCTTAACACAAAACAAAACATCACGAAACGTCTTTTGATTGTGGACAGATAACTAATCGTTTCCTTTGTATCATTCCAAATTCAGGCAAAGAGCAGATCATTACTGTGTAGTGCTGAAGTGCTGAAATGTGTAAGCTTTTGTAAAAACGACCTTGAACACCCTGAATCTACCAGGGGTTTCACTCAGCTTACGGACTTTTTTGCGTAGGCTTACTTGTTGATTAATTAATTTAAAAGCAAATATTTTGAAAGATGACACTGAGTTTTAGAAAAACAAGTCTTTTTTTTGCAGTGATTGCTTGTACATTTCATTTAGTGTGTACAGTGACACTGCATGAAAATGATATTCAAAAATATTGACATATTGCAGTAATATTTTTTGCAGATTTATGCAATGTAGATTTTGTAATAAATCAGAATGGTATTTTCCATTCACAAGTGTGATGTGATCACTTTACATCAAACCCATTTTGTGTATAGTGTTAACCTCTCCAAATGCCCCATCACACTTCCGCTATGAAGCATCCCATAATATGACTTTTCTAGAGATCAAAGTCTAGGCAAGAAAATACTGGACATCTGGATAGAGAATAATAAATATTGACCTTGGGGTCTTTTGTCAAGTGCATTCTGGTCCTAGCATTGCTTTGCAGTGACTTTTGATTTTCTATATACATGGGTTATGTGATTATGACATAAATGTTTTTTTTTCCTGCATGTGTGAGTGACTGGTGTGTGAGTGTGCCCTGCGATGGGTTGGCACCCCATCCTGGGTTGTTCACTGCCTTGTGCCCTGCGATGGGTTGGCACCCCATCC
>JAODUD010000127.1:17323521-17341502 GCA_026784285.1 Stomatorhinus walkeri
TTCACTGCCTTGTGCCCTGCGATGGGTTGGCACCCCATCCTGGGTTGTTCACTGCCTTGTGCCCTGCGATGGGTTGGCACCCCATCCTGGGTTGTTCACTGCCTTGTGCCCTGCGATGGGTTGGCACCCCATCCTGGATTGTTCCCTGCCTTGTGCCCACAGCCGCCAGGACAGGCTTCAGACCTTCCCACAACTCTGAACAGGACAAGCAGTTACAAAAAATGGATGGATGGATGTTTTTTTTATTAATTATCCATATACTTATTTTCCCAGTATTTCTGGCTTTTTATCCACAGCTTCATAACTTCTGTGCATGCCTGTGCTGATTACTGAAGCTCCTGGTCACAGTCACTTTCCTGTGCTGCAGGAATGTATGCAGTTGGAGATTAGAATCTATAGTCCTTAAGGCCATGGACTGCAGCACAAGCTTGACTCATGTATTCATTTTTCTTCTGCGAAACATAGTTATGCCAAAGCCTTAAGGCCGGCAGGTCCCTGCAGGTGCGTTAAGTATTCCGATTCATTCCTGTAAAGCAGAGTCGAAGGAACTGATTAATAACCACAGACACGAATGCGCAAGAAAGATCAGAGGCTGGGATTTGAACATTTGCCTTGTCTCTTCAAGGTTAGGGTGTGGCGTTACATGAAAGGCAAGTCAGCGGTCGGCGGTGACATTCGGCTGGACGGAGGCGACAAGGTGATGATAGGAGGTTTTGGGGACCCAGAAATCTGCGACAACCAGATCAGCACCGGCGACACCCGCATCTTCTTCGTCAACCTCGCACCGGAACACATGTGGCCGGCCCACAAGAACGAGCTGATGCTCAACTCCAGCTTGATGAGGATTACCCTGCGCAATCTAGAGGCGGTAGAGCAGTGTGTCAAAGGTGAGGAACTTTCATTGCTAACGGCATGGAGTCAGGTGCATTGCTGATTGACAACTTCTGTGTTTCGCTTTCACATGTCACATACGTAGCTTGTCATATATTAACTTACCTATACGTCACCTGGCACAGAGGCATCTGATAAATGCAATGTAAAGTTAACCAACAGTATTAGCATGAAGTTGGTCCACCTTTCGGTGCTGCAATGGGATATAGTCTTCTGAGAAGACTTTTCCTTAGATGTTGGAACATCACCGGCGGAATTTGTTGATGTTCAGGTTGAGTACTGATGTTGGCTGGCCGCTTCACAGCTGTCGTTATTTCCACATGTTTCTGCTTTATTGCTTCACTTGCGGTTGACCTGGGGCATCTGCAGCAGGGCAGAAATTTGGCAAGGTGAACGGCTGGGAAGGTGGCATCCTGTGACGGCGCCAGGTTGAGTGTCACTAGCCTCTTCAGGATGGCTGTCTGTTCTGCTGCCAGTGTCGTTTGCTGGGGGACGGCGGGTCCTTAATTACGCTCCTGTGTCGGGAGTGGCTGCAGCTTCATTAGCTGACTGTTTGTAAGGGAGGCCCACAAACATGTAGCCTCATAGTGTAGGTGGTACGTAGGAAGACGGACAACACAATAAGCACATAATATGTAACACCAACGCTGATAGATTGTAGAAGCTATAGAAGTTTTAGAAGTTAGCTGCAGAGATTGAGTGTTACTTTTCATACACTTTATGGTTCCGATTATGTGAAATGTGTAATATTTACAAGTACAGGGCATTGGTCAACTGACACAATGTTATGCAAGGGAGGCAGTGCAAAAATACCCGCATCCCCTCAGGTTTATACTTTGTAATCACGTGCTTCAAACCTATATCCTGTTCCTGCACTTCACTGTCTTATGCTTCTGCCTGTTGTTATATATGATATTGAATGGTTTCTCATAATTAATGTACAGCTTATGTATGTTGTATGTTTTTATGATTTGGCTACTGTAATGGCAATTATGCATCATTAAAACGGTTTAGTAAGATCATTCCAGTGATACATTTGATTTTTAGTTAATTAATTGAGTTAATTAATCCATATCAATATTAATCTTATGGATAATAAGTATTTTATATACTTTGTGTCTATGAGGATGTCATTGATTTCCTGTATATGGTACCGGTGTGTCTGTCCAGAGAAGTTTTCTGAGGTAATGTTGCACATCCAAGCCCACGGGCAAGTAGGCCAGCGGATCCTGATGTATGTCTTCAGGAAGTGAGTCGGGCCAAGCTTGTCAAAGCCCAACCATAATTGCTAGTATTTAAATGTAATTGTGAGATTTTAGTTTTTTGGTTACTTGTCTTTGTGTGTGTGTGTGTTGCTTTTCGGACATCCTTCTTCCTCACGTAAAACAGGATGCCCTGAAGGCTGTGTTGAGCTGTGGTATTTAAGTGTTTGTGCTACACAAATTGCAATCACAAAGCTGTCTTTGTTAGCGTGTAGTTTGTCTTTCATGTTGCCAATGGTTGCTGTGCCAAGTCTGTAGCCATTCAGGCAGGAGAGGTGCCCTCTAACCCAGGGGGGGCCAGTCTTATCCGCAAAGGGCCAGTGTGTGTGTGGGTTTTTGCTGCAGCTCCCTAATTAGATTACTAATTAGAGGACTGATTGGCTGAAGAGTCCTCACACCTGGGTTTGAACAGCTGACCTGAAGGTTACCCCAAAAACCTGCACACACACCGGCCCTTTGCAGATAAGATTGGGCACCGCTGCTCTCACCATTTATCTGTATCGGAAACTGAACAGAAGCAGGTCAGCTATCATGTCCTGGCCAAGAATGTAACCATCCAGGAGATAATAGGGCTCTTTCCCAAATAGAGGGACATGCAGGAAGGATTCATGCTAATTGAAAGGTATATGCTAGTCTGCACCATAGGGAAAAAATCTGGGCACTTTGAATGGCAGCCTATCAGGCGGTGTTACATCCCATGTTTTTCGGGTACTCTGTCACCATGGAAACGGCATGTAGGTCATTCCCTGTTGGTATGGTATGGTGTGGTGGGGGGGGGGGGGGGTGGTGGTCTCATGTGCATACAATTCTCAGGGTCCCTGGGATTTCCTGAAATGGTCATCGAGTTTAGGAGGAACACACCTTTGTAATGGTTATTTATCCAATCGGCTGTCGTGACAAACTTTCTAAAGACATGCTTGAAGTACTGTCACATCCAGATATGGCAGATAGGGCAGAGTGATTTACACACATATTAAATTTGCATAAATGACCTCAAGATTTTCATTTGAATGTAGGTCTTTTAGAGGCACCTTGGGGCATGAGGCAGGGGACACTCTGGTCGAGGTGGGGGGTCATATCAGGCCACACAGTGCACAGACCCTGCGGATCTGTTCAGTCTGATTGAGATTGTGGGCCATCTCGGGGCATACAGTGCACAGACCCTGCGGATCTGTTCATCTTGGGTGAGGTGTAGCAGAAGCTGAAATGTAAATGGCACTGAAGCTAGGTTTGTTACTATTGTTATTATTTAAATTCTGATTCAGTGTAATACTAAGAAATTAAAAATTCATTGTCATCCCATGGTAATGTGATACACGCTCCTTATAGTACTGCTTAACTCTGTGCCTGAAATTTGGTGTAATATAATTCGGTCAGCAATTACATACATATCAGTTAAGCATAATCCCTAATACTATCGATCTATCACACTAATAATTATTTGTAAAAATTCTGCTTAAGCAAACATATTGTTACCAAGATAAATATATGGTAATAATCAATAAAACATGTTACTGTCAAGCTGAATATGCATTAATAATTTAATAAAACATGTTGGTTATAATATCAATATCAAATAATTTTTATAACAATTTGGCACATTCTGAAATTGTAACACAAACTTATAGTTCCGGCATGAAATTTTCAGCAACTACTCTGTAAAATGCGATTGCCATTAATGTGGAATACCCTTCCTTCTTTTGTCATATATTATCACACTGTGTTCACCCTAAAGGAATGTTGTTTCTGAATATTGGCTTATTTCAGCTAGATATGTGTGTGCAGTGTTGGAATGTGTTGCAGTTTTGCTGTTTGCATTCTAAATAAGTGTCTGTGAGTTAAGTGGTCGTAGCAGTTTCTGTGTTCAAACTCACCAAAAGAACAACAAAATGAGGCAGTACTTTCTCTTTTTTGCCACAATCACCTGTAACCATGCAGGACAACAGTCTGCTGAGTTCTAGTGGGGAAACGGGCAGAGATTGGGGGCACTGAGAAAATGTACAGGTGCAGATCTGTACTGGGGAGAGGGGGGGCACCTCATCTGCTAAATTAATTAAAAAATGCCCTGTTGATTCAGCTAAGATGTTTGGCAAGTAGCCTGTCGCTCTTACTTCTGTCCTTATCCTGTACGGGCTGCCCCCCCGGGCTGTGGTCTTTTGAAATGTCCTTTCGTGAAGCAGATTTAGCTTTATCATCCTTTTTTAATTCTTCCTCTGGTAGGAATGGTCCTGCTTTCCCGGGTGGTCTTTGATTCAGACCATGGGCAGCTCATTGGAACATATTCTGAATAATTACAGATTCCTTGGGAAGAGTTTTGGCTGTGATTTCTGCACACATCTTGGTGATATAAATATTCCATACCACATATCGACATTTCAAGGTTAATTACTGCAACATTTAGTGGAATAAATCCAGTAATGTTTCAAACTTTACTTTGTACATTTTCCTCATAGTTGCCTCAGAAAGCTAAAATATAGACCAAGTCCTTTTTATCCCTGGGTGAAAAAAGCCTGTTTTTTGATTCAGTATAATTTTTACTTGTACATTTCACTTTGGTTAGCTGTAATATTTGTGATAATGAAGGTGTATAAAGTTGGAATATAAGAACAATGATAAATTCATTATTTGCACAGGTACTAATTCTTTTCTTCACCTACCTCACCTTGGTCTCCATAGCTTGGGGGGGGGGTCACAGCACATGGTCACACAGCAGGCAGCACCCCTGCAACTGGGGGTTAAGGGCCTTGCTGAAGAGCTCATGGACACATGACTGTTCTGTCAAGGCCGGGGCTCAAACCTGCAACCTTCTGATTACAGGCACAGAGACTTGGCCCGCAGAGCCGGAGCGGAAAGCTGACTAATCCGCTGCGTATTTGGGAAACCAGTCACAGAAACTTAGAAGTTGTGCACTGAATGACAGTATTATGCTGTTTTTAATTAGAAGGTGGAAGGTGAAGTGAATGCATGAAATAGCACTGCTGGCATTCTGAAGGCACTGCAGGCACTGCTGGCATTCTCTCTGAAGAGCAGTGAGAGACGGGGAAGAGGACTGTAGCAGGGAAAACAGAGGATGGGTGTGGGTGTTACGGTGCCCCTTTGGAGATGAAAAGATTCGAATTGTAGTATTTCAGAGCACAGGCTGCAGATTTTCAGGGGTAAAAAACAAAGATAAGAGGCTGCGTTCCTGAACAATGCACCTGTTACCGCCCTTATTCCGGAAACCGGAACAGATGGTTACTGGAGTTCTCAATCAAGACACTAATGCTTTGTTATAGATGAGCCCTTCAGCTTGATTTCTGCATAGGACAGGAACGTTCCACAGTAATACAGTTTGACACCAGAAGCACATGCATGTGCTTTTGTTGGGGATGTTTTCGTTATTTACCGAGTCCGGTCTACCTTCTGAGATCCTGGGTGAGAGGTTTTAGTACGGATTATAAACACAGACGCGACAATGGAATGGGAAGCAGATTTCCTTAGTAGGTAGTGAAATTACATATTGGGTTGCAAACAACCGCCACATTCCAAACAAGCTCAGAGGTTAATTATGAATTTTAGGAGACATACCAATGATAATATTACTAATACTGGAGAAACCATTTTTAAAACTTTAATAACAATTAGAACATTCACTTACAGTACCAGCCAAAAGTTTGGATGTGCTAAGCTTACAAAGGAGAGTGATAGTATCGAATCACATGACCTGGCCACCTGACGTAAACCCAGGAGAAAGGGTTTGGGAGGAGCTTGACCAGAGAGTGAAGGAAAAGCAGCCAATGAGAGCTCAGCACATCTGGGACCTCCTTCAGGACGGCATCCCAGGGGGCCGCATCATACTACTGGTGTAGAGGAGAGAGTAGGGTCAGCCAGTCCCTGGAGTAACTGGGGTTAGGGGCCTTGTTCAAGTACCCAATGGTGGGATCACTCTGCCGACTAGGGATTTGAACCAGCAGCCTTCTGAGTCCCCACAGCAAATTATTTTTCTTTTGTTTAATGCTTTTTTGGTCAGTTTATAATTCCACATGTTATTTTGTAGTTTAGATGTCTTTTATTCTCAAGCTTTCAATGTGTATGTGTGTCCAAACTTTTGACTGGTACTATATGTGTCTCTTACTTCACAGATAATAGGATAAAATTAGGACAGGCATTTTATGATTCCAAAAGAATTTCTACATTAACATGAGTTTCATGTAACTAAGATATTTACTACCTATATCGTTGATGTTTCCTTGGAATCTGTCTCCCATCTGACTGGAGCTCTTGCGGCACAGACAGTCATGTGTATCAATTAAATGGCTTTTTCCCTGTGCGGATTTTCCTAATGTAAGGGTATAAAACATAAAACCAAACAGACTTCCACATTCTGAGGTATATGGAACTGGGTGTGGTGAAGGTTTAAGCAGGATCTTCTGGGCCACGTTTCTGTTTTCCTTCGCTGTCCTCCAGAGCAGGTGTCCTGGCTTGCATGACGTAGTACTGGATTCTGGGGCCATGCAGTTCAAAGATTTATGTCTATTGATAGAAATGCTTGTTTGTGGTCCTATTGTGATGCATATTGACTGTAATAAAACAATTTGGATCAATAAATAGCTTAGCAGGATAAGAGTGCAGCAGAGTAGGTTTCGCAGATAACGATCTCTTTAAATGTAGCTTTCGCCACTGGAAGAGTATAAGTTGAAAATGTTTGAAGCTTATCTCTGGCCTCTCATTCTTTGGAGTTAGCGAGGCCCAAGCGGGATGTTACTGGCCTTTCTCTAGAATGACCCTGTCTGTTTGATACCTTCAAATAAAAGTAGAAACCATTTTAATAGAGATACTTCATTGATCCCTGTAGGGAAATTCTTTTCGCCTACCCCATCTTGCCGTCCATGACACACATGTAGGTGTAAGTAACGTAGCAGCCGCTGGTATCGGCTGCTCACAAAGGTGCTCAGGCTGGACTCGAACCAGCAGCCTTCCGATCACAGACAGTGCTTAGCCCTCTCAGCTATGCGCTGCCTCCCTGAGTCAGGTTGCTTAATTTCTGCACATAGAATAAAGGTGTATTGCAGTGATTCAGCTTGAATTTGGCTACCGTCATGCATCCCCTGGATCTGCCTGAGAGGCTTGACTGGGGTAGGAGGTGCCAGCAGAACTGAAGCTGGCCACTGATTAACTCAGGAATGTGACGCCACACTCCTGCAGCCCCAAGCGGGTGCGGGAGATTAGTGGGGGTGTAAGTGTAGTCTTTGCAAACGATGCCAGGGAGTGATATCTTTTAGGGTCAAACAGATAGCATTCTTCCCCTTGGCAATGTGGAAGTTCTATGCGAAGTTTAGACACTTTTTAATTAACTGAATTATTTTTAAGTTGAAAACATATGAACTTGTGATTAAATATTTTCAGTCTGCAGTGGCTCTTTCTGTGTATTTTGTGCAGAAAATAAGCAGTATAGTTTTCAGCTTCTACTGAGATGTTTTTTTGTTTTACTGTTTTGCAATAAGGTAGTTATTTCTGTTTCCCAAATACTAATTACCCCAACACTTCAAGCTGATAGACCCTTCACCTTTATTCTGTAATCATGAGATTATACACACACACACACACACACACACATAAATATAAATTTCCCATCACTAAATGCTTTATCACTATACTCTCACTAAGCGTACATTGCAGATATGCTGGAAACACAGAAAATGTGCATTGTGTTATCCTTAAATAACTGTGATACAGAATAGGCTGAGATGATTTAAAAAGCGTAAGAACATTTAAATATCAGTTAACTTACAGGAAAAAAAACTTCATTTGCTGTAGACCTACTTATTTTTCTTTTTTCCATTAATTATTGCATTTAAAAGCATAATGTTTATAAGAAGACTATTGCTAAATGAACACTTGCAGTGACCTGTTTTTTACTCAGTTATTTGGAGCCAAACCTTGCATTTTTGTGCGATGTTTGTGGTACATTTTTTTTGTGGTACTATAGTTTAAGAGTGTTTATATGGTCATTAAACCATAGTTTTAATTAGTTTTATTTTTTGGGGAGCTTTATAAATGCAGGCTTCACTTGATAACTATGTTGTAATTGTGAAATTCAGAAATGCCTCCAGTTACAATGTAGCCAACCTTTCACAGTTTTAATAAACTTTAAATTGAGTTGTTGTGACATACTGGCCTTTTCCCACAGGTATTATCAAAGTAGCACTACAGTAAAAGTGTTTTGAAATGATCAGAAAATACTGATTTACTGGAGATATAATCAAGTTAATTTGCCAGAACTAAATTAGAAGTGAACTAGATTTGGGACAATATTCAGCCTGTGATTTCAGATCACGTGACGGAGGCCAGGGTTGTGCTCTGAGTCGGCTGGTCGGCAAGTTGCTATGTTCTTCAACAAAACTCAAGATCCTCTCCAGTCAAGACGGAGCCTATTCCTCGTATAAACACCAGTGTGCATAGCCAATAGTCACTCTGGTTCATTAGTCATGACTAGGGATGTGCAGATCAGTACTGAAATATCGATTACTTTGTTTTAGATGGGTCATTTTTGAGAATCGGTTCTAATGTTAAAATATTAATGTTAAAAGATATTTACCTGTATACAGGTTTCTCCTGCTGTTCCTATGAGACTGTGAGAACATCATAGAGTACTAACACAAACCTAGCCTGGTATAGCCTACTACCTGAGATGGATAGTTCAGATCCAGAAAATAGAATTGCAGACCAAGATTTTGTTTCAACCAATCAAACTGAGTACAACGGGTTACAGTCACATAGTGATTGACACTGTGTCAGTAGCAGATAATCTGATTCATAGTTCTTATAATATACTTTTTCTCAATACTTATTTAAGCTACTGCACAAGAACCTTCTCCTGCTATGAAGACCACCTATCTCAGTTCACTGCAGTGATCGCTTTACCATCTGCTGGTGTAAGAAGTGGAGTCTGACTGATACAAGATTTTCAAATATCAGTTCTGATATCTGAAGTTTTAAAAATCTGATAATGATATTCTTTTCTTCTTTCTTCAGGAATGCATAATGTAAACGAAGTTTTTCTGCTGACATTTGTTATGTGTTGTTTAACAGCCCTCAGCAAGATATCATTGCAGTTTAAAAATAAACGTGTGTTATTCTCATAAATATTAGTTTGAACAAAGTACAACAAAATATAATAAAATTTTGATAAACACCTTTGTTGCTGATAGTTGAGTTGCAGTGTGACCTCTGATGGACAAACTATGCAACGACAAAACTCACAACATGACTGAAGGATCTGTCTTCTGTCTTTCTGTTTCTTTTTAATTGTCATTTATCAGCTGTTATAATGCTGATAATGATATCTGCAATTATTATATCGGTTGATAATATCGGCAGGCCGATTTATCGGTCAGACTCTACTATAAAGTTGGATGATTCAGTTTTTTGGCTGCTAGCATGGTGAGTTCTACCTAATGATGCTTGTAAGATTATATATAGGCTGTACGGTGTCTGACTAGAGGTTACAATATAAAATACACTGATGTATCTATTTTCATATCGTATATATCGCACGGACTGTCATAGCTGGGATAAGATAAGATATGCTAAAACATTTTTTTACTGTCTTAGGAAACAAAATTTAGCAGTGTTTGCAATTTTAATGAGTATGCAGAAGCTCAGTGTGCAATCTCTGGCACAATCATAATCACTCTAGTCCTTGCTGTTTGACTCACTCAGATATTGTGGCGCATTTGTGAGAAATGTAACAAAAATGAGCGAGGAGGAGAAAAGTGAACAAAAACTGGTGATCAAGAGATATGTCTTCCGCTCTGTGGAAATATTTTGGATTCCATAGAGGCAATGGCAAAAGCAGTTGCGTTGTGGACACTGCTTACTGTCTGTTAGCACAACCTGTGACATCACCACCAACTTATCTGACACTCTCTTGGTACACAAGTTCTTTTTGGCTATAGTTTGTTTTGGGTAAATTACTATTTTTTTCTTCTATTAATATTGCAATATTAATAGCAAAAAAATCTGTTTTTTCAACATTGTTCATTATTATTTCGCATTTAATGGACACAAAAGACTAGAATATCGGTACTGGCATCAGATTCAGTGATACCAACATCTTTATTGGATGAAAAAGAAAATCGGTGGCATTGCCCATCCCTAGTGGTCAAGAGAGAATGCAGCTGCAGAAACACTGGCTTAAAAAATCTTAGTCCAAAAATAAGTAAAGCAAAGTCTAAATTGTAACCAAAATCCATTCTTGGGAAGAAAGTTAGAAGATCAAACCCAATAGATACAATTGAAGTGAAGACACGCGGCTAAAGCAAGAAAACCAATAGATCATACTAATTTTGTAAACATTAATAGAAATACACAAAACTTTGTGAAGAAGTAACTGAAAACAAGGTCCTAATATATGCAACAGTCTGAGTCTTCACTTCACTTCACTTCACTTCACGTTCTTTACTTCAAGGCACCATTTATCTTAAAATTCCCTTAGGATTCCCGTTGAACATTTCTGAATTGTGAACGATTCAATGATTTATTCATTTCCCTCCTTGATGAAAATCATTCAAGTAACATAATCCAGTATATATTGTGTATTCATCTTGGATTCATATTCATGTTGAAGGCACGTAAAATAGCTGTACACCTTTACCTCTGTCCCTTGAAATTAAATGATTAATCTTGATTATCTACAATATCTCTGTTATAGCTGTGTTGTAGCTGCAGACTTATTGCTTTCTTCATTGCCACCAAAAGTTTCCGCTGAGTGATCTTTAATCTCCCCCATGATTCACATATATTACCAACACAATAGCTTGTGGCATGCTCCGCTAACTCCACCTTCTTTGTTTTACCTTTTTTGGGCATAGGTTGTCCGTTTCTAAAACAACTGCCATATGATTGGTTGAATTTGCCCTAGTTTTTGTGTTGTGATTGGCTGATATGTGCTATCAAGCAGTGCCGTGGACAGTTTATCATCGCTTATATCGCCCAGGCCCGCCACACACATTGTTTAAACCTCTGGTGACACGAAGGGTGGTGAAAATCTGGCATGTGTGCACTATAGAAAACTTGAGGTCATTCTGTCGAGCTGATTCCGATATCGTGAAGCAATCCAGAGAGGAAACTCAGAGCTGCCAGTATTCACACATGTGGTGTGACAGTGGCACTTTCAAACTCTTGATTACGCTCACGTAAGAAATCTTACAGAAAATCTGTATTATTTCATTATAAACTTAAAATTAGCTGCATGCAAAGCATTGGGGTAGTTTGCCTCGAATTGAAAATCTCTCTCCAGCTAGCAGACCAAAATTGGCAGCCCTGGAATTTTCATGGAAACAATGCAGGTCACTGAAAGAGACTCACCCGTTAAGTCCTTTGACTGCTGTTTGAGTAATTTGTACCCCAGTCCACCACAGTATGGATCAAATTCTTATATGCTATGATGGACAGGCATCTCATAATAGAAGCTACTAACTATTATGCTACCATACCGAGATGGCAGGGAGGTTTGCGTATTTTGTCTATAATATGATTTGTGTGCATTTCTCTGTTAGACCTTTTGTTTTTCTATTCCTTGCATTTTTAAGGTTGATTGAAAGATGTGGGAGAGATTTTCTTTTTGCTTTTGGATCAAATTGGGCCTTAGTGACCTCCTTTGATGAGTTTTCCAGACATGTCATGCAGGACTGTATGAGCGTTGTGTTTGTAAAGTATCTAGTTGCAGAGAAACCGCATTTAGAGCAGATCGTTTTCAGTGCTGGCAAGTGCCAGTCAGATGTCACTGAAAGATCGTCAGGTTATAACCACTTCAGATAATTTATTACTCATTATTGCTCTTGGGGATTATTAAAATGATCCTGGAAGCTATGATTATGGGACAAAATAACTTTTTAAGGGCAAATTACAGCACTTGTTCACAGTGTGAGCCTGCAGAGATTGCCAGGAGCACAAAGCAGGGCCTTTGAGTCAGCTGTGCAGTCCCAGATACATGAAGGGGGGGGAGAAGCTGTGCTTTGTTGTTCTCTCTTCCTCAGTGTCGAATGTGAAGATCTTGACTCGGCAAAAGGTAAAACCCGGATTCTGACAACACGCCTGGCTGATCTGCTCGCACAAAGATGGTTCATCACGTCACATTCCCACTGCGTTTATTCAGCTCCATAGAGACACGTTCCAGGCCTCTACCGGTAGAGTTCTGTGCAGTGACTGGGCCTGAGGGATATAAGTAAAAAATCAGCTAAACTAAATCAGCTGTGGGGAAGGGTGGTTTTATCAAAACCTTAAGAAGCTGAGAATTATACTCCTGCTGTAATAAAATGAGATGTGTGGAATTTACACCGTGTATGAGCTATGCAAGAGATATCGGAAGTGGTTATGTTCTTAATGTCATTTCCAATTGCTCCACAGGTCAAACGCACACCCTAAATGTTCCTTCTGCACTGGCACGCATGAATACCCAAACCTCCGTTCTAGATTTGTCGGTTTTAGGTTCGTAGTGTTTCTGTTGCTCTCATAGGTGAAGGAAGCCCCTGAAAATAGGACGTATTTGAATTCGTGAATTTACCATGGACTACAGAGCTGGTTTTTCTGGCATCCTGTTTTTCAGCAGGAGGTAAGAGGTCCATCCCTCCTGCCCTTTCTGTAAATGAGTGCGCAGGAGTCTGGGTGCATCCTGGACTTCATGCTTATTTTTCTCCACCTTGCTAACGCGCTCCTGCCTTTTGCTCCCAAGGGGGCGGGAAAGAAAAGCTCCCGAATTCAGTCTGACACCTTCCCCTCCCACTCCTGTCAGACTGGGCCTGGGGAGACAAGGCCGCAGCCCTCTTCCCATTTCAGACGAGGTGTTTTTCTGTCCCTGTTCACTTCCAGCTCCATGACTGCTTTTCTTGGGAATGCCAGCTACAGTTCTGTCTCAGGAAGACACAACCTGCCGTCAGATTAGTTTTCTTCAAGTTGGTTAAGATATCTTGATAGACGAAAGAGGAGTTTGAGTATCACTGGACTCCTGGTGTGAATTCTGTGGTTAGCATTATATGATTGTACAGTTACTGCGTTGGCCACCAGCCAGTAATACTTTCTTACCATGCAGAACATAATGGTGATGAAAAACAGGTAGTGATGTTATATTACATTTTGATAAGGATTCCTGTAAATAATGAAACTACACGAGATCCTACAAAAGTGTGATTTGAGAGGTAGTATGTGGCTTAGCCTCTATGGTCGTGATCAGAAGGTTGCTGGTTTGAGCCCCGGCCATGGCTGAATAATCAAATGTCTGTGGGCCCTTGAGCGAGGCCCTTAACTCCCAGGGCCCTTAACAACCAGCTCGAGGGCTGTCACACGATGACTGACCATGTGCTGTGACCGCCAAGCTATGGAGAAAAAGATGGGGTATCTGAAGAAGATAATTTTATAAGCATCTCTTATTCTATTCTATTACTATTAATTCTTAAGAGGTAAATATGTTGCCTTTCCCCAATGTCTCTGGAGGGTCACTCATCATAGGACTGTTTGAGGGGAAAATCAGAGAGAATGAGATCATAAGAGTGTAGCTAATGAATCATAAATGGAGATTTTTTTTTCTCAATCTATAGACATCAGGCCAGATGTTTCATATACACTTTGCTGTGCTCCTCTGTTCTTTGGTAGCAGAATGTTTTTAAGTCAGTTACTGAAAAGTAGAAACAGTGAGTCGTCCCTTTAGTATAGCAAGTCAGTGGAGATTATTCTCACTCTTTCTACGCAGACATTTATACGTAGGTGGCTTGTTGAGGTTTGAAGGCGTTCTTTTGAATGAACTATTGGGGATAACCTGACTACCAAGAAACAGCATCCAATAAAATCAGACCCTCATTTCAGGTCTCTTTCCTTATCTTTGCCAGAAACAGATATTAACCAAAGTATGTGTGTTTTTTTTTAGTTCCGATAATAAAAGAAAATTTGACAGTAGCTTTGTGCAGCCTGTCCTTGTGGTGACCTAGTAAACTTAGACAAAGGTGGGAAACTCATAAAGCACAGAGGACCTTGAGGGATTCTGTAAAACTACACCCCGACTGTGTTTTCACACAGTTATGCACCATACCAGAGCTAGAATGGAGGAACAGCTGCTTAATGCCTTTGGTGACGGACTGTCGCCGGCGAACAATTCAGAGATGCAATTTTGTACAGCTGTCCGCTCTGTTTGATCATTTTGAGTTCATTTTGAAATGATTCATAAGGTTCAAAAAGAGCACCTCTCTGTGTGGAGCTGTGCGACTCTTACGCTTTCTGTTGTGGCCATTTTTCTTCTGGATATAATGAAAATATTCCGGCATTGGCATCGGCACGATGTGGAAGAGTTTCTTGTCGTGATGCTGCTCTCTAGCCCTTGCCTTGTAACTGTGAAACTACATAAATCTGACAGGAGTCCAGGAGGAAACGCTAAATTCCAGGTACAGAGCCCTCTGCACATGAATGCAGTACATTGATTATTATACTAAAATGCCTAAAATGTCTTTTTTTTTGTCAGAGGGGCGGGGCCTTGGTCCCTCTTGGGATGGTGAGTCAGGTGTTAGATGGGAATGAATATGGATGCTGTGGGACGAGAGTGAACTTAGGTGACAATTCATTTAATTACATTTTACTTCCACAGTCATCCTCCTCCACCCGTCGGCTGTCTTCTGCTCTCTTTCTCTTCTCCCAACTAGCAAATAAAATCCCTCTTTCTTTCCTCCAGTCTCAGTGTCACACCTGTTTTCAGTTCTGAATGAAACACATTTTACACGATCATTGTGTGGCTTGATTCATGGCACCTGTTTCTCATTCCTAAATGTGCCAGAAACCAAATGAACCATCATTGCCAAGGTGTGGATCTGTGTGGATATGCAGCACGGAACACACAACGCACCGAAAGACGTTGAAAGTACTGGTACTGTGTGTGTGTATGTATGTATGCATGTATGTATGTATGTATGTATGCAGTCAACACAGGAATCATACATATGAAGGAAGATCACTGCCTTGGAGTTTATCAGCTGTTTTATTCGCTTCATAGTAACGAAGTATTCAAGAAAGGGGATATTTGTAGGGGATAAATAAACATAATAAAGTGACTATCAGAGA
The DNA here is from genome assembly GCA_026784285.1 of Stomatorhinus walkeri. Taxonomy (NCBI): domain Eukaryota; kingdom Metazoa; phylum Chordata; class Actinopteri; order Osteoglossiformes; family Mormyridae; genus Stomatorhinus; species Stomatorhinus walkeri. Next base: position 17,338,758 of record JAODUD010000127.1, read on the forward strand.
AACACAAACTGTCAGATAAGATGTTGTAGAAACTGTATCGCTGCTAATATTATGTACATACATATGTACTAAATGAAGATAACTGGGTGAAAACCAGGCTTCTTAACTGTTGAAATGGGAACCTATAGCACGTGCACCTTCATAATGCCTTTATAATGCATCCATAGAACATTCAGTGCACCTTCGTAATGCCTTTATAATGCATCCATAGAACATTCATAAGCAGCATGTAATACCTTAATGTCCTAACAATCCTTAACATCTTTAATATACGTTAATAACAAATATTATATGATTATAACCAAAATCCTCCTACTCGTGGAACATGACACTCACAATTTGCAGCACCAGTAGATAATGCTGTTGGGTTTCTGTAGGGGACCACCATCTCTGGTCCTTGTGCAAGGGGACTCGAACCCCTGCCACACTGGGACTCAAACCCAGTGTCATTGGGGGACTTTGGCCCCAGAGTATCCCGGGAAGCTGCCCGCAGTCAATGCTGCAGATGAATGATTATTAAAATCTAAAAAGAGTTCAGGGTGAGGCTGCATGTAGTCACACAATTAGGCTGAAACATCAAAGGATGTGGAATTTTGTCCATACTGTGTCTCGCTCTGTATCTCGAACCCCTGCCACACTGGGACTCAAACCCAGTGTCATTGGGGGACTTTGGCCCCAGAGTATCCCGGGAAGCCGCCCGCAGTCAATGCTGCAGATGAATGATTATTAAAATCTAAAAAGAGTTCAGGGTGAGGCTGCATGTAGTCACACAATTAGGCTGAAACATCAAAGGATGTGGAATTTTGTCCATACTGTGTCTCGCTCTGTATCTCTTATGAAGGGGGGTGCAGTGTGCTGTATGTAATGTATGTATTTAAGTAGTGGTGAAGTACTGAAGTATGTTAATGGTGAGGTAGAGCTTGGGTTTGCTTTCCATAGTGCATAAGGGGGGTGGTGTCTGTCATTCCCTCATTGTCTCTCATTACATCACTGTCCTTTAAAAAAAATAAAATAAGAGAGATTCCTCCGTTATTCACTGGACATGGGTGTTTGGACATGAAATGAGGACATTTTATTGGCACCCTAAGGGTGCATCGAGTAACATTTTCTGTTTTTCTGTGTCACAAACAAACTGGAACCGCCTAAGAACTGGACCATTTCTCATAGTCTATTTCACGCACAGAGCCAACCTGCCATCTACAATTAGCAATTAATTTCAGTTGAATGGAGGTCCCTACCTCACCTCATGCCTTCCCACAAACATACTCAGTATCCCCACATTTTTTTTTTTTGGGGGGGGGGATCTAAATTGTATTGTTTACTAAACTGATCTCTTCTTGTGAAAGACCATTCAATTATCACACATTTAATTAAGATTAGAACCACAATCATTTTGTGGGATTATTTTTGCTTTTTTTATTTTTCTTTTCTTTTGGGCTGCAGTACATGGCAAGTTTGTCCCAGGCTAGCAGAGTAACCGCAACACTATTAGATATAGCTGAAGTATTGGTTTATCTGCTATACAAAGGTACTGTGCACATTCTGTCATGTGAGTTGATAGCAGAAACCATTATCTTACCCAGCTTGTCCACTGTGGCTGATAAGCCACACATAGGGTTTCTATCTATGGACATGCTCTTGTGCATTATCCCGCTATTGCCGTGTCTGTATGTTTGATCTCCATGGCCGGGGGAATCTTTTTTTACTGTTCTATTACCGTACCCTTCTTTGGGATTGTGCTGCCAGTCGCCGGTAGGAGGGCAGACATTTGATAAAGCTCTCAGAGGCGATCTGACCACCGTGGTTGCTTGTCTAAAGCTGAGTGAAACTGCCAACACCTTGTCTCATCCTTTGAGGTTTAACTGGCCTTTGGTTGGTGGAAGAAACCCTTTTGGCCCAGTGGACAGGTTGGTGTTGGTAACGGGAATCAGGCAGCCTCCACATATAGTACAGATCTGCATAGAATGATATTTGTGGAGCTGTGTGTTTTATGGCTTGTAAAACCGTCTGCAGTAGCTCTTAGTTTGTCACTTGCTTTTAAGCTAATTATTTGGCAACTGGTTAATGACATGAATTGTAATATTGTTTGTTTTCCTTCACTGTGATTTGTTGCTAATAAATTGATGTTTTATAATTGTTTTTCCCTTTTGTTATTGTAATTATGTTTAGCTGGGAGCCTCAACAATAGCAGGTGTGATATTCCAAATATTTTATTATCAAATGTTAATACTGAGGGCTCAGATTTGTCATCTATTCCTGTCCCTTAAAGGTTCATTGGACTTTCAGAATTGCATCAGTCTGTGTACTGGGTTTACAAAGGGCCATTAAGAAGCTCCATCTGGAATTACTCAGAGGAATGTCTAGTCTGTGATGGAGCTGCGGGCATAGCAGATAAAGCCAAGGAGCTAAGAAGGAAACGGCAGTCTTGGCATGACAATTAGCCTCTGCACTGGCTGGGGTGAAACTCGCATGGAGAACAGTTGGTGTCCTGGATTCTCCTTGCATTGCTTTGTTTTAACATGAATTTCTTTCTCAGACCGGGTCCTTCCATCTCTGTGGACGGGGGGGTCGGACTTTCTCAGACCGGGTCCTTCCATCTCTGTGGATGGGGGGGTCGGACTTTCTCAGACCGGGTCCTTCCATCTCTGTGGATGGGGGGTGGGTCGGACTTTCTCAGACCGGGTCCTTCCATCTCTGTGGACGGGGGGGTCGGACTTTCTCAGACCGGGTCCTTCCATCTCTGTG
>JAODUD010000127.1:17362702-17381579 GCA_026784285.1 Stomatorhinus walkeri
GGCTTCATCTCTGTGTTCCTGTCCCCGGCTCCATCTCTGTGTTCCTGTCCCCGGCTCCATCTCTGTGTTCCTGTCCCTGGCTTCATCTCTTTGTTCCACCCGTTCTTCTTATTGGCACTAACTTTGATCTACAGTACCAGTCAAAAATTTGGACACAGCTACCCCTATAGGTCTATTTATGCTATTCTCTATATTTTAGAATAATTATAAAGACATTAAAACTGGAAAAGAACATTTATGGAATTTTGCACTGACTAAAAAACTATATTAAAAAAAATTTGGGGGGTGGCGGGCAGTGCACAGAGGGTTTGGACTCAGAAGGTTGCCAGTTCCAACCCCAGTGTTGGCAGAGTGATCCCACCATTGGGTCCTTGAGCTAAGCCCTTAATCCCAATTGCTCCAGGGACTGGCTGACCCCGCTGTCTCCTCTACCCCAGTCCCATGAGGCGGCCTCCTGGGTGGTTTTCCTGCCGTCCTGGAGGAGGGCCCACATATGCGCTGAGCTCTCATTGGCTGCTTTCCCTTCACTCACTGGTCACACTTCTGCAAAACCATCAGTACTGGGCTTAGGTCAGGTGACCAGCCATCTCTAACACTCCCCTCTGTAATCGGCTTGACATGTCCAAACCTTTGACTGGTACTGTATTTCGTGAGAGGGGTCCTTCTCTACTTCCTGTTAGGAACAATGTGGACAACTTGCTTTCAAAGTACTAACAGGATCCAGGTGCACATTAAAGTATCATAAGAGATACTCACCCCCAATCCCCCCCGCCATAAACAGCCGCCCCCGGAGCCTTACGGCCAGGAGGCTGAGGAGAACCTTCTGCCCCCAGGCCATTAGCATCATTAACACCACTGATTAAAAATTTAAATAAGCTCTGACTGCAACCTGCGCTGCTGCAATATTAGCTCATATTTCACCTTTATCTTTACTTTTATATCCTTTTTATATGTTTCTATGCTTTTAATACTTACTTTGTTAGGGTTAGGGTTAGCCTCTGCGTGCGGAGTTTGCATGTTTCCCCGTGTCGTCATGGGCTTTCCTCTGGGTACTCCAATTTCCCCCCACAGTCCAAAAACATTAATTGGAGTGTAGGACAAGGACAAGCGGTTACAGAAAATGGATGGATGGATTCTGCTAACCAAATTAAATGGCATAAATTACCCTTCTGCTTAGTTTATCGCACAGTCTGGAGCAGGTGCCCGTGGCTCCGGCCCCTTTCATCTGAACAAATGAAAGTGCCCCCCTTAGTGTTCAAAATGCCCCCCCCCATCCAATGACTGATCATGCAAAATCTCACAAGGGGACCAATCATAAAAAATCACTCCCTCCCCCATTGTAATATTTTGCCGATTGGAAAAATGTCTCCCCAAACTGATGGCCTCTAAAAAATGAACCGGTGATCACGCCCCCTGTTCAAGCACCTCCCCCTCAGAAAGACTGTGCACGTCACTGTCTGCTAACATATCTGTAATGAAAAGGATACAGTTACACAGGGAGATAGACATTCACTACTTTTCCTACAAGTACATGCAACGAAATATCCTCAGTGAAAAAGAATAGCCCAACAATGTAAAACATACATGGAAAATCTGTCAAATTTGTTACACTACATGAGATATGTGTAAATAAGGTGTAAATAATGCTTCTTGAATGAACAGCATGACTGACAGGCTTGTGAGGTGATAGTAAGTTGCACGTGGGCCGGGTTGCACGTCCAGCTGTGTCTTACCCCAGGTTACAGTGAGATTTACTTGATGATGCTCGCCGAAGGTGATTCGTTTCGTTGGGTCTGCTTCACCATCTTCACTGTAGAATTCCATCTGGTCAGCACCTCTTGAATGAGTGATTGCTCTTTCCTTTTTAGTGCAACTTGCTGTTGTCATACTTCCCATACATTTAATGGATTGTGCCTGAAGTCACCGGCAATTTGGCCACATCTGGCCAAAGCATTTTTAAATCCAGTGTCTTGCAGGGAAACTGCAACCATTCAAGCTGCGCTCTGTGCGGGGCAGCTGTTCACATAAAAGTCGTTTCGCGGCTGCTCTCATGTTACGTGGACTGTCTGTGCCGAGTGTGGTGACTTTCCCTCGATTTTCCAGTTCTTTGCAATGTTTTGGAAATGCGCTTTGCCCATATACCTTTGTGCAGCAGCAACCTGTGGCTTTAACTGCAGTTTATGCAAATGATTGTAGATTCCACTCTTCATCAATAGTGTGCTGTGACACCCAGGCAGTTGTCATTACTTATAGATGTCCAGTGATCCCCTGTAAACCAGTGCACTACATTCCCTCCTGTGTACTCATTTCCAGTGCTCTCTCGTTGTCATATGCAGCCCTTATTCCTGACAGTTTCCCGAAGGAGAAATTATAACATGAATCTCCAGTGACTTCTCCCAGTCTGTCATAGATAGATAGACAGACAGACAGACAGACAGACAGACAGACAGATAGATAGATAGATAGATAGATAGATAGATAGATAGAACTTTATTGGTCCCACACTGGGGAAATTTACTTGTTGCCACAGCAGCAATAGAAAGAAAACTTAATCTTCTTCTAAAATTAATAATCTTCTACCGTCTTAATAAGGCGACAGTTTTTCGCTTTCCGTTTAGCTAAAGTCTCCGTCATTTTACCCTACGCATGCTTGGCCAGTCATCGGCTCCATGTGAGACACTCCAGCTAAGCAGATTGGCGGAGTGTCCCTGGTGTCTTAGCAATAGCGCCCAGGTGTTATGCTCCTGAGTGAAACATCAAAGTTGAATTACTTCAGTAATAATTTGGTTCAGCTTTGCAAAACGAGCATATTATTTCTCTAAAGAGGCAATTGGTAATTTTCCATCTGAAAGCCTTTTCCCCTTCTCCATAATTAGCGTGAGCATTTAGGGCTAACACTAGCCAGAGGAACATAACGTTAAAGTATAGTTAGGAAGGGACAGAAATAGGATGCTGCGTCAATTGCGTTAAATAGTGGCAGCCCCAATTTGTATGCATTCAGGATACTGTCAAGCAGGAGTAGTATATTCTCAAGACCTTTAGCATTATTTTAACTGTCAGTCTGATCAGTTCATTCTAGTTTGTACTTTCTGAACTTTGGCTAGTGAGGTGCTTTTGCTCAGGCACGGAATGCCGTATGATTTTTCCTCAGTGTCCCCTTGATACGTTGTAATGGATAGTCCAGTGTTTATGAAACGCTTGGAGGAAATATCATCTGTGCTGGAAAGGAATCCGCTAGGTTGAGCTTAGGAGCAACAGATTGTCCTTCTGTTCTGTTTGTTCTGTCTGTTTTGTGGGCCGTTGGTGCACATTAAGGTTATTGCCTTATGTATTACGTACAGCCCCCTGTGTTTCATTTTACAGCTTATTGCTGAAGTTATTCCTAACTTGGCTTCAGGCATATTCATTCCAGAGCCGGGAATCAGAGCGACTAGAAGCACGGTTACCCATAGTGACGAGGCGAGCAGAGGGCACGATAAGATGAGGGGCAGACGAAGATCTGAGAGAACGGGACGGAGTGGCGGTGTGAATCAAATCACACAGGTAGGGAGGGGCCAGGTTATGGATGCACTTGAAGGTAATGAGTAGAATTTAGTACTTAATTCTAGCATCTATAGGCAGCCAGTGAAGCTGCTGAAGGACAGGGGTGACATGTTCTCTGGAAGGGGTGCGTGTTATGAATAATAATAATAATAATAATAATAATGAAGATTGATTGATACAGTATGATCTGTATGTGTGCATATACATATGTAATGTTGGTGTTTATGTATGTATTTCTGTCCATTTATATGCATTTCACATGTGAGAAATCTCTGATTATTCATGTGTATATCTGCGGAATCAGTACATTATCTACGCATTTGAAAAATAGTGTTTAAATAAGATCTCCTTGCCACAACAAAAATGTTCTGTCACACCAGCCACCTCAGTCAATCATGCAGTCAGCTTTGTTTGCATAACTATATAATAGCAAATGGCTTTGTATAATTTGTGTTATTAGTTAGTATTTGTTAAAAATACTGACTTTAATTTAGCATTTACTGGGGGAGCTGAATCTGTTTATCGCATTTTTTTTTATCGCATGTTGGTTGTTGCAGGTTTGGCAGTGGATTAAGCAGATTCCAGTTTCATAAGAAAAGTTGGTCACACTTTACCTAAAGCAGTCTACATAAGGGTGACATGTAACCAAAATAAGAGTGATATGACGCATCATGCACATTAATGACACATTATTCATGTTTATGACAGTTGTCATCAATAATGTGTCATTAATGTGCATGGCATGTGTGCTTATGACGGTTTCATGTCACCCTTATGTAGACTGCTTCAAGTAAAGTGTTGCCAAAAAGTTGAATAGCGTTCAATTTACGCACTTGGCTCCCTGTAATTGTTCAGGTTTCCTAAACTAAAGTTTCTCAGAGATCAACTCTAGGATCACTGCGACGCTGAGCTGGATAAATGGATAAAGAAAATGAATTGTTTTTATGAAAAGAGCAATACTTTTGAGTTGTTAAACTCTACCATTTCGATATTCAGCAGTTAATCAAAATATATTATACGAGTCAATCATGCTTATCTCCGTATTGATGGGTAACCTTTGTGATTTTACAAAGGTTCTAACTGAAGTACATCCCATGGCGATGTGGGTGGCTGATCTTCATTTGAATAACATCTCTGAGATCTCCAGAACATACTCCTGCCTGTGACAGGTGACCTTTCACACAAGGCGAAGTGACGATTGCTGTAGTGCAGCCTCTGCCCAGAAGTATGACTCTGAACTGTTTGGAATGTTGTATTGGGGAAAAGCGAGAGCTGTGATGACTGTTTTCCCTCAGCGGCTGGGTTTGCCATGACAGCAGCTGCAGTGGAGGTGTGCGGTTTTAGATCCTTATAGAACGATTATAATGTCTTCACAGTTTGCCTTCATAGTCTACCTTCACACAGAGATCGGTAGCGTTGTGCCACAGTACATATTCTGTCAGTAGGGGTTGTGTAGCTCATACACTCATCTAAAGCTGTTTTGTCAGCCAAATCCAATTCGAGACATCAATAAACCCGTATCAGCAAACGGTAAGTAATACCTTGGATTTCTTCCTCTCTCCCTTTTGCGGCCCCCCCTTCTAACGTGCAATGCACAACATGCAAAAAGATTCTCTACTTGGCAGTGCAACAGGGATTCTCTAGAAAGAATTTGACATTGGTAATGTCGAACTTGTTTAGCTCTTCCAAAATAATAATAATAATAGTCAATCCTTTATTTTTCCCCATGGGGGGATTCCTTTTTATGCCTCCCTCAACTTGCTCTTTGTAGAGCAAGCTGTCCGCAAGGGGCAGCCACCCGTAGCGGCACCCAGGGAGCTGGGGGGGTTAGGGGCCTTGCTCAAGGAGCCACAGACAGGCTGAAACTGGGTTTGAACCGGGGACCTTGTGATTATAAGCACACAGGCTTAGCCCACTGAGCCACATGCTGCCCCTCTACACTCTTGCAAAGGTAAGGTTTGCAAGTCGAACCGTTTTTAACCAAAACACCCTAAATAGTCAATTTTTAGCTCAGGTTTTGAAACCTGTTTTAGAATTGCAATATTTTTCAGATAAAGCAATTAGTTTCATTGTATTGTTCACTAACTTGCAAAATAGTCTTAAAAACCAACATGAAGAAGAATCGTCATAAGATTATCAAACACGATTCTGCATAAAAAATTGTGATATGATATTTTTGCCACGTCGCTCACCCCAAAGATGCAGCCTGGGGCACTGGGTGTGGTGCAGCATAGTTTATTAAGCCTAAAAGAAAAGACTTAATCTTACAAGGCGCATGATAAAGGAACTAAGACGACCATTATTAAAATCCACAGCAAGGGCAGCATTTCCTGACTTTTGACTGCATAGTGTTTATGATTAACAGTGAGCAAATGAGCATGATAAAATGAATGTCTGCTGTGGGACAGTTAGCTGAGAGATGGAGGAACAATAATAACAGGAAAAATGAAGGGGGAACTTGCCTGTGAGTCAAATAAGTGCTGAGCTGCCGGATTGGTGCTTTGTCTTTTTGGTGAGTTTTTGTTTAAATAGCTGCTTTGGGTGTTCATGTCCACAGCTTGGGATGTCCTTCTGCAGAGAAGCAGGGCTTGTCCTTTCGCCTGTTCAGGGCATTTTCCTTTTTTACATATCTGCCATGACACTTAAAATGGTGTGATAGATGGCGGCGCGGCATCCCGCCAGAGTAGATTACCGAAAATGAGCTCAGGATCACGGCACTTCCTGGCTGAAGGGTAAAACAATTAGCCTTCACACCCTGGAGCTAGAGGCTGCCTTGTACTCAGCCTCCGATTTCACGCGAGACATATTACCTCTGATGCTCTTGAAGAATTACTATATGAAGGGCTGCAAAACACTTAAGTCATTATTGCATACATTAAGACTAAATACAAAAATATTTCATATGCTGAGATGTAATATATGGGCTACATTCTGTTTTAAAAAAATCTGTTACCTGCTGTATAAATAGATTTTTAAGTATTGACAGAATAAAAAAAAAACAGTAACAGACATGGGCTGTCGTGACGTAGCTGGGTGCACGGAATGGGGAAGCGGGAGAAGAACACGGCGGATCGGGGAAAACAGGATTTAATGTGAAAAAGGAGCTAGGAGCTGGGACATGGAACAGGCAGAAACAGGCAAGAATACACAATTAGAATTCAATGACAGACCTCAGGAAACGTACTCGAACATTGACTGAAATACGCAGGACTAATTGGAAATAACACGAAACAGCTGGTAAACACAGGGATTCCACACAAGTTTAATGAGGGGGCGTGGCACATAGGAGGATCGAACGAGCGGGGCATGACATAGGCAATGTTAGAGGTTGCCCTGCCCTACTTTTTAATACATGTAATAAACTACGGGCCTGTATCACAAATTTGGATTTCTTGCTCAACCAAATAAGTTGTTAGACTAAGGTACTTCAGTTTTTCTTTGCTCGCTTACATTTTGCCCAGACTACCTTAAATCTGACTAGTTATCCAGCTAAGCAAGAAATCCTGCTTCATGATGCAGGCCCAGGGTTTGTTATCATAAATCCCTTTTAGACCCTACAACATGCGAACATGACATAGAACACACATGTGCTGGGCTGATAACTGTCGCCTTCTTTGATTATGTCACTGTTTTGCACTTTTTTTTGTGGTTTGCAATAATTCTTCTGTACAACTGTGGGAAAAGTGTGAAAAGAGACCCAGCTGGTAAAAGACTACAGAACAGTAAATGCAGTGCTGCAGTGCAGTGGAAATCTTATCTATGAAGAGCCTCTGTTTCAGTCATTACACCTCAGAAGTACAGGTCTGTAACTGCTGCTGAAAAACACGGTCTCTGGCATTTGTCCTCACTGAGGGAGACAGGATGAGTCATTGTTATTTTCAAGGCTGTACTTCAAGAAAAAAAGACATTTTTATAGGTTACTGGATATGTGAATGCTGTCTTAATTGTTCTGGTTAATGCTTGTTTTTTCAGTTTTAGCATCCTCTAATTTAACGTGGAGTAACAGCTGTTTAACATTAAGTGCTATTATAAATGTGCTTTAGGGCAGTTGCGTTTGGCAGGGTTTCAGAAAAATAAATTATATCAAATTGAAGGAGCCACTGCCCTTGATCTGTGGTGTTTTTTTATAATTTAACGTGCGCAGTCATGGTCTTTGTATCTTTGTACATGCAAACAGAAAGAGGGATATTCTATGATTATGTTATATTATTGCACTTTTCATTAAATGTTTGGATAGAGGGTGTAAGGAGGTTGACATTATGATAGCTTTGGGGAGAGAGAGGGCGGGGTAGACCGGGGACTCGATCTCTTTGTCCGTGACACTGTGTAAATCAGTAGTAGAGACATTATATTTATGGGACAGTTTAATTCTGGTGATGAAAAGCACTGTCCTTTAGTGCTTCTGAATTATGGTGGCTTTAATTGGACAATTTGTTAATGGAGGGGTGGCTTTCATTGACATGGGGGATTTGCTTGAAGGTGAGTGGGCGGGACTGGCGGAGCAGCGTGGGAGGAAAGATACGAGGAGATGAAGATCAGTTTAAGCGCGTCCTGATCTTAGGACACATCCTCTTATGTTTCCTGTATAATTTATTGAGAATCTGGATAATGTCACTGGTACCTTACGTCATTGGTTTCCATTTGGCACACGCTGACGTGCTGATCATATCCTTTACTTGTTCTTAGCCATAGTGAAAATGAGGCCAGCAGTGATATTCAAAGTGAAAGCAAATACATAGAGCATCTTCTGGATATTTTCTTGCCTGAGGAGAAGGCGTTGAGATGCAGACAGAGCAACTTTCAGAATGTCCTTGTTTCAATAATGAAGGCAAACTAGAAGTCTGGAAAAAAATCAACAAACAGGAATTATATTAACTTAAATAAATTTAATTCATACAACAGATTGACCTTACCACCTGTGAGGTGCAATGTGTTCATTAGATCTCCGTGCCTGTATATGGTCAGTGGTACAAATCCTGAGGTCAATACAGTGATGTCACCTTTGGACCCTTCAGCAAGACCTTTAACGCAATGAGTGCAGGAATTGGCTGACCCTGCTCTGTCAATTATATGCCACGTTGAATGCAAACATTTGCTAAAAAATGTTAATTTAATTGTCGTAATTAAGTTAACCTTTTTGTTTCTGAAGATCAAGGTACAGTGGTACTTCGGTTCTCGAACTTAATCCGTTCCGGACTCCAGATCGAATCATAAAAAGTTCCAGTTCTGATCAAATTTTTCCCATAAGAAATAATGGAAAACAAATTAATTGGTTCCCGGCCCCCAAAATTATATCTAAATATGTTTGTTTTTTAAAGCATTTAAACACAAAATGAACAGGATAAAACAAGAAGAGCATTTTTCTCTTAATGGCTTCCAAAACGATAAGGATCTTATCCCAACATTACCCCTGTCCTGCCCCGATCGTCCGCTCCTTCCGTGTGGCACGCCCCCTCCTTAACCTTTTGTGGGATCCCCGTGTGATCAACTGTTTCTGGTTGTTGTCATTAGTCTGTATTAAGTCCACGCTTCAGTTTGTATCCCCAGTCCGGTCATTGGGTACGTTCGACTTGCTTACAGCGCTGGCTTAATGCAACGCATTCTGATCCTGACACAGTGCATTACGGTTAGATGCATTGCGGCCTCTCACCCGGCTGCGCAAACTGGAACCGTCTCCTTGACGACACAGCTTTGTCCTTATTAGCTGAAATGTCTAGTTACACGCATGAATGTTCATGTTTATCCCAGGCAGTTCCAATGCGTAATCTGCTATTTCTCCCAAATATCACATAAAGCAGTGAGAACTGGTTTTCAGTTAATTTACCTGGTAAAATAAAGTTTAAATACATTACATAAATACTCTAATAGTACATGTAAGTTAGTGGTTTATTTATTGTTAGTTAATATAATGTTACGCAGCTTTATTTGGTTAATCGTCCAGTCTGTGCAGAAGGCATTCAAGTAAGAATTGCATTGTAGTATGACTTATTTCCTGGCATGTACAATTTATATTTGGTCAGCGTTCACGGTTTGACTTCTGATATTAAGATCAAGTTCTAGGTCAGACTGGTTTGTTCGACTTTCATGAAATTCGACTTCTAGTTGGTACGAGAACCGAGGTACCACTGTATCTGTGTTATAATCAGCCAGATTATTTTGTCATATTTATATTCATTCATTAAAATGCCTGGATATTCTATTATTTGTTTGAATACATGTTTGTTTGCATATAATGATAGTTAATAATACACCCTAACAATCAGTGACAATATTTGCAGTAGAGTATATAACATATGGAGAGTGGCATTTACACTATACATGTTGCAGAAAACGTCTCCCACATACTTAATGCAGACAGTAACATAGCCCCCACTACCTGCACCCACTAGGTCCTGTTAACAAGCTCCTTCATAATGACAGATAGCCACCAGGACAGCTTCCTGCCCCAGTCCACTGCCGTCCTTAACTGGGTCCCAGGAGAAGCTCGCTGGTACCTATGTGTCCTTTAGTCACCCACTGCAGACCACATGCTGATTTGGACTCACGACACGCTGTTTGTTCCCTACATATCTCACCCTTACTTTACCTGCTTGACTATCTATTTACTTATTAATGGCACATTTTTTCTTATTATATATTTTTTATTTGATTTATTGTTTCATGTATTTGTATATTCGGGTACTTTTAGACGCTGAACTCGCACCACCACAAAAAGATGATGTGAACGGGGGCCATTTCCATCTGAGTATATTTCTGTTTTGTAAGCTTTGTTAGTAAAATTTTACTTTTCCTTCTATACTGATTTTCTCTCATATGGAAAAGACTAAATTAGGCCAAAACCATTGTACAAGACTCGGATTTTTAATGGCCTCTCGACTTTTCCCCTGCATAATACAGAAACCCGGATTAGTTGTTAAGATTCGTTGCCAAACAAATATGTTTTGCATCATTGGGTGCAGTTTCCTTCAGCGGATTTCCAAATTAAATTTAAGGTTTACAGTTAGGTAAATAACTTGATTTGCTTTATTGGAGGTAAACACAAAGGTATACGCCTTTTCTTTACACCATGCAAAACAGCTGAGGTCTACGGATTACTTTATTTTCGGGATTCCTACACCTGAGGAGTGTAGAAAGAGCCTTAATGTGTTCCGTACAGGTCCCATGCATCACCATCATTCAGACTACAATTCCACAGTTTCATATATTGTTCCATTATGTTTTTGTAAGAGCACTGCCAATCGTTAAAAACAATAGAAAGTAAGATTTCATCATAAGTGGCGTAAGGATCTTAATCAGGAGTTTATAAAACTCCTAGTGACCAGTTCATATTCATTTAGACTTTGTTCAAAGCAACGTGCGAGAGAGACAGAGAATAATACAGGCATTCATATGACCAAAGATTCGTGAAAAACTCCGATTAAGGCAATGGGAAAGTGCTCCCTTAATATTCATTTAATAATATGGAAATCGGTTTCATCCAGCTAGGCTTTTGTCTTGTTCTCCATTTGACATGCAGCCTTTTTTCTTGTTTCCCATTTGACGTGCAGACAAAGTAGCATCTTAAAGGAATGTCAGTCACTTTTTAATACGGCAGCTAATTACAGTCTGTGAGCAGTCGCATTTCCTTGTATTCTATAGTTGGTGTGGCACCCTAAGCCAGCATCATCACGGGTGCACCGTCTCCAGGGCAAAGTGAAATTGGCTGGCAATCTGACTATATGAGACGTTTGTGCCCTAGGCAGGTGCCTATGTCGCCGATAGGATTAACCAACCTCAAAATACAGACAGTACAGTGAAAAAGGTAATCTGTAATCTTTACATGTGAAGTGTTATTCTAACACCAAAATACCATAAGCACCATTTAATAAGTGTAACAGGAGAAAAGAAGATTGAATTTATTTTTATAAGCAAAAGTGGATAGCTGGTCCCTCTGCTTTTTGCAGTGTCTGTTAATACAGCTCTGGAATACATTTGAAAATTCAAAGGTTTTGTTCCAGTAGTAGCTTCAGCCGTGGGCACATTCCTTGTTCTTTCTTTGGCCGTCCTGGCCTTATTTCAGGATACTTCTTTTTTCTCTCCGTGGATTTGTGTGTAGTCAGGTAACATTGACCTCATTGGCTTAGGGCCTCTGACTGTAGAATGACCCCATTCACCAGCTAATAGGTAATGTTTAAAGTTAATGTTCTGCCACTGTGTCTCACAGGATTATGCATAGTTACCGAAGAACTTTTTTTTTTTGTCTCGTTACGTGGTTATGTTGAATATTGTCAGAATCTGCGGAGGGGAGGCCAGTGATCTCAAGTCCATCTGTCACACTGATAGAATTTCATGTTATCAGACATAATCAAATAACTAGAATATGACTGCCCATTAAACACCATGAGCAGCACAGCAGAATAATTAACGAGATCAAGTTCAGTTGTTGTCTGAAACCAACTGATTGGTATGCTTTTTAAAAAAGGTATAAATAAATTTTATTATTTCCGTCCACTTTCTCTAGGCTGAAGTAAGGACTTACTTGTTGCAACCAATGTATGTGTCTGTTATATTTTGTTTAAGTCTATTACTTTTATTTTGTACATGATTTTGTATAATTTTTGCACTGGATTGTTTGTAGGAAACAGGGTATTTTACTTGGTTATTGTTTTGGAATATTTCTTGCTAATGGAAATAAGCACGTTGAGCCAGTTTCAATTTCCACATGCATCATGAGCAAATCATGGAAATGTGAGTAACCTGTCGAGGTTAATTTATTTTCATGTTTGTGTCTTTAATGATCTGTCGGTGATCAAGAGCTTGTAGACTTGATGGCTTATCATTTTGGTCCCATGTCATCTACCAGCTGTGCTCTTAAGTTTCCTCTTAAGCACCTAGTGGCACTTCGGTAACTCCAATTAACCCTAGCATGTGTTAGGATGATGAGCTGGAACTAGAGTACTCACAGGGGAGAACATACATCCTCCACCAACAAACATAGCACCATGATGGAGGCAAACCCTGGTCCCAGAGATGTGAGGAACTAGTGCTAAGCGCTCTACCTCCATGCCAACCCACAAAGGAAACCATTTCATTTTAAAGAGATTTATCAGATCTTTTGTACTAGGAAGACGAAGATTGACTCAGTGGACCAGCAACAGCAGACATGCTCTTGCAGTGATTCCTGAAAACAAAAGAGCTAATCGGTGAAGCACATGATTTGTATGAGGAACACCTTTTGATATGAGAGAGCTCTTGGTATACAGTGGAATTTTGAGGACAGTCCTTTTAATTGTAAATTATCTCTATTGACACAGTGAATCACAAGAATAAATATAGCACCAAAACATTAGGACCACCCACAGATGGTCGCAGGTGGGTGGCTCACGAATAATGGTGATTATCTCAGATCAGCTGTATTAATTAAGATTTGGCATATATTTAATGACAAGTGAAACGCCCCTTTCCATAAGCGATGAGTTGGATGCAGTAGAGTAGAACAAGCGTTAAGATCTCAGTGACATTGACAAGAGACTTGGGTTATACATGACATGGCTTGTGAGGTGCACCTGGTCACCAACATCGGTCAGAGGAGGGAAGAACCACAAACCAGCAATGTTGGGCCCCCATGGCTCATTGCTGCAGGGGGCAACAATGGCTGTTCCATCTGGTATGAGGTGACAGGAACCTACCCTTCTTCATTCACTAAAGTGCTTTCAATGGGCATGTGATCATCAGGCCTAGACCTTGAATCAGTGGAAGAAGGTCACTTGGCCCGATGAGTTCCATTCCTTTTTGCATCTTGCGGATGTGTAGGCGGGTGTGCTCCACTTTCCTGGAGAACAGACGGAACCAGGATGCACTATATGAATGAGACGAGCCGGTGGAGGGAGCGTGATGCTCTGGGCGGTGTTCTGCTGGGAGAGCTGGCTCCAGCCTTTCCTGTGGAGGGAACTTTGACACGTGACGCCCGTCCCATCTGTGAGTGGGATAATGCGCCCTGCCACACTGAGTTTCAGGTGTTGCCCTGGAAGCCAGTTTACCCAGATCTGAGAACCAAATGCTACCTTATTGTCCCACATTTTTCAGCCTCAGGCCAGCCCACTGTCAGAACTTCAGTCTTTCTGGGCAAAGACACGTTTAATTCTGGTAGGATTTAAAAGTCTATAGTGTTCATATGCATCACGTTTGGGGGGCTAGTGAAACAGAACATGGATGTGTGGCACGTCTAAGACCAGTGCGTTACAATGAAAACACGCATCCTTTGACGGGGAAGCTGAGTGTAGCACCACTGAAGCACATCGCCGGCCCCAGACTGGGACTCCTAGTATTGCATTGGCTGCAGAATTGGATCGAATGCTGAAAAACGGAATTCTAGGTTGAAGCTGCAGAATCTCTGCCAGTGTCTGAAAGTACAACCGTTTTGCATGTTTCAAAACGTTTGCCAAAAATCGACTTGACAAACCCATCGCCTTGGCATATGCGAGCTGCTGATTGACCACTTGTCACATGGTTTAAAAAAGGGGCAGGCGAATGACAGGGCCAGTTTTGATTTTTCCAGAGTTTCGGTGACCTAAACTTATGCCTATTGAATGTGTGTCAGCTGAAGAAAAAGGAGACATATTTTGCAGCTCTAATGTAAAAGAAGATGGTCCTTTGAGGTTTAATGACATTTATCTTTCAAGAGGAAAAATATCCCACTATCCTTCTGAAGAACAGTGATGGAACTTATTTTGAGTCATCGCTGTGAACAGGTCAGACACTGCAAAAGAAATCATCACTTTTGTCTTAGTTTTGTCAGAAAAATACTGGACTCCAAGTCCAAATTGAGTGTAAAAGGTGATTAAAAAGTGCATTTGTTGTAGTTTGCATGCAGAAGTGGCTGAGATGAAAATGTGTGATTTGTCAGAAGAACTGGTCGCCTTAAGATATTAAGATATATTGTACAGGCTAATGTGGATGTGGATTACTTTGGTCCTGTGATAATGTCAGTCTGAAATGAGATATGGTACCTCTTCACCTGAGCTAAGATATTTACTGTACAGGCTAATGTGGATGTGGATTACATTGGTCCTGTGACAGTCTCAGTCTGAAATGAGATATGGTACCTCTTCACCTGTCTTGCCCGGCGAGCAGTGCGTGGCAGTTTCTCTGGCCATTGATATGTGCAATAATCCTTCTAGGTGCCTCATATACCAGCTGGGTCTAATACCAAAGATAAGGTCACGCAATGGTACCAGTTTCAGTGGCACCAATCGTGGGTTAAAGCAGCTTTAAAAAAGATTTAGATCAAACCAAGATCCTTGTGACCCTACTTAAAGATGGAATCTAATGTATTTTTAGTCCAATATTTGAAGCGTACCTTGGGGGTGTCTGGGAAGGCTTTATGCACTCTGTTAAGAATATTCTTAACCGAGCATATTAAACATTCTTTAAGCATACTTAAAGAACAAATGTCAAAAGATGAAATTTTATCTACGGCTTTGTGTGAAGTGGAAGCTATTTTGAAAAGTTGCTCTCTGAACTCCAGTTTCAGATCATCGGCATGACTTGGAAGCACTCACACTTAATCCTTTGTTAGAGCTCAAGTGTAAACTGCTTGTCCATCTGGTGAAGAAGATCAGTTTGCAGAAATATCCCAGAAACAAGTTCAGTACATTTCAGAGCTTTGACTAGAGAATATCTACCCCTTTAACATCAGAAATGGAAAAAAAAACATTAAACTTAAAGTCCAGAGACTGTAAGTATAGAAATTTCTAGTTGAAGAGGCACACCAAAGAACTCCTGAATATCGGTAAAGTACCTGCAGGTCGTATCCATCCATCCATCCATCCATCCATTCATCCATCATCTATACCCACTTATCCTACTGGGTTGCGGGGGGTCCGGAGCCTACCTGGAAGCAACGAGCACGAGGCAGGGAACAACCCTGGACAGGGAGCCAGCCCATCACAGGGCACACCCACACACCATTCACACACACAGCCACACCTACGGGCAATTTAGCAACTCCAATCAGGCTCAGCATGTCTTTGGACTGTGGGGGGAAACCGGAGTACCCGGAGGAAACCCCACGACAGCACAGGGAGAACATACAAACTCCACACACATAGAACCTAGGTGGGGACTCAAACCCAGGTCACAGAGGTGTGAGGCAACAGTGCTAACCACACCTGCAGCTCGTATTATATTCCAAAACGCCTTGTGTGTCAGGTTCAGGTCAGGACCAAGAGTGATATGCTGAATCAACCAATCCACAAACCCAGCTTTTTCTAAAGGAAAATAAACAGAACATATGTATCATGGAGCTTAGTACTGTAACCTTTAGCTGCCCGATACGGTCTTGTACTGACTTGACACTAATAAAGAACACAGAGAGCTGAATCTGATGTTCAGTAATTTGATTATGAACCATGTGGTGGTTCTAATTCCAGACCTGCGGGAGTGTTTCATTTAGCCAGATTCCTCAGTTCGCTGGGATAACTTAAGCTAGAAGTCATGATTGTCCAATAAGAATGCTCCTAACCTAATCTCTTATTGGCCGATCATAACTTTTAATGGAACACCCCCCAATCTTTAATTGGTGTAGCCAGGAAGACCACTCCTATTTTGAAATAGCTTGGCATTAAAGAATGCATGGCCTCCATTCTCTGAATGTAATCTTTATCCACTAGTCGTAACACTTCACTACAAACTGTGAGTCCAGAGCTTGCAACAGGTGTTAGAATTATGTAACAGGAATTCACCTCCATTGATGTGTATTCAGAGAGGCAGAGATCTGAGACTAAACAGAGGTTTATAAGAGGGGGGTTTTCATCGGCATCACATGTGGGATTCCATTGGGGGGTGGGTCGCAAGTATTGGACAAGAGATTCCAGTTGAATTGGCTGGAAAGTAGGCTTTTAAGATTTAATATATTAGATTATGTTGCAACTAATGAAGTGAGTGTGCGTATGTCTGTGTGTTCCCTGAGCACATCATTCTTAACCTAGGTAAGAACTTGTTTGTGGATAAATAATATATGAGTTCAGCTATAAAGTGTATAGGGTCTGTCACCGGTGAACCTACACAGGACTGGTGGTACTGTATGCTCCTACGAAAGTTTTTTCAGACATCTGAGCTGAATGTGGTCAGCAGAGAGATATCAGGCGTTTCCTTAAGTTTACCTATAATCAGTGCTCTCATTTTATATTCTGTCAATGTATTATGACCTTATTTGTGGGAAAAAAATATTGTTTCTGGCTTCTCTCAGATAAAACCTATTGTAATTCCTCTAATAGAAGAATCTGTTTTGGTGATTCCTCTCTGAAAATATCACATAAGCACATATTAACAACATATACAGGATTCTAGAGGTGAGGCCCAGCGGCCCGATGAAAGGAGGTTTCATTTGGCTGGGTGTTTAGAAGATGCCCATAAACCTGATTCTAGTTGCTTCAGAACAGGCGAAATGCCTGGAGTCAGATCATTCTGAGGGAGACAGAAGATGGGAGTGCTACTTAATGAGCTGGCATCGCTGGTGGAAGCTACGTGAGATACGTGAGACATCTGGATTTGCTGCAACATCGCGGTGTTCTCTCAGCAGTGCTGTTAGCTAAACAACGAAACATCTGGGCAACCCGTCATTTCGATTTCCGTTACCATTCTGGCTGTAATGTCAATAGCTTCAGCCTGTACCCCGTGTTATTAACGACTTCACTTATGCTGAGTGATATTTGGGTGTTGATGCAATGAGCAGAATGTTTGTAGTCACTCGCTGGAAAGGGTTTGCCTTCATAACCACACGCCCAGAAGGTCAGTAATAGAGAAACTCAAAAAATATTAAGTGAACACCCTCTGACTGAGCATGAGCCTGGCTACCTGTCACCTGGTTGCTGCCCCCTCTGGGCCGTGGATTCTTCCATGTGACATTGTTGATAGTACGTCAGATTGCTGTGTCATGCAGCAAATAGCAAAAATACATGAAGAGGTGTATGTGCCGTTACACCTTGACCTGTAAATCCTCCTTCCTGCTCCATTCTTCAGCAGGTAGGTGAGGGGGGAGATCGGGGTCCCGGAGCATCTGCCCCTTTTTCCTGGACAATAGATATATTGTTCACGTCAGGAGTGGAAAATGGTCGAATGGGTCTCAGACATTGAAGTTTATTAAACACACCAGGACCCAAAACATCAACAGACTTCTTTCTGACTAACAATTTCACTTTCGTTTGCTAATATTCCTGCAATTACATTACCTTGCGGTTCCTTTGATAGTATTTTTGGTGTGTAGGTTAGTAAATCTAAATATCACATCACGCTTTTTTTAGGCAAAAAAAAATGCTCTCTCCTTTTTAATTTAACATCGTCTGGCAAATGCAAACACACCTTTACTACATTATGCAGATTGCCTTTTTTGCAGCTTACATTATATTTAAGTACCATACGACTGGGTTAGCAGTGATCTACTGGAAGCCATGTTAGCTGAGAACCTCTCTTCAACTATGAGCTCCTAGAGTTTACCTTTGTCAATCTATCCATCCATCCATCCATCCATCCATCCATCCTCTGCCGCTTATCCCTGGTTGGTTTGTGGGGGCTCCCCAGCACCTCCTCCAGCTCTTCCAGGAGATGCCAAGGCCTTCCCAGGCCAGCTGAGAGACATATCTCCAGCGTGTCCCTTACCTGCCCCTTGGTCTCCTCCCAGTTGGACATGCCCGACTCACCTCCCCAGGGAGGTGTCCAGGATGCCCAAAGCGCCTTAGTTGTTTTTTTTTTCAATGTGGAGGAGCAGTGGTTCTCCTTTGAGCCCCTCTGGAATGTCCAACCTCCTCACCCAAAGAAGGTCATTTCTCCCACTGCTATCTGTAATCTCGTTGTTTTGGTCACTACCCAGAGCTCGGGACCACGGGTGCCTGAAGCTGCCTTTACTATTGTCCTGTAAGACAATAGTTTCATAAGAAACCAGAGGGTGAAGCTGCTGCCACCTAGTGGCCTTTGTTGTATGGGCTTTTGCAGAGATAATAGTTTACACAGACCTAAGTGTATATGATTTTAAATGGACTTGTATTAATGACACAATATACAGATGTGTGTGAGACATCTGCAGACTTTCTGCATTTACTACATATTGAAGTACCTGTTTTTGCATGCTACGCCTATATGTTTTTACCTCAATTTTCTTAGTCCTGGGGGGCCAGAGCCCTGCACATTTTTGGGTTTCCTCTCATGTAACACATTCAGCTCCCTGTGCTAATTACCACACAGCTCTTGAGCTTAATCATTGGTGGTGGAACAGGGAAAGAACTGAGCTATGCAGGGTTTGGGGGGGGGGGGGGGGGGGGGGGGGGGGGGGGGGGGGGGGGGGGGGGGGGGGGGGGGG
>JAODUD010000127.1:17388612-17403943 GCA_026784285.1 Stomatorhinus walkeri
CCTCTGTCATCATTTTAAGTGGGAGAACTTGCACAATCGGTGGCTGACTAAATACTTTTTTGCCCCACTGTAAATGAGATTTTGTGGTTCACACATACCTTGTGAATTTTTGAGGCTCACAGCAAAGGAGATCACTCTTTCAGAGCTGAAAACACTGCTTGGTGTAGTGGTGTGGCATGTCTGGAGAAGGCGTACATACTGACGAAGAGCTTGGGAGCTTGGGCAGGTCTTTCTTGATTGACCTCTTGCATGTCACAAGCAGTTGGTGTACTGTTGCGTCACCACCGATGCCACCCCATGGCATTTAATCAGGCTCCTTCACTGGACAGATTTCCTAGACAATTTTGAAATTTTTCATCAGGTGTCTGTTTCACATTGGTTTCAGGCACGTGCAATTCTCAGTTCTTACGTAAATCCAGTCATAATTGTTTATATAGAGACGTGAAGGAACTACGTGGGGTTCATTCTAAACATGAATTATGAGTTATTGTACCTCTTGGCAATCTATCTTTCATTTACGTTTTGACCATACAAAGCGAGGTTCATTCAGAAGGGTCGGCTATTGAAAGGGTTTGCCCGGTTTGGAGAGCAGCGTGACGTAAAACCAAAGGGACGCTCATTTACTGTTCAGGCTGTGTTCATCACAGTTTACTACGTGCTACTTTTCTCTAGCAAATCAGTGAGAATCACTGCGTTATGTTAGCATCAAACTCTAGTGGAATTAACAAATTTGTATTACAAATCCAGTCTGTGTAGTACCTTTTTATGTAAGAGATTGAAAATTTTCAAGTTTGAGTTATCGGGAATGCACCGGGACATTGTGATGTGTGATACTACTAATAATGAATAATACATAGAATATGTGTGTGTGTGACTGGTGTGTGGGTGTGAATGGTGTGTGTGTGTGACTGGTGTGTGCGTGTGCCCTGCGATGGGCTGGCCCCCCATCCAGGCTTGTTCACTGTCTCGTGCCCATTGCTTCCGGGATAGGCTCTGGACCCCCCGCGACCCAGTAGGATAAGCGGGTATAGATAATGGATGGATGGATGGACATAGAATATGCCCGTCTTCCTTCAGATAATCCGTGCACAACACACCGATATCTTCTTGCATTTTGACCAATCAAAAGGTGCCGACACAACCAGGTCCGATTTTTATTTACGCTTTTGCCCCTACTAGTACGGCCTTGTCATTATCAGGTATGGCTTGAGTATGACTTGAGTACGGCTTGAGTACAGTTCGCATAATTCACAAAGGAAACCTGTTAGTTTGCAGTTGTTCAGTTACTGGTAGCAATTGAAAAACAATCTATGTTGGTTTGGATGAAAGAGTCTGGTAAATAAATAAAAATAATATAATGTAAAGCTAGAAAGCAAAATAACGAAGAAGTCAACTCATGGACTGGAAGCCAAACCTAATTTGTAATTTGTTTGCACTCAAACACCTCAGTGTGATGTTTACAATAAAGAGAGAGTGCAGAGGAATCCAAGGGGAAAGACATTTTCCTTAGCTTACCGCGCACCTGATTCGGTGACTGGTGAATATCAAGCGGATTGTTTTGAACTGTAAAATTTCTACAAAATATGATTTGTTGTTATGAATTAATTTGTTCAATTACTGCTTTCAGTATTCTGCAGTGGTCGCGTTTTATAGTTCAAACTGATGCATCTCAGGCTCATTTCCATGCTTGGTGATTAGCTACAGCTAAAATGCTTTGCAGTGCCGGAATATGCAGAAGTCCAGGTAGAGTCTCTCTGAAACTAAAAAGCTGAGCTACAGCCTTGAGAAGTATGTTTCCTGTGTTTGTGAGCAGCCAGATATATACAGCTCTGGAACAACTTGAGAGCACTCAGTATTTTTTAAAAACCTCCATTTGTAAATTCTGGTTTAATCCTGGATCTGCTGGCAGAAGGCTACACTGAGTGGCAGGCTGCTTCCAGGCTCAAGGTTTCTAAGACAGCAGGACACAAGAATAAGGTGAAGCAGGAGACACTGGCAATAACCAAACACCAGCCAGGTAGAGGGAGGAAGCGACTTTCTAATGACCGTCAACATTACCTGACAGCGCCTCATGAATCAGAGGATGACCTCAAGTGACCTTCAGAAGGAACGGGAAACATTAAGTGCAGGTGTGAAGTGCACTGCTAGGACAGTTCTTATCAAGCTTCAGAAACAGGACCGAAGACCTAAAAAACAAGGAAGAAGAGCTTCATTAACGGGAAGGAGGGAAGAGCCAGGCTGGAGTTTGCAAAAAAATGTATATTTTATACAGACATGCACCCATAAATTGAGAAATGTGTGAAACTGGAAATGTTGCTGTGGTCTCTTAATTTTTTCCACCGCTGTATTTCTTCACACCCCACAGTAGCTCATGATATCACATCATTCTGGCTTTTTCTAGCGGTGAGTGGGGGTGTCCCTAGATGGCAGAGAGACCCCTCCCCCCGGCTCGGTACACCCTCTCCTTTCATTAAGTCTTTTCTCTCTCACTTCACCTTCTGTCTCATTTTCTCATCTCTCTGCTCTCTCCCTCCCTCCCTCTTCTTCGCTCCATCTCATCCTTCAGCCTGTCCTCCATCATCTCCTGCACACTCACTCACTGTCGTCTGTCTGTTCTTCCGCTGTGTTTTTCTCAGTCCTTCCCGCTTCTTTTCCTCCATCTAGTTATTTCCCCTCTTGCTTGGCTCTGCACTCCTCTTGATCTCCTCACCGATCTCCCCCCTGCTCCTTCTAGGAATCCTCTGTCTTCTTTGCAGTCCTGTCTCCGTGTATTTCAAGTGGCTGTAGTCAGCATTTGTCTGGCTGTGTTCTCTTTTCATTTTTCCATTTCCGTTCATTTCATTTAAGAAATTCAGTGCAATTCAAATATAAATGACATGATATAAGGAATTGAAATGTATTATATGGTGTAGGCAAGTAAAATAAAAAAAACGTAATCATAATACTACGTAATGCTACTTCTGGTACTCGTACTGCTTCTAGTATTACTCGGCTGTAAGTATGTGTGTGTGTGTGTATGTGTGTGTGTGTGTATGTGTAGGTTATGTATATGTTGCATTGTGGGAACAAAATCTTAATGTTGTGGGGATGTCATTGTTGGGATTAGGGTTTTGCCCATAGAAATTAATGGATGGTGCCTAAAAATGATATGAGTACAGGTCTGTGTGTGTGCGTGCATGTGTGTGTGTGCGAGTGTGTGTGTATGTGTGTGCGCGCGTGTGCGAGCGGGTGTGTGTGTGTGCGCGCATATGGGAGGACCATTTGAAAGAATGAATACAATACAATGAATGATTGAAAACAAACAAACAAACAAATTCATAAATAATAATAATGATATCTTGAAATACTTCAGTTTGTAAGTGGAGATAGGTTGAGTAGAGTGCTTAACTACAACATGATGCTTATCACACTCCTACTGAAATCCACCTCTCACCCTCTATGATGTCTAGGATCAATAGCTGTCAAGCCCATAGATCGAAATCTTAGCCAGTGTGACTCATTGAGATGTCTGCTTCGCAGCTGCCCCCTGGTGGCTCAGATAAAGAGCACATTCAAGGTCAGGAGGGGGTCATAAAGGCTGCTGCGACTTTTCTGCTTGGTCAATGCAGGTACCCCTCTGCTTTTGGAGCCCAGCTCTATTAATAGACTCTCCTCATCCCAGTGTCATCTGGACAGTCAGTGACTTCACGGCCCAGTGGATTTCATTTCCATTCCGCTTTCCCTGCATTGCCTTTCCTGATGGCTGCTAATGCTTGTGGATGATTGTATCCTTCCTTCCTCCTAACTGTCTCTGTAATTCGTCACTGTCGTTTATGTTGAAACGATTCATAATCACTTGTTTCATCCATGGATTGACTCGTGCCAGTTTGATGGACGCTGTCACCGTTGTGTCTGAAAGACATCCTAGTTATTGTGGTGCATCATCCACAATCAAGAGGCTTCTGGTGACAGAAGAAGTACAACTCAATGGCAGCACATTTCATTATGAGAATTCTGAAGAGCAGATGTCCAGAGCTGAAAAAATGATGAATGCAAACCATATATGAAGAATCAAATTGTATAACTTTACCTTGATTATATACATACTGAAATACAGTTATTGACATTTTGTGATTCTGAGAGTAATCCACAGAATCAGTTTAATTTAAGTTACTTTTCAATGAGGCTTTCTGTTGTAGAATGAAATCCAGATAGTTTGTCAATATTATTGACTTCACTATTAGTCTCTGTATGCAATACATTTCCCTCTTTATGTTGTGATGAGGCTATAGCTATTTTATCTTGAAGCAATCGCCATCTTTTTGAGCCATTTATGGCAGTAACTTGAGGTGCGTGACCTTTGAAACGCTTCCTTCAGAGTGCATGAAAGGCTCTTGGAAACTCTTAAGTGCTTTGAAATGCTAAGGTGAGTCTGTACGTCTAGCAAACTTTTCTTTGTATGTATGTGTGTGCAGTTGTGACAGTTCATTCTTGACATTTCCCAACTTTAAGTCTGGAACAATATAAGATGTGAAACTGCTGCCTTTGCTTTGATTGACGTTACCGCCGCTTTAGAATCATCACGAGAACTTGGTTCATCTCCAGAACCTTGGTCGTCGTGCATTTTTTTTCCCCCTTTTTCAGAAAAGCAGTGTGTCTGTCATCTATGGCAGGAGCTCTGAAGCTGAAATTTCCTTGGAAAATTAAGGTGCTTAAAAAAGGAACCAAAGCAGTAGTGAAGAGAGAGCTTGCAGGAGGCCTATGATCGTTGACATGAATTATTGAAATCCTTGACTTTCAGAAGACTGTTAAATGGCAACCACTGTGTGGCAATTAATATTCCCTGTTGTTTCCTCCATCTGAGATCAGCACTGACAGCGAGGACAGCATAGAGACCGCGACTAAGCTCATTAGCGCAAATGCAAATGAATACAATTTTGTATCTAATAACATGTCACTTTCTGCATTAATAAGTGAAGTAGTTTCACATAAAATGTGTCCAAAACTTTGGTTAAAGAGTGTTTGTATTTCCTGTGTCCGATTTTGTAAGAGTCTGCATGTGAGTCCGCATCGTTACCTTGCCATACTGCTAAAAATTAAGAGTACAATAGACGTGTATTTAATAGTTGTTGAAAGTGCTTAGTTTTGATGTACAGTGGGTTGCCAAGTAGGAGTCTTGGGGATGTACTGTATCTGTTCAAAATACTATTCATGGGAAGCAGGTGGTGCTTAAGTCTCAAGTGTTCCAATGAACATCCTTCTTTTTTGAAGAATTGGGTCTGTGGAGTAATGCGGAGTAATATGGAGTAATGTTGGTAATGAGACTCTTTGGTTAGTCGCCAGACAGACTTGTTAGGTTGTGCCAGAAATACGATTGCAGATTTTATTTATTAATTAGGGTGTGTGTGTGTGTGTGTGGGTTGGAGCCGTAATGATCTCCTGCTCCGCTGCTACACGTTCCTCCAGGGCGTCCTCCCCAGTCCCATTGCTGCTTCCAGATATCTCACCATCCTTTGTTACACTGCTTGGATTTCTATATATTTAGTTCTGTAATATATTGATTAATTGATTTGCTGACTCCCTCACTATAGCAGAACTTCACGACTGGACCTGTTTCAGCACTGAGGTGCGGAGACCCAGTGTGCACTATTACCGCTGGGGAAGCTCACACCGGTTCTGCAATGCCAGACAGGATGGTGGCTGGAGACATACAAGGGTGACGGTGAATGTTTTATAAAGAATGTGTCCTGTCAGGTGGGGGGGTCAGGTGGCAGACTGGTGCTTTGCCGGTTAATGTGGATGTGCGCATCGTTCACCTTGAGCCGGGTCCCGGCTTTGGACGCCAGCGCAGCTGTCCATCTCTGCGTGAATCACACCTTGTGCTGACTGTCTCCGGGGGATAAGGTCGCCTCTGGCCAGTCACACCTATGTGTCACCGGCCGGCCTGTCAGAGATCTACCTACGGCTCGCATGCTCTTTGTACAGATTCAGACCGCTGTGTTTGGAGGAAAATACTGGAGAAGTAACTTTCGTATATTTCATTTCCCGAACAGTAATGACCTCCAGACAGGGCGATGGTACTCAGAGCTGTGTGACGCTGTCTGCTTGCTCTGCTTCCTCACATAGTAACTGCCTGTAAGGTTTGGCGATTTGGCTTGTTTTGATGGTGAACCGTAAAAACGGATGGTTAGGCTAGCCCTGTTAATTGCTATATTGGGGTTAGAGCATTGGATTATGCCTTTTGGTTCACGCCATACTACTGCGTGATGTCATCCTCGTACTTCCTGTGCTGCCTGTCTTCCAAGCAGTCAGATGAATTTTATGTTAATTTTTTTCTGGTGCTTTCCAAGTTCAAAGACCTGGCTTTATTATCAACTGAGATCCATTTTTTTTTTTAAACTTTGCCTTTTAATCTCTGTACAGCACCAAACTGTTTTCTTTTTGATCTGTCAGATGAGGAAGGTCGAATCCCCCCCCTCAAACAGACTCTGTTTCCCTCGCAGATGTGCACTGTGATTGACTGGATGTGACGCGGAAATTTTTGGAGTCGCCTGTTTTCCCTACTCTGAAAAACTTGAAACTATTTACCTTGCAGGGAAAAATCTACGGAAATGCAAGCTCACTTGCTGCTTTATGACGCTTGTAAAGAGATGCCCTTAAATCTGTCCTCCGCTTGCTTTACGACCATTTTCTATTTAATGCTTTGGTTATTTACTTGAAGAAGTAAAACAGGAAAACAGATCTGATAAGACATAGCTGTTACCCTTTTGGAAATGTGAAACGAAAAGCTTGTTACTCTTGCTAAATTGATGTAGGAGTATCACCGTCCGTACCCTAATTGTAAGAAGGTTATTGGCCAATAAAACCTGCTGATCACTTATCCACAGTGCATGGAGAGCCCTACAGGGTAAACCAGCGAGAAATCCTTCATGCATTGCCTTGAGGTGAGTCATTTTGTGTCAGTTTGCGCAAATTTATTTGGCACAGCTGACTTTGTGGGCTGAACAGGTGCGATCATATTTGTGAGAGACATATTCTTTTACGACGGTCTGACTGTTCTGGAGTGTGTCCAATATCTGGAGTTATCTTTCAATATATCTGCATGCCAAAATAATGCATATATAATTACCCACTTCTTAGAATACCACAGAGGTTTTTTTTTTACCGTGTTTACAAGGTTTGTCTGATGAAAAAAGGAAGTCTGATGTGTATCACCTTCATTAGACGCCTCTGCAACAAACTGACCTTAAAATAAATACTTTGGTGGAGGGTTCTGTTGGTGAAGTTTGTTCTGTGACAGTGGTGTGTGACTTGATCTTATTTGTTATGACCTTTGATTGTATTAGTTGCGCCAATGTCTGTTGTCTCCCTGTGGCCTGCTGATTGTTTTTTAGAGGATGATTGATCTATTGACCTCGAGGTGCAATATCTGTTGCTCCATTTCTGATTGATGTAATTGCTGGTTACCATTTCTGGTTGCTGTTTGTGCAGTTTGTTGTTATTATTACTGTTTGTAAGGTTCTGGTATTTGAGTGTTATTCCGTGCAGAGTCTGTCGTGTGAGGAAATGACTGTGTTTTCGTTTTCTGCCTTTATATACAGTACATACATGCACATGTTTAATGCCAGTGCCATCTTTTTTGCATTTTGTAATTGTTGATGTCTTTTTTTGCAGTATTGCTGGATAATCACAAACCTCCCTAGTCTGGGTGATAACAAATTTCTTATTTTAATTAAAATATACTTTGATGTTTTTTTAACTGTGTGGTCCTATCCTTTCGCAAGTCTTTACCTCGTTAGCGACTTCAGCAGGCTGGTCACCTTGAGAGACGCAGAGATGGTTTTCCTTGCTGCGAACAAGACAGTTTGGGCAGACGGGGACAGACGGGGAGACGGAGCTCCAATATGGCGGCTCCCCGTCCTTCGCCTCTAACATGGAGTCGCGGCAGCGTAGCTGCATGCTTCAGTTTGGTCCCTGTGACCTCGAGGCGAGATGCAATTATGACGGGCTGCTGTGTCCTGCGCTTCTTGCCAGCTTGATGTAAATTAATGACCCTGCCATTCAGCTGTGTGTGGTCTCTGCATCCTGGGTATAGCCCTTCTCACATACTGAGTTGGCCAAGCCCCCAATGACACCTTCACGCGGCTGCAAATGGACGTAATTCCACGAGGTCAGACCTGTAGACAGAACTCTCTGCCCGAAGAGATTAATAGCCTCTGATGGGAGGCAGGAGAACGTTGAAATATTCATCATCCTGGGCAGAACAGCCTCATCACATATGGTGGCCGTATGTTTGCTGAAGTGTGTGTGTGTGTGTGTGTGTGTTTATTTGTGTGTTTTTTGACCTGGATCTATATTCTAAAGAATTGCGGAACTAAGTCGTATATATATGTGTTACGTTTCTTCTCATCATTCTATGTAGGTCAAAGAAAAATAAAAATCCCATACTTGGTGCTGTCAGACCAATCACCTTCCAACTCACTCATGGATAGTGATTTTAACAGTATGGTATTAGTGACAGGGCAGCGCACACCCAAGCCCAGATGAGATCAAAATGAAAGTAGTGAATGAAGATGAAATAACATCATCCCCCTTCACGGAGTTTTCAGGAGTTCACGAGTCCATATCACACCAGTAGATGAATATGTCAAAGGCAAGGATCCTATATCCGGACATGATATAAAGGAATGGACTGACATGCATACAATATTCAATTTACAAATATTCTGGGCCTTTCTGAACAGTAATTTGAAAAGTCACCCACATCCTAAATGAAGATATCATCCAAGCAGATGTTCAGTTTGACATTTAACATTCTGACCCTTTCAGCTTCTAATCACCACGTTCGAGGTGGGGACTCGGGCTATGGGACCTGACATGCCTGTAATGAATGGAGGGGATGTGCGTCCGCTTGCTGCCTCTGCTTATTCCGTATGCCTTAACCGAATCTGACATTTGCAAATCGGGAGTCAATGGGCCCTCACCTCCAGGCGATTGTTTCCTCCAAAAAAACAGCCGCATGCCGGGAGACTCGTGACATTTATTCATCTGATCTATCTTTTGTCTCCCTTGTGCCACTTGCTCACTTTCTCCAGACTCTTACGCCGGCATTCCCAAAAGCTTTTGGTTACTCCCTCGCCCTCCCCTTTCTCCTTTCTCTCCCTCTCCCTCCCCCACTGACTCTCTCTCTTTGTTAGACAGCCTCGCCTCCACTCCCCGCTCTCTCTCCTCCTCTTGCTCTGCCTCTCCTCATCCTCTCAGCCGGTGGAAGCGGCAGAAGGCTGTGGAGTAACAGCGGCGAGCTCACTGACACTCCAGCCGCACGCTTCCTCTGAGAGGCTGAGCGAGAGCTCCAAGCGCTACCGTCTTGCCTTTCACCGTTTTCCCACCTTTGGCTTCTGCTCATTCTCCCAGCCGTCCTCCTCCTCATCTTCAGCTCAGCCCTTGGTCTGCTCTCTGAGTGGGCTGCTTAGACGCGGAGGACTCGCCAGCCGTGACTGGAGCAGCATTTGGCGGGGCGTCACAGTGAAGAAGTTGGCGTTCTGGTTGGTGGCTCTCTAGACCAACTTGAACGGAGACCAGGAGCAGTGAGCGCAGACACGCGACTGGCAAGGTGGGGGGCGGGCGGGGGGGGGCTAAGCCGGTGAAAAGCTGAGGCTCTGAATGAGCTTCTTTCCTCTGAAAGGATAAACAGCTCTCTTGTTGCGAGGAAGAAAAGACACTGTTGCCTTTTTGGTGCGGGGATTGTTCTGCAGGATTGGGTCAGGGAAATGGAGAAAAGCCCACAGCTCAACCTTTTTTCTTTCTATGCACGTTTCCTTCTTATTTGTTTCTTGATCAAGGTGCATACAGATATTTTATCTGATTGAGAGACGTGGCCCAGTGAAGTACTTTGCATCGGCCCTTGTGTGGAGATCTGAACTGTCCCTCAGACTTGAGCTCTGGGATTCCTGTGACCTGCTCTTGTTAACTCTGACTTTGCGTGTGGTGCCATTGTGAGGTGAAGAGGAGATTCAGGCTATTAGTTGAACTTAGTATTAGAAAGGGGGGGGGGGTGTTAAAAAATAAAGGGTTTGACTGTGGAGGGGTTTCTGCTTGATCTTCAGGCCATATGGTTTGGCAAGTGCAGTGAAGCCGGTCGTTATCTGTGTTCTAATTAATGTGCAGATGAGCCAGTAGGGAGGCTGCTATTTATGTGATTGGAGTGGGGGCCGTACGTGTGACCCCCCAGGGACGTGCAAGCAGACAAAGAGAGCTTCTCCCCCAGCTGTGTCACCACAGTCAAGGGGCGGGAGCTTCTCGACCCCGCAACCTCTGCCCTGGGGGCCAGCAGGAGCTCACGTGATGCATCACTCTTCAGCTCGGAGGTCTTGACAATCACTGCACTCACCCCGGGCTGAAGCGGAGGGCCGGGTCGCTGGGCTAAGTGGGGGTATGTGGTACGAGTAAAGGGGTCGCACATTGGGGTGCTGAACTCTCACCAGAACAGTTCACTCTTTTCACCCTGCTTTAACCATCGTGTGAGATATGGAGTTGTAGATTTACTCCTTGTATTAGAGAGCATTTAAGGAGGGCGAGTGGCAGTGTGGCTTCCCAGTGGCAGTGCGGTTTCCCAGTGGCAGTGACTTTACAGCTGTGCGTGGACGGCACTGACTGGGGAAGCCGGCTGAGCGCCGCTTTGTCACTCCTGTCGCTTCCCACCCCGTGCTTCGCTCTGTGAGTACCGTTATTCCGGGGACTTGGGAATGTGGCAGCAGTGGGTGAGTGAGCCACCTTTGGGAGCTGGGAGCGGCTATGGATTAACCTGCGCCGTCTGGAACGCCGTGGAAGCGTCTCGGAGCGACTGCTGGAAGGAGCATTAAGGAAGTTTCCTCCTTGGGAAGCCACTGGAGTTTGGGCTGAAATTGGACGCTTTGTTTTTTTTTTTTTTTCTCTCTCTCTCGTTCCTTCTCTACTTCCTTATCCTGGGGCCCCCCCATTCGCCCACTCCCTGGCCGGGGGGTGTGGAGTGGAGCATGACCAGCTGTCAGTACCCTATTGCTTCCCCGGAGCGAGACAGGATGTACCAGCACAAGGTCTCGCTGGTGGTTCGCTACTTCATGATCCCCTGCAACATCTGCCTGATCCTGCTGGCCACGTCCACGCTCGGCTTCGCCGTGCTCCTCTTCCTCAACAACTGTAGGTGTCCCGCTGCGCGCGTGCGCCTGCGTGTGTGCGCGCGTGTGCGTGTGATTATGACTGCCAGCGTGACACCCGGTACACAGCGTGCAGGTTGTCTCCCCCCTTGGCCATATGGCACTAAAGCTTTCTGGGAAAAGTTTTAATTCTGCCCCCGTCTCGGTCCTTTAATTTGGAGATCGCGACTGATAATGGTGAACACAGAATGTTCCGGTATTACACTAAATTCACCTCCAGTTCCATAAAATGATGCAGCTTTGGGAATATTTTCAGTCAGTGTTATGGAGTGATTTCGTACCATTTTCTCATAAATGGCCACTCTAGTGGGGAATTTTATCTTACTATTACATTTTCAAAGTAATTGCATTTTTATTTTTCAGCGTTAGGATGTTTCTTTCTGAATAATTTTGATCCTTAATTATAATGATATTTGCAGGGTGGGTTGTTTCACTCATCAGAATATTTTAAATGTCTTTGCTGTAGTCGTATTAATTGTATGTTTTCCTGAGTGTTCGGACTTCAGGATTCAGCTGTGAATTTGGGTGAAAAATGAGGGCACATGATCAAAAAAACTACATGAAAGCAAAAATATGAAAGGGCATCGGAGAATTCATATTTTACAGGGAATGGAAATAGCACATTACTGAACTTTAATGACCAACCTGGATCATCCAAGCTGTTGAACTGCTTTCAAGCTCTTTTGATTTTTTTTTCTTTTCTGAAGGTCTTAAGCAATTTGCCAAGTTTGCTGGTCATTTGAACTATTTTAAAATCCACAGAAAATTTTTGTTGTGTCACGTTTTGCATGCCAGTGCATGCAGAAATGACCATCCTCCAAGGATTTAAATGGAAATATTAGATTTGCTTTGTGCCTTTTCTTTTTTCTGTAGCAACAGGACAAAACTTGATACTGAATCACAATTAATAAGTAGCAAGACTTCGAACGAGTCTTCAACATCAAATACCGCTATTGTCATAATGAATTGGTGTTTAGCTCTTGAGTTCTGCCGATGCTGATTAACTCCCCAATGAATGTGGGAAGGATTTATTTTATGGCTACGAGGAGTAATATTAATGGTTCCCAGCAGGGTGTGTTTGCATCTCCCATTTGACTTACCATCTTTATTTGTCATTTCTGCGGTGGTTTTTTTCATCACATACAACCAAAAATTGGCATTTATGTTTAATAGTCTTGAAGTGAGGTTCCAGCAGTAAGCTCCGTAGCATTAAATACATCGTATTAAATAGTTTGAAGGAATAGCACATTGTGTAAATGTATAGTAAACCCATTGTGAGATTTACATGTAAATATCTGGTAAAAGAATTAATAAGAATAGCACTTGTCGGCAAGCTGGACTGGGCGTGTCTGTTTTGTGGGCAGGCTTCTCCTCGGCCACCCCTCTGTGACGGGAGGCCCCCAGCTGCCTGTCCCTCCTGTCGTTTGTCAAAGGTAGTGAGGGAGGTATTTCAGCGCTGCGGGTAGCATAACAGAACCCATTAGCATCCTAAAGGTTTTCAATTACTTATGTTGTTTTCCCAGTGGGGTGAGGAGCCAGTATTTCATCTGGATTTAAAGCACTAAAATGCATCCATTTCCATTCAGTCGTGAATAAGTTTTATTTATCAGAGGAAAGTATGATCTAATCAAGGGCTTTGCCATTAAATGTAACTACAAACTGAGTTAATTTCACACAGGAAAAAAACGAACTTTATATAATATAGCTTATAAATGTAAGGAAATCTACTGCAAGCTCTTTGAAGAGTATCTGTGTGGAGTAGCTGTCTGTGTCTGTCAGAAGTTTTTGACGCCCAAACCTATATTTACTATGAATGTGGAACTGGGCACACGCACACATGCATGCACGCACACGCGCACACGGACATGCGCACGCACACACACTGTATATGGGCACAATCACAGATATATCCAAAAAAAATGCAAGATCTGTCACCAGCACAAGCAATATTTTTCTTTCATGCAGTTATGTTTGTTTTTGTTGTCTAGGCTGGTTGCAGATATGTTGTTTGCATTTGTGATTGAAGAATCCGTAACCACTGCAATTGACAATGAGGCTTTTTCGACAAAAAGCTGCGTTACAGAAGTATCCAGATGCAATGCATTGGCGCTCTGCTCTCCGTGGCTGCAGAGAAGTGAAAACTGAAATTGAGATGGGGGTTTAAATTTATCCCACCTCCATCCTTCTGGGTTTTATCTGAAAAACAAACACCTTGTTCTTTGTTTGCCTTTTATCAGGGACAGTGAGACACTCACGATAAAACGTTTCATTTTTATTTCCCCACTTGACTTCCATGACCCTCTGTAGCCGTAATCTTATTGCTTTCCATCCCACTGCTAAGCATGTAAGGACACTGGTTCTTCTTTTTGGCAGATAGATGCGGACAGAGGAGGATAAATGAGAATGCCAGTTGATTCCCAGCATTACTGCTTCATAGGGATGTGTCATACATAATTGTTGCCAATGTTTTATTTTGATTTTATTTTACTTCCAATTTTCGCATCCATGTGAGACATGAATATCTCACAGGTTGAGTAAACGCAAAGTCAGCTCCTGCTCTGATCGAATGCTACTTCAGGCACATTTTTCCTTACATCAGTGAAAGTACCCGTCGTGTGCTATGTGAGCGTGTGACTTCCTGTTGAAGCTAACTGTTTCCTGTTGGACTGTTTCAGATAAACCCGTCCACTTCACTGGAGCGTCGCCCCCTGATGGTGAGTCCTGTGTGCTTTCACTTCTATTAGCTGCTGAGCCCCACTCTTCTTTTCTGCTGTGGGGGCAGAATGGCCCACGGTCCTGACAAGGATTTAACATTCGAAAGGCAGAAGGAGTTCTCAGCTTTGATGCACATTTTTTGACAGCTTCATCTGTTTGCAGTGCGGCTGCGGCATATTTAGCAGCAAAGGCCTATGGCGATTCCAGGCATCCTTGAATACACATGTACTGCGGTATTTCCCTGAAGCTGGCTGCATCTCTCTACCCCCAGTCCTGTCATGTCTGCTTTGGCCACCACTCTCACCAGCCTCCCCAGTATTAATCTCCTCAGTTAGTGGGGTAATTTAAGCTGTTGAGCTGCAAGAGTAATTGGACAAACAAAAACAATTTATTGCCAAATGGTGGATCCCCACACTTTTTAATTGGGGAAAACAGCTGGTTTCATAGGCTCTTATGAATATTGATGAGGCAGCACATGAAAGGGAGTTTACTGGAGCATAATGCTGAGGCTGGTGGCGAAGCCGCCGTCGTTCTGAGAGGCCGTCAGTGCCATGTAAGGGCATCGTAAATGCAGCGTCAATGGCAGCTAATTAGCAGGCAACCTGTGGTAGGGAAATTTATGGCCGCTGTATTTGTCTGCCACATTAAAATGAGCTACCATAAAATTCTCCAAATCAGTTCCTATTAAATTCCTGCGTGCAACTCCCACCAAAGGCCATTTTCACTTCACTTCTCAAATAATGATTCTTATTTCCGGTTCTTGGTTAAACTATTTCCAGTTCTTCTGATCCACATGTGGATTTATAACATATTCAAAACTTGCATAGTGACATTTCAATACATTCTTATTTTTTTGTTTTAAATAAATTCTTTATGCAATGTCCTTTGCATGCTTTTGAAAAAGGTAAATTTCATCAGTTATTTAAGAAATGTTATGTCATTATTCCTGTACATACATCATGCAAGAGGTATTTCTGATGTGCTGTCTGCATACCTTCAGTTACCAGTTGTCCATGATGCAGGTTGACGTGATTCCTCCCCCAGGGGCAGTACACTACATAGTGTGTGCGTGTGTGAGTGTGTGTATATATTCACATGGGGGGGGGGCAAATCCATCACTCATTCATTTGACACACAGACGGTAAGGTCAGTAATTGGACCTGTTTCTCTGGTGGGGTGAGGTCACAGTGCTACCTTCTTTGCTGTCTAACAACGCTACACATCTGTAAGGCAGCAAATCCGCTTGAGGCCCTTTTTGTGTATGATTGTCTGCTTACACTCGTACTGTCTGAATGGGGAGGTGTCCTTAGGACAGGAGTGCCGTATGGTCATGGTACTGTCTGAATGGGGAGGTGCCCTTAGGACAGGAGTGCCCCACGGTCATGGTACTGTCTGAATGGGGAGGTGCCCTTAGGACAGGAGTGCCCCACGGTCATGGTACT
>JAODUD010000127.1:17406962-17419371 GCA_026784285.1 Stomatorhinus walkeri
AAAAAGAACTGAGTTCCCTTTCAGATGAACTCGCATTGTGAACAGAAAAAGAACTGAGTTCCCTTTCAGATGAACTCACATTGTGAACACAAACAGAACTGAGTTCCCTTTCAGATGAACTCGCATCGTGAACACAAACAGAACTGAATTCCCTTTCAAATGAACTCGCATTGTGAACAGAAAAAGAACTGAGTTCCCTTTCAAATGAACTCGCATTGTGAACACAAACAGAACTGAGTTCCCTTTCAGATGAACTCGCATTGTGAACAGAAAAAGAACTGAGTTCCCTTTCAAATGAACTCGCATTGTGAACACAAACAGAACTGAGTTCCCCTTCAGATGAACTCGCATTGCGAACAGAAAAAGAACTGAGTTCCCTTTCAAATGAACTCGCATTGTGAACAGAAACAGAACTGAGTCCCCTTTCTGTTGGTCTACTTTTGGGACCACTTCTAGAGTTTGGTTCCCTTAAAGAGGACTATATGTGAGAACACCCTTAATCTTCCAGTAATAGAGATTATAAAGTATGGTCTATTGCTCTGCATTAAGGGTTATGTATGGCTGATGTTTCTAATATGAATATATTCCAGTTTTAGGTTTATACTCACGATGCTCTCCTGCACGTTTAGCTACTCTGTCATGTATGTTTACCACAAGACATACGAACATCTGCTTCACGGCGAATATAATCTGATCAGAATAAATTTTAACTTTGTGAGCGTCTATCAGATCTCAGTTTGCCTGCAGTCATTTAACAACCAATGAATGCAAAAATGTTTGAAATTAGTTGATTTTCAGCCTATAGAAGATCGTGTGATCATGCTGTGTCCCTCATAACCAATCAGAAACGTCTGTCTTTTAATGACAACAGGCATTGAGCAGCTGCTATGTATATTACAGATAAAAGTTCAGTCTTACCTTGAGCGGAAGCAGGCTTTTGATATTTTTGTGTAGAATTATATTCCCTATACGGGGTATATTCCTGAATGTTAAGCAGACCAATTTCTGTATATGGATTTAGAAAGCAAAATAGGTCTCCTTAATTTTTTTTTTTTTTTTTTTTAAGTGTTCTTTTACCAAGGCACTGCTGGGTGCTGCTTATTCACTCCACTATTCAGCTTTAAAAAGAAATAAACTCTTCTGTTGATTAAAGGTAATTTCTGGAGTTGAGCGGCACTCTGAAAACTGTAAATGGTGGCTGTTTTAAGAGTTTCTCCCGACCCATGTTGGTATAATTCTAGCAGTAATGTGCTAGTCAGCTGAAGGAGTGTATTATTAAGACCTGGGGAATCTGAGTGATTAAACTTCCCTTGTAGTGAGAGGCTTGAATGAAGAGCCTCCTGAGCAGTAATGAGTAAAGCCAGTCGTTACCTTGGTGATGCAGCGCAGCGCAGTGGAAGAACTTTGGGGAAATTAGTTTTTTAATGCAAAAATGCCAAAATTATTTTTTTTTTAAATATTTATTTTGTAAAATCTGAACCCCATACAATGTCATGCATCTTTTAACCAGTGTTTGGTAATTCAGGTCCAGAGAGTAAAAGTCTACACAGGGATTTTGTTTCAACCAATCAGTGGAGTACTCAGTGACTGTGACTCTTTATGCTCAACTGCTTGGTTGAAACAAAATCTTGGTGTGGATTTATACTCTCTGGACCTGAATTACCCACCTCTGCGTTTAACTGCCATGGAGCATGTCCCAGGCAGCACCGAGCCCAGGATAGGGGTACCCCCTGGATGGGATGCCGGGCCGTCACAGGGCACGGGGCTGGGATACACCCTGGATGCTATGCCAGTCCGTTACAGGACACACATACAGAAATTGTGGGCAATTTGGAAAGACAAATTATCGAAAGTATTTGTCTTCAGACTGGGGGGAAACATACCTGAAGCTGGAATATGATGTGAAATTCACACATACACACACACATACACACACACACACAGCAGAGGCAGGATTCAAACGAGCAGGATGCTGTGTCCCGTGAGCTGCATCATGAAATCTCGACGTTTGAAGTAAGATGAGATTTGATACCGCGATGTGGTGTTGAAGCTGGGTGTTCCCTGTTTCATTCCCTTTCCAAAAAAGTTCCTCCTGTAATTAATTCAATTCTTGCTGTGTTCTTGACAGCGAGACTCTCGCCCCTTAGAGGAGCAGAATTAATCACAGCAAGTCTGCTATCTTAATTAAATCTTTTCATGTCACAGATTTTGCACAATAGAGCTGAAAATCTCTGTCATCTTATGGGCGCTTAGGATGGAGCGATACTGTGATGTGAAGATGGTGTAAACGGGTGCTTTGTGGTCATGGCTATGCGGAGTGTGCATTAAATCTTCTAAGTGTTGCAAAACCTTGCAGAAGGACCTCAGAACGTGCTTTGTCCAGTGGCTTGTCACGCTATTAGAACAAACTTTTAATATGCAAAGGCAGACACCCACATAAAATTTCCAGAGAAATTTTCTTTTTTTTCACACTTACAAAGCTTGTTAACATAATGCATAACTCTTATGTAAGATTCAAGATTAAGTTGGTAGTGCTAATTAATTCAAAAGTGAAGAAACAAATTTAGCATGTTTGGACATTTTCTGGCATGAGTCATCGCTGTGCATTTCCCAGTTACTGACAGCAGAAGTCAGCACTGGGTGTCAATGCTGTTCCAGACCATCACCTCAAATGCTCTGGTGAAGAGACTGGAAGTCATTAAGTAGGTGCTGGAAATTGTGGGAGATTTATGTTAACTGGTTACTGCGGATTGACTGGCATACGTCTTTACAGACTTCTCTACCTGAGAGGTGTGCCTTTCATTTCAGGCACCTGGATAAGTCCGTGGGTGTTACGTCATGAGACAGACTACTCATTGTTGCTGAAAGTGGTTCATAGGGACACCACATAGCCAACATCATAATGACAAATAGCTTGGAGTAAATTACCTGTTAATACCACTAGTAGCCACTCTAGGGACCTCTGTGTACTCATGATAGATGTTAATGTATCTTAAACGTGGAAAATGTGTCAGCTGATATTTTATAGTCTTTGTGAGATTCCACTCAAGCAGCAAAGCTCTGGAAAGACAAATCCCCGCTGCATTAACTAGCATGTCCCAGTTCCTCAAGCCAAAAAGGAGAAGGTGCCTCGTAATAGCATTTAAGTGTGTATTTCTGAAACAGCCATTGGGTTAGGGGATTACCAGCTGTTCGCGGTAAGCTCTCTTTTCATAACAAGTTACTGATTACATTTTTTATTAAAAAGAATAGCAAGGAATGCATTGTTTTTATCTAAAAATAAGTAGTCAAAAACTATATTTATGGGTGTCTGTGCAAGGATGGTAGTGAAAATGCCTTTATGAAAAGTACAATTCATTATTGTTTATCTGGGTATGTGCCACAGTGTGTCTATGAGTTATTCAAGAATATAGTAGACCTGAAAATAAATTCAAAAATATCCATGTACAGTGAGCTAAGGTGCATCTTTTTCGCTTGTGATTGACATTTTATAAATTTTCTTTGTTAGCATCTTTTATATGCTTTTGCGTGAGATGGGACGGCAAAGTTAATATGAATGTTTCATGATATTAGGTAAGCAAACATGATGTATCTCAAGCATGATGTGTCAATCAATCAATCAATCAAAGTTTTATTTGTCACCTACACAGTCGTACTCTATACATTTGCATCAGTATTTTTAAGTATGCATATGAATTCCATGTGGAATGAGTAATTGTGTCATGTCTTTTTGTGAGTATCCACAGAACAAATACCAAGTACCAGATACAAGTATAGTATAAGGACACTAATGACTCATCATTTTGGGGAGTAGTCTGCCTTTTGACTACCTGATGATTTGCAGTGCATCCAGGTTAATAGCTATATCTTCTGTGCTTTTTTGGAAAAGCTCAGTTAATGCACTTTTGGTTGCCTTAACAGGATGATAGAAAAGCCCCAAATATTGTGCTACCTCTGTCTACTTGGCCAGTCTGAACCATTCCTAAAAGCAAACCTCTCCAGTGTGTGCCGGGTTGCCAGTTTGATTTACGTCTCAGAACGGTTATGCGGTTTGTACGATAATAAATTAATGGCTGCATAAATTATGTTAAGTGAATGAAAGGAAATTCTGGCACCAATTCTTGTCCTAGATTTATGGGTTTCTCTAGTCGTTTTAGAACAGTAACTCCAATTTAAGACCAAATATGTTAAGACATGGAATGCTGCTTCGCTACCTCATTTTCACAGGCTGCCTTGGCAATAATGCCTGTCAATCTGAGTCGATACTTTTTATAACCTCCTTGTCTCTGGGCTCGCCGGCACCACCTGGTGGTTGGAGGGATCATTACAAGGTGTTTATCAGTTTGGAATGCCACAGCTGTAAATCTCTGGAGGTTTGAACACTTAATTTGAAAAGCTAATTGTAATTCACAGTAGCCTAGCAGTTTTATTTAAAATTTTTAAGTATGTTAACATTGTAAAGAAAATAAGGGACTAATAATAATGATTTCAGATATATAAAGCTTAAGAAAGAGTGTGTACGCAACTTATTTAATCTCTGATTTCTTTGTTTTGCATGGCCTTATTTAGGAATTGCCTTCTTTAATCTTGATGCAGATCTACTTGTGGACCTCTTTTAGATAAACTAATGACCAGCAGAAAACCATGGAGGATGAAGCCCTGCTGGTTTAATAAAAACAGCCCTAGAGTGTCTAATTGTTAGAGGGTGGTTAGAGAGTCTGTTTTGTATGCAGACATGGGTGCGTTGCAGAGAAGTGGCCCAGATCAGCCTCATCTGCATAATGAAAGCTACTGTCATGTCCAAAGTAGATGAGGCAGGCTGTCAAAATGCGGTGGAGTCGGATGGAACGCTTTTAGTAACTCCTTTTATTGAATTCTTATCTTAACCCTGGAAAGGAAGGGGGAAAAGGAAAGGTTGTACCGCATGAGCAATGTGTATCTCATGGGCGTTG
Source organism: Stomatorhinus walkeri (assembly GCA_026784285.1). Taxonomy (NCBI): domain Eukaryota; kingdom Metazoa; phylum Chordata; class Actinopteri; order Osteoglossiformes; family Mormyridae; genus Stomatorhinus; species Stomatorhinus walkeri. Next base: position 17,411,915 of record JAODUD010000127.1, read on the forward strand.
GAGCAGGCTACTCTAGCGAGGGTTTGGTGTGCAGACAGATGGAATTCCTAGGGCTACCCCTGAGCGCTGGCTGAAAGGAGAGCCGCCCGTCAGCCGTGTGGGCTGTAATGTTTTGGGCCATTTCTCACAGCTCCAGCCAGAAACCCACAAATGATCTGTTTACAGCAAGTAGCAACTCGAAGGAGCCAATTCGTTATTGTACTCAAAACTGGAAGCTGAGGTAAATCCCACTGAGACAGCATAAATAATACTAAACACACAAAAAAAAAATATCCAAAAGACTTGTCTTCTTCTATCTTGCAACAACACTTCAGACACATTTAAACCCTCCTATACACTCTGATGCTGTGCTTTTCTGGGTCTGGACTGCATGCGGCTGAACACCCAAGTATGAAAAATGGCACTCTTAGCTGTGAGCAGCCCTTTTTGGACAGAACTGCATTACGGACCATATAATATGTATGGAGGTGGATAGTGTTTTGGGCTTGAAGATTTTACTCTTTATTGCTTGATGTAAAATGCCTTAAACAGACAAGGCTATTGATAACTTTTGGATTTCATTTCTGTAAAGAATGCAAGATAGTATAAGCCTTATAAAATGTTAGAATGGAGGGTAGGATTAATTCTGTATGTGAAGTGTTTATATCCTATTCTATAATATCCGCTACATCATAATCATTATAATAACAATCAGTAATCATAATAATAAGAATAACAAGCAAATAAACGAAGGAATGTGTTTTCAGATATCTTCCCATGTCCTCGATCACTTGATCTCTGCCCATTTTCTGTTGAACCAAATGATTCATAGCTTTTGAATTTGATAGACTGATCTCCAGAGGACACAAACGCTCCACTTTGATTTAACAGTTGCCTTGGTGAGCTTGATTCACTAGATTTGGGAACTAAATGGAAGCAAATGGGATGATTTGTGTGCTAGTATTGTGGGCTAAAAAGATGACAAAATATAATGTTTCTTTTGACAGCTTATCTTCTTATGATTCCAGTGAGAAGTCTGAAATTTAAAGGCCCCAAGTTGTTTGATTTTCGTTTTTCACCCATTTTCATAATTTTACACCCCAAGCTTGTCATTTTGTTTCTGTTTGCCTTATTCACCACAGTTTATTAGTTATGCACATATGTACTTTTTGCCAAGCTGCCATAGAAAACTGGTATGGTCTTTAAATGATTGCACATCTTCTTCTGTGACAATTATGAGAGGAACAGGGTTTTGCAGACTGGTACCCTGAGTACAAGCAGATCCCTCAAGCTACCAGTCTGCTATGTCACGTGCAAAGCTCACTTTTGCAATTGTAAAATTCTATTCACTTGTCTTTCAGGATGAGATTTGGATAATTGCATTCTCTGATGTGTTTGCCTAGATCTCCCCATTCCGGAGCACATCTGTTTGAGGGTGGCTTAATTAATCAAAGCATTTGGCTCTTTTTTTTCGTATGCATGACAAATAGTTGGGAAACTTTCAAAATATTTACCGATTAGCACAGTTTAAGTTATGTACTAAATGGCTATATGCCATTTTTCCCCTTCCAACCACATATGCTGGTCAGGGTCTCGCAGATCTCCTGCTTTTTATATTGAGATCCAATTGATATGAGCTTCATAACAAAGAAGTACTGTATGTTTTTTGTGGTACAAACTGTCAGGACCTTCGTACTGCATGCAGCTCCCCAAAACATTAAAAGTCCTGCTTTCTGAATAGACTGTTACACTGCTGGGGGCTGTGGTTTCTCAGGATTGTGCTCGATGAGGGGTCAGAGGTCGATGGGCTTCCTCTCAGCAGGCTGCACACATACCCCCCCAGCGAACGGCCACACTGATACATCTGTGCATCAGCAGAGTCCCACCAGACAATGCAAACTGGCCGCATTTTCTGCAATTTTTACAGCAAATTCCCCTGCTTCTAGTTCATCCGTATTACAGTGGCAAGATTTTATTTATGGATTAGAATTAAGGAGCCTGTGAGGTCACTTTCCATGTATGCACGATCTGCTTTTTGAGTTTGTCAGGCAGTGAAAGGGGTGTCACTTCTTCCCGCAGAAGCACCCGTCTGTTTCAGTCACGCCATATGTTCCCCAGCCCCAGGTGGGACAGGAAGCAGCTCCGCAAGAGGCACAGAGCTGCGGCCTTCTGCTGCTATCAGCTCGTAGCTCTTCTGGAGAACCATGCTCACAGACACAAGGAATTTCTTACAGGGACGGGAAAATTCTGCATTTCACATCGCTGACATCAACACTGACTTTCCAGCTGAGAGTGCATGATTTTTTTTTTAATGTGAATTCCACACAGACGGTATATGTGACTCATATTTTTATAGGCAAAGTCTTTCATATCCAAAAACATCTTATGCATTTTGAACTATGAATTCGAAAAGAAAATGTGCCTTTTGACCCTGGATTTTATTGGCTGGTAAAAAGCGGAATTCGATAAGCTCGGCAAATTTTCCGTGTGTTTCTAACCCTGTTGCAAACACCTACAAAATATAAAATGTTACTTTTACTGCTTGCCAATTTGCACCAAAGATTTTTCTAAGATGCAGCTGAGGATGAATGTATGAAATAATCAACTTTTGGCCTGAAACTCCCCCCCGCCACACACACACACACACACACACACACAAACTCAACTCCCGATGCTAGGATTGACACAGTCCATCCATTCATCCACTTTCAATACCCAATTATAAAAAAACAAAACATATATGCAGAGAATACTTGCTGCTGGTCTGCGTTCCAGAAACAGGAAAAATAAATATATTATTTACGCTTCAGAGATCGGGTGCCCAGTTCAGCCCCAAGCAGCTCAGCTTTGCAATGAATAAGTAACAAGCAGGATGTTCTGAGAACAAGTGCATCTGATGAAGCTGCAAAGGAAAGGGCCCAAATTGTGATGAATCCAATCTGAAGAGCTGTCATCTCCCTGGTAAAAGCGAATAGTGATTTCCTCTCCATTGTGGGATATTATTTGGAGAAGAGCCTTAAACTAATTTTCAGTGTCCAAAGTGAATCTAGGCACAATTTCTTTTGGCTCAGACAAATGATGATTACTTCTTCTTTTGCATAAGGTTGTCTTTGATCCATTCTGTGCTCATTGTATTTTCTAGGGAATGAAAGTATATGGTAACTCTGGGGTTCAGTCTATATAATGGTTACTTTGGAAACATCAGCCTTTCACTGTAGGGTGTATGGAAGCTGATGTGAAACAAAGCAATACACCAGCTGCTGCCCTGACTTTAAGGGCGTTGTGCGTCTGACGGCGGTGTAATTGCACTGCAGTTAGGTTTGAAGTTACACTACAGTGCGTTTACAGAAACTCTTTCTGATTACAGTTTACCGGTATGAGTCCAGTGCATTCTATAACTGAAGATATTTTCTAAAAGGAACTGCTGGCCTGGCCCAAGTGAAAGACATAGGTTGCTTCAAAAATAATGGCCTTATGATACAGTAGAAATAGAGAAGTTATAGACACTGGACCTGTTTATCCTCTGCCATTCAAACATGAGGCATTTCAGCAATTCTGCAGGTTTCAGCATTTTACTTTTCATTTTTTTTCATTAATTGGCTATTATTGTGCACCGAATACAGAATTTATTGCTCCATTATTATCTTGGAATCTTTATTAGGCTCACCACATGTAACAAACCTCAACTGAGTCTACTACACAAGATCTGCTAGTTATATTGAGCTAAAAACGCATAGTGCTTTTTCAGGCTGTTCATTGTTTTAGTTTAGCTAGAGATTGGAATAAGATGACAAAATTGCTGAAACTGCCCATTTTTTTCAGTGCTGCTGAGTCCCTGTGCCCTATATCCGATCCGTTGTGTTCTTATTTTTGAAGGCTTACGATTTCCCGCGCTCTCTATCTGTCTGTTATTGTCCTGGTGCGATGGGACCTCTTGGTCAGATCACACGAGGTGCAAGTAATGCTCTGAAAGATAGCCGATATTTTTTATTGTAGGATTTTCCAGTGACATGAGTAAAGCTGAATAAAGGATCCTAAGTTTTAAAATTAATCTTCTGGAAGAACTTTATTCAATGTATGTTTTGTAGTTAAGCTTATGGAGCGGACATAAGACATAAGGTTTCTGACATATGCGTCAGGTGAATTTGTCGCTGCTTTTGTGTGTTTGCATCTGCATTTATTTGATATTTAACTTTCCCTCAAGAGATTAAATTTTAAACTTATCCTGGCATCTATTCAATTAGCAGACATTTTTATTCAAAGTGACATAGATTTTGAGAAAGCAGGGGCAGACAGTCCTTAGAGCAGTTGGGGTTAAGGGCCTTGATCAAAGGCCCAACCGAAAACCACTCTGCCCACTACAGGATTTGAACCTATGACCTTGCGGAGCTGTAATCCACTGAGCCACACACCACCCACACTTTAGCAGGGTCAGCTTCTAAAACTATATGGCATAAAACTGATGGACTATTTTTTTAAGTGTTATTTAGAAATTCATGAAAAATTGTAAGGTGATAATATACTGGTACTCATAGCTCATCCATTTGACCGGTCAGATGGCTGAAAAATGGCAAGAAGCTGGTGAGATAGCAGCCTCTTACATTTTTCTTGCTGCAGTGAAGGTTCATTGTGCTTGTGTGTTGTGTCTCCATATTTCCATTGTTGAGCTCTCCGCTAGTGACAGGTGGTTTTCTGCTTTTCTTCCTAACCAGCTATCAAATTGATGGTGTTTTTAGGAAGAATTGCAGGAAAAAAAATTGGTGTGAGGAAATGAGCGTCTTATTTCCTGGTAAATACGTGAGCCGGTTCCACCAATTCCATAACCGATTCGCACCATCGCAAAGGGGCCCAGCTGGGGCCAGCCTAGACCCTTACTCCATCTCCATGGAAACGTCTACCCCCCAGACCTCATGCACAATTCATGCTGACCTTTCCCTCTCTGACGAGGCCCTCTGGAAGTGTGGCCGGGCCCCGGCTCCGTGTCGGCGCGCTCCCTTGGCCCGATTGTATGTGCCCCTCCACCTTCCCGAGCAGGAGGGGCAGTTGTGTCGTAGAAACATGTACCATGAAATATTGATGAGGGTTAATGCCTTCCATAATCATCGGGGTTGGGTGGGGGGCAGGCGGCAGACAGAGTAGAATGGGGGAAGCGAGAGCCTAATTGGCGATGGCCCCTTTTCTGGGACCGGGAGAGGAGGAGGGATAATTGAGCCAGAACCCCCCCCCCCCCCGAAGGCCGCCACACACTTCCTGCCGGTTACGTCCTCATCACAGCTTACTGACGGACTTGTAATTTTCTACATCATACTAATTTATTCCCTCCTCGTGTTTTTATTTTGCATATTATGTTGCCTTGACTTCAGACATATGATTATTTTTTACTCATTTCAGATTTCTCATATAAACAAAACAAATCCATATTCACTGTAGCGCTGTTCGCTCGGCCATAGAAGGTTTGCCTGTTGGTGGAAGGTGGGATTGTCGTACGATGACAGGTAGCGTTGAGGCAGTGAGAACTCAGGGTTTTGCTCAGTGACCAAAGCGGTCAGTACTTAGTTTATAATTACTAGTGTTCTGCATATGCTAATGTTACGTCCATTCCATTGCCATCGATTACCCAAATTACCCGTAACCATTATAATTGAGATTTGAATTTCTCAGAAGAAAAGAACAGAGAAGACAAAATTATACAGGAGATAGATTTTATCTTTTTTTTCCATTTTATCGTGAGATTGAAGGACTTCCCACGGAATAGATCTGATGAAAGCCTGGTTGTGTAACGCACAGGTGTCTCCGGTTAATTCCGATTGCCCTCTGTTTCATCACCGCCCTGTGGTGTATTTCCAGCAAACGGGTCCCCGCCAGGGGAGGAAACGGAAGCGGCCCCTTTTGCTCCCCGTCCACGGGCGTGAGCGGTACCCGAGGAGCATATCCGCTAATTAGAGCCTGAGTGCTTCCTCTTATAGGCTGCCTATTAGGAGCCAGTGCCCCGCGCCATTGGCTGCGAACCAGATTTTGACTTTAAAAGGCTACATGATGAAAATCTGGACTTGGGGGAGGGAGCCCTTTCGTGGCGGTGCTGGGAGGATACTGGTGCTTCAGCGTGCAGGGAGTCAAATGGCACTGTGACTGGAGTGCTGGGACCATCCATCTGCTGCCCGTGGGGGGTGAGCTTGCCTAGGGACAGGGTAGCAGTCCAGTGCAGCTGTTCACACAGCAACAGCACATAACCAGGCGCCGTGCAGCCTTGCCTATCTCTGTGCTGCCCCTTCACATGGACTTGCCACGGCTGTGTGTTCCTTGGGTGGAATTCTGGCATTAAACTGGCAGGTTTGGAGGCCTGAGTCTTGCCCTCCAGACGTGTGTGGAGTTTGTGTGTTTTCCTCGTGTTGCACAAACTCCCTCCTATGGTCCCACATGCGGTTTAGCAAAATGGCATCCCTAGCGTGTCAATCTGTGCATGGTGTCGTGTCCAGGAAGTCCCCCTCCTCGTGTCCTGTGCCCGCTGGGATAAGCTCCACCCCCCCACCATCCTGTACTGAATAACCGTTTACGGGATGCAGAGATGGATGGATGCATTCTTTGGTATTATATTTTGCTGAATGTTAAGTGTTTTGTTATCAAAATGTTATGACCTTGCAAATTTTCTTTTTATGCTTTTGATTAATACAGTATTAAATGAGTGTTCTCATTTTAGATTTATATATATGTGCCTCAGCTAAAACATTTGCCGCATAATTGTAAATTATAGCTCTCATGTACTACAATTTCCTGTTTTCCCTGTGTTTTTTGCCTTTTCTACAGGATCTCTGGCTTCCCCCCCCCCAATAAAAAAACTTGTTATTGAATTGGCCACTTTAAATTGCCCCCGTGTGCTTAAGTCCTCCACTGCCGTGTGCTCTGAGTATCCTAGGTAGGCTGCAGTTCTGGATGGATGGATGGGTGGGTGGATGGATGTATGTATGTATGGATGGATGGGTGGATGGATAGATGTATGTATGGGTGGATGGATGGATGTATGGATGGATGGATGGGTGGATTGATGGATGGGTGGATGGGTGGATGGATAGATGTATGTATGAGTGGATGGATGGATGTATGGATGGATGGATGGATGGGTGGATGGATGTATGGGTGGGTGGATGTATGGGTGGGTGGATGGATGTATGTATGGATGGATGGGTGGATGGATGGATGGATGGATGGATGGGTAGATGGATGGATGTATGGGTGGGTGGATGGATGTATGTATGGGTGGATGGATGGATGTATGGATGGATTTATGGGTGGGTGGATGGATGTATGTATGTATGGATGGATGGGTGGATGGATAGATGTATGGATGGATGGATGTATGTATGGGTGGATGGATGGGTGGGTGGATGGATGGATGGATGGATGGATGGATGTATGGATGGATGGATGGATGGGTGGGTGGATGGATGAATGGATGTATGGATGGATGGATGGGCGGGTAG
>JAODUD010000127.1:17443561-17466056 GCA_026784285.1 Stomatorhinus walkeri
GCCCACACAAACTGAAATACCCAAAGGCAGCCCACACAAACTGAAATACCCAAAGGAAGCCCACACAAACTGAAATATCCAAAGGAAGCCCACACAAACTGAAATACCCAAAGGAAGCCCACACAAACTGAAATACCCAAAGGCAGCCCACACAAACTGAAATACCCAAAGGCAGCCCACACAAACTGAAATACCCAAAGAGCCAAGGCCATGAATCAAATACGCATCCCTGAAGTGCTGGACACTGTGCCACTGCTCAATCAAGCATCAGCTCTCCAAATAAATAAATAAAAATAACTCTCAACACGCTTGTTTCTCTGCCTACATGTTAAATGAAGTCCAGTACTTGGCAGTGAAGAGTGGGTGGATGAGACATAAATTAATCTGTTCCAACTAACTAGACACTAGAGCATTGTATGAACAGACTGTAGTATTGCTGCTTATTACCCAATTAAAGACTTTCATTTTATTGTGGTATACTGTAGGTAGCACCCACAGCTTTGTTACTGGAAGCTCATTACCGTTGTTTACAAATCTTTTTCCAAGAGATATATAACTTTTAATGCTAAATGGCCTTGTTCTGGTCTGTTCTGCTTTATTTAGTTCTTTTTGATTGGCTAATGTTCCACTCCATCAGATTTTTGCTAGAGACAAGTTACTGTGTGATTTTATTTTACAGTACAGGAAAAATATGTTTTCCCGTTCTGTGACTTATTCACAAAATGTTCCTGTTTTTTTGTTGGAAATTCATCCCAGTGCATGACAGCTTGCTCTGACAGTTTGGTCTATGTGAGACTAGTGTGCAGAGACGGAAGGTCTAAAGTCTGGACACAGTCACGCTCTGATAATATCCTTGTCTCAGCCCTTTACTAGTTACCTTATCTGCAAGTTGCAGTCCCAAAAGCATTAATCGACAGAAAGGTGTGACAAAGCCAATTTTCTCCCCAGTTGGGGAAAGGCTAATCCCCATCTCATCACAGAGTGGCAGCAGTAACAACAGCTGAGTTTTTAACAGCTCTGTAATGATGATAGTCAGGATTCGGACATCATGTATTATACATAATAGTCACCGCTGCGTATAAGCAACTTGAACCTCCAGCATTTAAGTTTAGTTAGAACCCTGGTTTAATATCCGTATTCGGCATGTGTATTTGATGATGGAAATTAGTTTGAAATGCATCATTTTGCACACTTCATGGTTTTGCAACCAGTAGTTTTTTTATAAATAGGAAATACAGTGTACTTCATTTCCTATCATAATACAGAAGTTTGTTGCCCCCTGGGTTACTTGCAGCAGGATGTGCCAGTAAAGGCGGGGCAGAAGCGTTTGTATCTCTGTTCTCTGAAAGGCCTCACTGCTCAGTATTTCTACATCAAATCTCATTCTTTGTAGTATGTCATTCTGCATGGTTGGGGAAGTCTTGTATAACAACACAACAACACCAACAAAAACAACAACAATAATAATAATAATATGCCGTCTCGGTGACGTTGACCCTCAGTAGTCTTGCAGGTTATATTCCTCCAGTACTTTCTCTAATTCGTTGAATGGTCATAGTATTCATCTTTATCCAACCATCCCCTCTTTTTGCAGCTTCTAACCCTAGGTACTCTAAAGACAGTGGGATTCTCTGGTACCCCAGTTTTCCTGGGAACATTCCAATGTTTGACATGGTTGACATAATCGAAGACTTTGTTCTAGTCAGTAAAGAGCATGTTGACCTGCGTTTTCAGTTTTTTCGATTACACTTCATGCCCCAGCAATGATGGCTATTTTTCTGAAGCCTTTCTTGAACCTGGCCTTTACACCAGGCAGTTCTTATTTTATGCAAGTTTCTAGTCTGTTTTGGAAGAATTACAGCATAATCTTATTATCACGGGATGTACAGGAACGTGCAATACAAATACATAAGTGCATATTTGCTCAGGAAAAAGACACAGTATAACAGGGAAATTAACAGTGACACATAAAAAATAAGCAAGAATTTAATCTGTTCAGCAAAAAGTCACTGTTGTCTTGTTGGATAGATAGATAACCTCTGCTTTGGTCGCCAAATCTCTCCTTCGGGGAACCTCAGCCATTCTATGAATTAAATTTCTTCCCCGGCTCAGTTATTTAGTCAGTTGATTTGTTAAATAACTCAGTGAGGTTTTGATTAGCCTAAAATGTGTGGTGGTGGTTGAGAAAAAAAATGCATTGGTGTATTGGACAGTTACAGCAAATACTCTGGGGATCTCTGGTGACTTTAGGAGAGGTTTTGAAAGAGCTAAGCTGACACTTTGACAGACATAGTATCATAGTTTTACACCAACATGAAGATCATTCAAACATTTTCTGTGACTGTCTAAGACTTTTGCACAGTGCTGCATATTTTGGTTATTTTTATCTTTGTCATTGAGATCTTTTGTGAATTTCTTCCATCTCTTTATAGTCTTTGTTTTGTCAGTTACTATTTGCCTGAAAATGTCCTTTTGCATACCCACTCTATTCTGGAACTTCTTTTTAATATCATAGATCTTCAGATGGATAGATCTGTGTTTATTTCCATCCACATTGCCTTTTGAAATATTAGTATTTCTCTTTCTAGGTAGTTTCTTAGGATTTGTGATTGAGTACTTTAATGCATCTTTATATTTCCCGATTTTAGCTTTTCTGTTTTGCAATTTTTGCTGTGCCTTATGCCATAATCCTTGCATTCGTTTGGTCCTTTCATTTTGAAGGAATTATTATCTGATTCCTTTTACAAGACTTCTTTGAATTCTATGCACAGTTCCTCTGCTTCTCTCGAGTCGGTTCAGCATTTCAAATCAGTTTCTGATGTTTTTCTTGAAGGCAGGTGATATATTCTCCAGATAATTTCTTGGAAGTTAGATGGGTTTTTTATTCCTTTTTTTGCCCAGAAGTGGTTTATGATCGTTGCCTGACCTGCTCTAAGCAATGTCTTTACTATTTGAAATGAGCCCTTACAACATTTGACTCTAATAAAGTGGTCTGTTTGATTTCTGCCAACTTCATCTGGTGATGTCCAAGTGTAAGGACAACAATTTGGTGCCTTGAAGAATGCACTGACAATGAAGAGTCTGTTGAAATTACAGAATCTAATTAGTCTTTCCAAGTCCATGATGATTAATCATTTGTAGCACAGTAACACTTTACTTCAGGGGGCACAAATACTTAGTAGTAAATCAGTTACTACTGAAGTAGGAATCATGAACAAATATAGTAGCTACTTCATATAAAAGATGCATCATGATTCATTAATGATGGACAGACATGAGATTAGTATTTTACTTATTCATTCCCTCTTCCTTCTGTAGTTCACAAAGGTTTACACAATTAACTGATATAGTAACAAATGTAGTAACTGCTTGAGATAAAAGATGTGTCACGATTCATTAGTGATGAATGAACACGGTATGTACCTAACCCTTAGTTTGTGGTTAATTAATACATAAGTAATAACTTAATATTACATTATTTATGCTCCCTTAAAAATGTTACCATTGCAGTGTCCATCTTCTCACTTCTGAATTTGACAATCTAGTCTTCAGTCACCAGGAGTATAACTTGCTTGCTTGTTTTATCTATTCCAGCTTGAAGCTCATTATAAAAAATTCTTCTTTATCTACATCTGTTGGGACATAAGCCTGTGTAACTGTTATATTGAAGGCATATCCACACAATTGGAATGACAGTATAGTTAGTCGTGTTATAATCTTTCCATTGTCCTTAAGAAAGCTGCACGATTTCTTCTTTGCTGTCTATTTCCCAGATGGTGTGTGTGCCGTGTGTTAGTCCGGTCCACGGGGGTTTGGTAATACCAAGATGTTCACTTGTAAGAGATCGGTTGGCATTTTTAAGAGAATAAAGAAAAATCCAGCTTCTCTTGGTTTTTGCTCTGCACATTCCGGAGATTTCTGCATTACAGGTTTGGGTTTTTATTCCAGGGTGACAAAATGGCGAAAACCTTTGACCCAAGTTGTCCATAAACACCGTCCTGTATTGCTGGACAGCGATATGGGTGAAGGGCCTTGTCTGCCAAGGCCTGTTTGCTGCGGCTGACGGGACCTGAAAGCTCCTGGAAACGCAGCTCATAGTTTTGCTGAAGCACACAAACCTCCACTTTCCCCAAAAAGCACCATAGAAAGGAAAAAACGCGGCTCGAATAATTTAGAATGTAGAAAATAAAACATTTCAGTTGGTAGAAAATTGCTACCCAGGTTGCGCTTCACTCATAAAGAAAAAGTTCAAAATAATTTTGTGCTATAGGTCTATGTTAGAAATAAAAATGTTGACTTTCTTGTGTTATATGCAGTTGCTGTGTTCCCAATGAAATTTATAATGTATAGTTCTCAACATAATGTAATATCCAAGCATTCTGTTTTAACAATCTGCCATCCTCACTGGTGACCCTTTGCCGTATTTGCAAGGGTCTCCCAGCTATAACCCGAGGCCCCTTCTGTTCCACTTTAATGTTCTCCCATTGCTTGATAAAGCGTTCTGCATATACTGTAAGCTGTTTTTACCCTTCAGCTCGACTTGCATGTGTATGACCCCTCAAATTCTGTACCTCTATTCCCACTATCGTCTGTTATTTTTGTTTTCGGGGGCCGTGATTTATGGTTCTTCTACCTTCTGTTTGAGCGAGAAACATTGTTGCCTATTTTGCTTCCCTAGATTGTTCATTTTATTTTTCTTTCATTCTGAACTTTTTCCCCTGATACATGTTATCCTCAGGAATCCTTTGACTTTTCACATGCCCCTGAAATAATGTAATAGCCTTTACTGAGTCGCGGCAGAAGACGAGGCTGGTTTCTGGTGCTGGGGGCTGGCTGCTGTGCCCGTAGCACCTCCACCCGTCTTTGTTTTCGCAGATCTATCTCCACACCCCCGCATCACATTCTGTTTGGTGATTCCTGCGTGAGATCTTGTGTGATGTTCATCGTTTAAAAAAAACAAAAATCCCATTGAAATTACTCCTAATTACGGTACCACTTTACTTGCCGGGGCACAAATAATATAGTATTATACTTAAATTTTGTGTTAAGCACAAACTAAGTCTAGTTGCATACTGATGATATGTTAATTCTTCATTAATGACACGTGTTTTATCTGAAGCAGTTACTATATTTGTTACTATATCTGTTAATTCTGTAAACCTTTGTGAACTACTGAGTAGGGTGTAGACACCCAATCTATGTGTTAATTAACCACAAACTAAGTCTAGTTGCATACCGATCTCATGTTAATTCTTCATTAATGACTCGTGACACGTGTTTTATCTGACGCAGTTACTATATTTGTTACTATATCTGTTAATTCTGAAAACCTTTGTGAACTACTCAGTAGGGTGTAGACACACTAATAGTTACTAATTCCAATTCCCCACATTGCATGATTTTGCACTGTGAGAGGAAATGGATGCACAGAGAATGCCCATCCATGTTTATTCTTCTTTGTACAGCACTTTGGTAAACACTTGAGTGTTTTTAAAAATGTACCATATTAATAAATTTTACTTACCGAAGGAGCTGCTAAAGAACCATTGAAAAACACAAGTTAAATACTGATCTCATGTTTGTTCATCATTAATGAACCGTGACACATCTTTTATCTCAAATAGCAACTATATTTGTTCATAATTTGTTCATAATTTGTACTTCAGTCATAACAGTGTTATTTCTGAGGTACAAGTATTACTGCCCCTTCAAGTAAAGTGTTACTGTAATTACGTATCCAAAATAACGAGATTTCACTATGCAAGCTAATTTCCACTAATACACTAGGCTCGTAAGAGGGATTCCTGCACTATCCGTCTTTCCTTTGCCAGTCTGAAAAATACGTTTCCCAGTGAAATATAAATAGTCAGTCTTGCAATAAACTAATAATCAGCAACATGGCGTTTCCCCCCTGATGTTATGTTTTGCTGTGTAACCTCAGGGATTTTTCTCCGTAGCACACAGCACGGCCTGTAGCTGACTCCACTGTCCCCTCCATCTACCCATTCTGAGATCCATCCACTTGAGAGATGCATTGTAGTTAAACTCCAGAGGTGGAATGAAGAAGTCCTAATACACCGTTTAATATTTTTGGAACACCAAAAATGCAAGTATTTGATTTTTCACGTACTGTGTGGAAACTAATTTTGAGAATGTCTCATGAGATGTATGCGACATCCGTTTGGAGCTGTCTTGTAAACTGCAGGTAGCTGAGACCCCTTGTTTCAGTTTGATGGAGCCCTCGGGTTTTGTTTACATGAGATAAAGCTGTTATTTATATTTAGCTCGGTTTCTGAGTAAAATTTATTCACGGGCAATGCATATTGGCTACCTCATGAAGGGTGAAGGAAAATATATAAGAGGATAGCTCCAGAAATGTTCCGTGAAGACCACGTGTTTCTGTGTTTCACGGTGCAGTATTGTTAAGGCCTCTTGAGAATGTTTGCATGAATTCCATGGCAACTGGATTGAAGGCACAATTCAGGAAGCATCCATTTCCATGGCACTTTTCCAGTTCAGGGTTACAGTGAGCTTTAAAGATTACCCCAGGGAATGTGAGGGTGTGAGGCGATCTCATAGGGTGTAGACACGTCAAGAGTCACCAATTCAGCCCGTGGTGTGTTTTTGCTCTGTGAGAGGTAGCGAGATCCCAGAGGAGAGCCGTGCAAACACCAGTGTGTGATCTATGGCTTTCCTCTACCCCGTTAGGCTGTAGTAAGATGACTCCATCCAGATCATGTTTTAGATGTTAGGGCCAGATCCTCCTCTCCTCCTTTATAGTGGTAATGCTGCTTTATTTTCTTCCAGGTCAGAAGTTGAGCTGCCCAGTTTCAGAATCTAGTACAATCTCTGTTTTTCATCCTGATATGAGGCAGATTAGACTGTTTCCATGAATTAAATTCATACAGGCTGCTGCTTTTGCCGGGGGGGGCAGATGCCTAAACGTTTATAGATGGGCAGCCACGGAGACAGCTTGATCTGACAGGGTTGCTAATCCTCTGGAGTTTGGCCGCTCTGCCGGGCATCCTGCTAATTAAAGCCGCACTGTGTGTATCGAGGCGCCGCTGGTTCCAGAGCCTCTGCTGCCGTCGGCAGTGAGCTGCGACCGGCTCTGATGCCAGCGAGGTGTCACCTGATTTGACGAGGCCACACTGACCGTGTCTGTTGATACAAACATCCCTTATCTTTTCTCCAGCCATCTGTCAGACTGCATTTTTTATTTAACCTGCGTTCATTTAACCTTTTAACTGCAACTTTTAAGTGACATAAAAGTTCGAGGTACGCTTAGAGAGCGCATTGAATCCTGTTGCTGCAATATTTTGGGTTACACTTGTGGCTCTCGATTTGTGTCTTCACAAGAACATGCTTATGTTACCTCTACATTTTTATATGGTTTTTGTTTAAATAATACAAAGCTTTATACAAAGTTTTACTTTCCAAAAAGGGAATTTTTTATTTTACAGGCAAAGCTGACCATGCACTAGCAGCAATCTAATCAGTGCTGCGAGTGATTTTCATCTCTTTTGCAGGTAACTTATACATTTTTGGAATGAAATACACTTTGCTTTTTCTTGATTGTGTCAAAAAACAAAGAAAAAAAAGAAAACATAAAAAAAATGAAAAACAGGACAAAAACATGATCAGAATCAGCAGCTGCATTGTGGGATTGAGGACCTTGGTAGTGGGTCAGAGAGCAGCCCTGAGGTCTGGGGGTGTTTCCTGAGCTGATCTTGTGACTGCTTTCACAGCAGTCCTGCTCACCATCTTCATGCAGCACGAGCAGGGTCAGGAGATCTGGGACACCGCGAGCTGTGATGCTGTGTGAAATGTGACACAGTTCCATTCCTCGCATGCTTATAAATCAAATCAAAGCCCCTTTTTTCTCCCCTCCACATGGAAATCAATTGTGTTTCATCACTTGCAGAAACATTCCCAGTATAAATGTGAAGTTTGCACGTTACCCGTGATGGATCGTGTAATTTAAGCTTTCAGAATATACTTGCATTCCTTTGTGCCTCATTTTTACGGTTCAGGGGATTGCAGGGGAGTAACACCTACATTTTGGTCATAATCGAACCAGCTTTTCTTGTTGCGTTGCTTCTTTGTGGGTAGAGTATATAAGGCGAACTGTTCCAGGATCATTTTATCTAAGGGTTGGTGGAGTTCTCTGCAAGGGCGGATCAGGCTTGGCCTGGACATCAAACAGAGACCATCATTTTTACTTTGGCAAAGGGCAGCGAAAGTGTCTCTTAGAAAAAAAGGGCCTGACATATGAAAGAAGGTCTTCCCCATTTTTCCCCCCGATGGCCTTGTTCTTTCATGTCTTCCGTGCCAGACTCAGACCCAAGCAAGTATGATTCAGTGAACGCTTCTTGAAAACAATTCTAGCTATTTTTCTCCCTGTCTCAGAAAGACAGTTAGAAAAGTAATGGAGGAGGGGATACAGGGAAGGGGCGAGGAATCAACAGGTATGGAGGGAGTAAAATGAAGGATCATGATGGTTTACTCAGAGGTGGAAACAGTACTAAATAAAATCCAGTTGTTTTTTGGGGGGGAGCACCCAATTGTGTCAGGGTGTACTGCAAAGATAGCCGTAGGGACAACTTCAGCAGTGGATTGAAGAGGGCGACAGTGTGCTTGTCATGGCTGTTGCTGTACACCTCAATGAGTATTACAAGCCAGCTGTGTCAAAAACATTGTTTCTGATCCATATCTGTCATTAACCCACCATTAGCACTCGATGATGTTCAAATGTACCCAATGCAAAGCTGCTTCCTTAACAAAGTCCCAGGGCATGACTATGCATGTGCACACATTTTCATGCACCAGTGTGTAACCAGAGGACTTCATGCCGTTCCAGTGCATAATTTGGCATCTTCATGGTGCTGCAGTGCATAACTGCATGTCTGTGTGGAGTTCCAGTGCAGCAGTGCATCTCACCGCTGGCCCAGCACTGCATTTTAATGTAAATCACTCCTTTTAGATGTATACCTTCTCTTTCCTCCAAAAGGACATTTATATGAACTTCTTAGAGTTACAGAGCAACATGAAAAGTTTTAAAATAATAATTTTAATAATAAAATGAAAGAAATACTAAAAATGGTACTATAAGCTATATACCAAACAATACCCTCCCTGGGCTCAAAGCAGCAGACGTCCATAGCAGCATAGGAACTGTGGAGTGTGTGTTCTGGAAGCTGAAAAGACAGGAAGCACAACATTGTGAAGAAAACATGGAAAGACCAGCGTACTCTTCAGTATCCATGCAGCTCTTCAATGACTGATGATGAACCATTTGATAACATTCCTTTATGTTTATTGAAACTGTATACTTACAGCTAAATTTATAATGTAAATCTATGAAACCTTTATGTGTAATGATTATTTTAGTTGTAGTTCTAGGTGTAGATAATCTGTTTAGATATCCAGACTTTTAATAATAAAATGTTGCTTCCGGAGTTCACTCACGCTAATGTCCATTCTGAGAATTACTGAAAGGGCTAAAGTGAAAGAGTGTTTCATTAATAATGTTAATAAAATGCCAGGAAGCATGACTGGCTAGAATAGTTAAATAGTAAATGGTATGTTATGCATCCACTTTGAAATCTATGCGAGTTATTAAGCAGGCTCCAGTGAGCACGATTACTTCGTTATCTCATGCTATTATTTCATGTTAATTTAATTAAGTGACACTTACTTTGGGTGGCATTGAACTAAAAGAATCGGATAAAATGCATATATATATGAAATAATCTCCTCAGGCAGAAGGAAAGTGGAGTAATGGAGACAGAATATGCACTGATTATGGGGGAGAGTGAATATGCTGTTGGCTGAGGGCAGGAGCTCCTGTCTGCAACTAAGAACCCCCACCTCCCTCACTCTGTCACCCCCACCTCCCTCACTCTGTCACCGCCACCTCCCTCTCTCTGTCACCCCCACCTCCTGCACTCTGTCACCCCAACCTCCTGCACTCGGTCACCTTCACTTCCCTCACTCTGTCACCCCCCACCTTCCTGCTCTGTCACCCCCAGCTTCCCTCTGAGGACACGCTTGGCTCTGACTCCATGCTCCTCTCCCATCCCTGCTCGTCCCTCTCCCTGCAGACCTGCACATCCCCAGCCCATGCCTGCAGAGGAGCTGTGCGTTCGGGGCGGTGTGTGTGGTGAAGGACGGCAAACCCGTGTGTGAGTGCCCCAGTGCCTGCCCCCCACCACGGGAGCCTGTGTGCGGCACTGACGGCCAGACCTACGGCAGCCTCTGCCAGATGGAGACCATGAGCTGCGTCCTGCAGGAGGAGATCCGTGTGAAGCACCGAGGGACCTGCGGTGAGTCTGTAGTGAGCAACGGCTGCGGGGCTCAATCAGCCTCTGATCGGCTATCAGTTTGCTCCATTACTCCTTTCAGCTCATAAAACGGAGCTCCGAATCCCAAATTTCCTTCTTGAAGTGGCGATTTTTGGATTTTTTTTAAAAGCGTAATTTAGAGGAGTCCCACTTTGTCATTAGCCAATGATATATTTTGAATCTGTGGCTGACAGGAGCAGGGCCACTCCAAGGGCCAATCAGTTGTCAGCTGAGGCCAGTGTCTCTGTGGCCCCGCCCCCATACACATTTATTGTACATGCTTTCTTGAAATTTGAACAGATGTCACAGTGACTGGTTTTACCCAGTACTCATATTATGGTGTTCTTTTTGCTAATTAAAAATGTTGAAATATTCTGTTGAAATACTGAAAAAGGACACGCTTTTTCAGAAGTACATTTAATTAGTATTGCATCAGTTGTCGGGGACTGACTGTAAATATATGAATCAGTTACGATTTGTTTCCAATTAGTACACACACAAGAATTGGCTGTCCGGTTGCATTCAATAATTCACTGCCTGATGGCACCTGCTTCATGCAGTGATCATTGTATTACCAGCCATATGAGGGGCTGTGTTTCCGTTTCCATGGATATGTAGAAATTTTGTGAGCCTGCATGTGAGCACAGAATTCACGTACAGGTTTTTTTTGCTGTTCTGCTCACACCCCGGGGGCATGAGGCCGAGAGGGTCACATTAGCAGGGAAAGCTACGGGTTTCCTGAAAGCTTCCCTGGGAGCTGTTCATGTAAGCTCCGCTGCTCTGCTCAGGTCAGGTTTAATATCAGCCCAGAGGCTCTGCCGCGACGATCATGCTGTCAAGCTTTCAGGCGCATGTTGGTAGAGGGCTTGGGCTACGTGCTGTCGCTACAGTCACGCATCGTGATTCGTCCTCTTTCTTCCTCCCCGTTCTCTTTTTGCACGGTGCGTTTATGCTCAGGTAAAGGACGCGTTTAAACTGAAAAGCAGAAGAAGTGTTCTGTTCGGGATCCTCGGTAAACTTGATTTGCGGAGGCGGCTCCTTGGAGACAGAGCCCTCGGTGCCGCTCACTGGAGTGTAATAAAAAAACGTATTTATTTAAAAGTGCAAGTGGCAGCATTTCACTAATGTGACCCCATCGGTTCCACGCTTGCAGCTGATATCAATGGAACGGGGCAATAAAGTTCCACATCAACAGCTAATCTGACATTTGAAGTTATGGGCCTGTGCTGGTCCTATTCCTCCGCTCATTTCCGGCTCGTTGCCTCATTCCCGACCCTGGCTGTGACCAGTGATAAAGTTTCAGGGGTGTCCTCACCAGCAGTGTGAAGCTCTACTCCCCACACCCACGGACTCGCGTGTTTATCATTTACAGCAGGTTGGCGGCTCTGTGTATGAATGTGGTCTCGGGTTTTTCCATCCATACCAAAGGAGAGAGAGAGAGATAATGAAAAGCAGCTATCTTCACAGTGCAGGAACAATCTGATTGTGTTGTACCCATATTTTCATTTCATAGAATGCATGAATGACTGGTGACCTTGTCTGTTTGTTTGGGGACACAAATGAGGCTGGGAGATACTTTGATATGGAAAGCAATTTATATACATTTATGCAAACAAACAGGAGGACAGACAAGGGTAGCAGGGATGGTCTTTATAGAAAATATGATGCTATGGAATATCGGTCCCAAACAGCAGACAACGATGAGTGGGACACAAGAGTGGTGCAAGCACTGGAGTGCAGATAGGAAAGGATGGGGTGAAAGTAAAGAAATTGGGGTGATAGACCTCCAGTGATAGATCACTGTTATGAAGCAGACCTCCAGTGATAGATCACTGTTATGAAGGAGACCTCCAGTGATAGATCACTGTTATGAAGGAGACCTCCAGTGATATATCACTGTTATGAAGGAGACCTCCAGTGATAGATCACTGTTATGAAGGAGACCTCCAGTGATAGATCACTGTTATGAAGGAGACCCCCAGTGATAGATCACTGTTATGAAGGAGACCTCCAGTGATAGATCACTGTTATGGAGACATAACACCCAAGCCTGAGATTGGTCACTGTTATTCCTTTATACATAGAAGATAAATACTTGCGTGTCATTTTCATGTTTTTATGTTTTATAGGTGTTCAGTGATGAATAAGCCTAGTGGGAGACACATGTATAGAACAATCTTTCATATCTGAAGTCTGAACCATGTCTGTGGAAATTTTATGGGATGCATGCATTGGCATTCGCTTGCTAAATGCACAGTGAATATACAGCTGTTGACATGCGTGCAGATGCCAGTGAACAGGTGCACATGGTGCGTGCACAAGCACATCAGCTGGAGTGCTCGGTAGACGCTGATTAATACGAATATATGGGATTAATGAGGATCCATGGGTCCTTTCATAAAGCCTCATTTTTATTCTAAGGATGTCATCTTTTCCCCATTATATGGCTTTAGTATGAAACAGGAGAAGGTCAGTCAGGTTGGACCAGTCTGTTCCTAAGGGACTCTCACCAAGGATTTCATCAGAGTTGACCGAGAGTTAGCAAGGATTTGACAAACCCATTGCCTGATCTGGGCCTTGGAGAATGGGCTGCTTCATTAATGCACAATAAATAGTCAAGTGACACTATGGGCTCTACTTGAGTGTCTCCCTTCATTAGCTGTTAATTAGTCACTATTTTTTGTCAAGTCTAGCTGAGTATGATCACTGTGGTGTCAATATGGCCGCCTGGGTGCCGTTTTCGTTAAAAAAAAACCCTCATGCCCCCCTCCCCTGGAAGGGCAGTAATTTGCTCCCTGAATCACTCAGCACTATGAGTACATATTTATCAAAGGATTTGTCTGCCTGTCAGCGGCCTGCCTTGTGCAAAGCCGCCGGAATGCCGGGGGGACGCTACCCAAGGCGTGACGGTTCAGCCTTCAGAGAGTCCTTGTGCTTTCAAGGCTGAGCAAACAGGCTGAACAAATGACATCATGGAGGCTTTGTTTTATGCTACTCTCAAACGGCTACTCCAGCAGGAAAACGTGTCCTACTGCGCTCACTGGGATAATGGTCTAAGCCAGTGTTTCCCAATCCAGTCCTCGAGGACCGACAGACAGACTACGTTTTTTGCTCCCTTCCAGCTCGCAGTGCGACTGTATAGCAGGACGGTGGGAGGGAGCAAAAACGTGGACTGACTGCTGGTCTCTGAGGACCGGATTGGGAAACACTGCTCTAAGCAGTACTGGGAAATAGTGTTTCTAGTGAACCACGATGCCCCCTGGCTCAGACTGCTTGGATTGATAGACAAACCAGCTCAGGAGGATCACGTTTCTCCTGGCTGGGCAGCGTCTTTTCTCCTTCTAATGTGGAAAAATGCATGGCTGACACTGACCGTCAGATGAGTGTGTCGTGTATAATTTCTGAGCCGTTCTGCCTCATCCTGCTGAAGTGAGAACCGTATTAAATACAATATCTGTATTAGACGGCAGAATCTGGATGGAAAAGTAGCACGCTGTGACAAATAGCAGGATTCTGTTTAGATGCAGCGGAGAATTATAACCCCCCAGGCTTTAATTTTCACCTCGTCTCCCTCAGCTAAGGCCTGCCGGAGCTGCTCGTTCGGAGCAATCTGCGACGGGCAGACCGGACTCTGCGTGTGCCCCGAGGAATGCGTGAATACCTTCCAGCCAGTGTGTGGCAGCGACGGCAACACCTACGATAATGAGTGTGAGCTGCACGTGCGGGCCTGCACCCAGAGGACCGAGCTGCGGGTGGCCACCCTGGGCAAGTGTGGTGAGTGCATGTACCCGTCCCTCTGCCATGTCCCCAGCACCAGTGGGCTCCGCCTTACTGGTTTGAGTCTGCCTGTGATGGCTTTGACAAGGTTCTTTCGTTCTTTCTGTCATCGAATATGCTTTTTATACTTTGCTTTTATGTCGTTTTTTTTTTTTTTTTTTGGTGTCATGGTGATGGGGAAAAACAAGGCTTTGAAGCTCACATTGGAGTGAGATGAGAGTGCTCTGCAAATCGGCGCCTTATTTAACCCAGTGTGATCCGAAATGTAAGCCGTGTCATTAAACCCGCTAATGACCAGCTGTAGCTATGGGCAGAATCGGCAGCTGCCTAGGGCGCTGGGGGGAGGGGCAGATGGTGAATTTTCTTGGTTGGGGGGGGGGGGGTCCTAAGTAAAGCTTTATCCAGGGCCCCTGAAAAGATGAAGCCAGCTGTGCTAATCGCTCTAAGCCATAATTTCGCAGCTCCGGTCCTGCGGGGCACGTCTGCGACACAGTTTCCAGGTTTCCCTGCTCAAACACACCGTGTTCGGCTCTCCAGCTGACTCCTAAGACTGCAAGATGTGCCTGAGCAGGGAAATCTGCAAACTGTGCTGCCCCAGGACCGGAATTGGGGAACCCCGCCGTTCATTCTGTCGGTTTCGAAACCTAATTTTTCCCCATCGCCGTTCCCTCCGTCGACTTTGAGTTGGTTTATGTTTGTGTTATTTCTCCACTGTGGGCGCAGAGAAGTGTGGTGCCACCGTGTGTGTATGGGGGGCCCGCTGCGAGCAGGATAGGTGTGAGTGCCCAGCGTGCCCGGGGCTGCCCTTCAGTCCTGTGTGTGGCAGCGATGGCATCACCTATGACAATGCATGTGAGCTGCAAGTGGCATCCTGCATCCTCCAGAGGGACATCAGTTTGGCCCGAGCTGGCAGCTGCGATGAAGGTGCAGTTCGCTGATTGCAACTCTTTCTTTTCTCCTCATTCCATGTTCTTGAGTTTGATTCTTTCTCATATCTGTTGTTCATTTTTATGCGTATTTGCCGAACGCCTACTCACTCTTCCTGTGCTTCTTATTGTCATGCTCCAGCTTCTCTAGACGTCTAGAGTCAAATTTCTATTGGACAAAGTACAACCGGCAATAAGACTTAAGTTCAATTAAAATGTGTTTTCTTATAGATTAAAGTGAAATTCCAAAGTATACATGCAAAAAATATATACATTTTAGTGCTAGGGTGGATTATAATTAAGACGCGAATGCTAAAAGGCTAAAGTAACAGATAATGTGAAACTATATCTAGGTGTTTAATTCAAAGTGAAACATCCGTGCCGTTGGCTTTCATCAGTTTCTCGTAACCATCTACACGGTCCGGGGTCCTGTGAGGCCCAAGGCGCTCGCTACAGAAAGCTGGCCCACACCAGCATCCTAAGGGCAGTTTATACTCATGTTTCTGTGTTCATGCGTAACGACACCCATATAATCATAAGGAGAGCATGCAGGCTGTGCTCAGGCCCAAAGGCGCCAGCCCTGCAGCCTCTCTGCTCCCTGGTAGCGCTGCAGTATTTTTGCCCATTGCGTCACACATGCTTGTTTTCCGATTCTGTACCAGACTGTTGTCCAAAGCCCCACTCAGTGCAACCCAACCACCGGTAAACAGGCCACAAACACGTCCTGACCTACTTTAACCTTCTCTGCTCACTGGTTCCACTTTGTTCTGCCATTACCAGCCTGCTGGGACAATGAAAATATTTCGTATTTTGCAATACGAGAGTTGATTTTTTTTCCTTCTTAATTAAAGTGATATACCTAGATTTGATAAGTTTTGATTGTTTTGCGACGATGATAAAATACATACAGGTTGCTAAAGGATATATTTATCTGTGCAGCATACCTTACATTGCATTAATGTTCATTTAGTAGATAAATTTTATCCAAAGTGGCATGTATTATGAGAAGGGAAGGTCGTCCAGTCCCTGGAGCAGTTGGAGGTTAAACATCTGGCTCAGGGCCTCAGCAGTGAAATCAGTCTGTCAGGCCTGGGATTGGAATCAGTAACCTTCTGATCACAGGCACAGATTTCTAACCTGCTGACACCAATGAACAAGGGCCGTATGAGACCATGAGAGTCATGAAAAACAAAGAGTGTTTCTAGTTTGTGTCATTAATCCGTAGCAGACCTGCCGTAAGGTCAGACTTCGCTGTTTTCCTATTGGCTAGGTTATAGTGGAACAGTCACCTGAACACAAAGATAAACATGGAAATGAGAGGCAGAGGAGTGTCGTAGGGTTATACGATAAAGAACACAGCGTCAGGCCCATCGTCCTGAGGACCTGCAGCTATTGCGTTTCCTGGTGGTGTCTGAACCATTATTCTGCCTCAGGTTCAGCCAGTAAGTCGATGCATCGTGATGAACCAGTTATTAAGGTTGCGATTCAATGCATCGATCTGAAAATGTCGGAATCGTGAAATTGGGGTGTGAAATAATATACTTCTGCTTTGGGGTCGCACGCACTCACGTTGATGTGCCGAATCACGCTTCCTTTAATGCATCATTTCTTACTGTACAGTTCAGTAGTTGGCTTTTTGAAAATTTTACAATAGCGTGTTCTTACTATTTCAATAATAACGATAAGAATGAATGTTCTGAGATTCTGCTTCCTTTCTATTACACAAACAGTGAGCAGTTACACCATTGCATTAGTGCCGTGTAATTAATGAATTAATTGCATTAATAGTGTGTACTGTAGGTGTCATTTGTGATTTGTCATTGAAGGTTTGAATTTAGGTAATCCATTAATCTAATTGAATCGTAATAAAGATGAAAAATTTCCAATGCATTGAATTGTTCCTTCAATAATGGCAATCAAATCAAATCACCTCTAGGCCATTGACTTACACCCCCACTCATTAGTGTAGTACATTATCCCTACACAACAGTTTTTCACATTCTTCTTTTTGAAAATGCCTTTTGTAATCATTATACGTAAAAAAAAAATTGTGATGAACAGTGCATATTTCCACCAAATAGTAAGAATTCAGCCGGTACCACTCAGGCCGGCCACTCGTCTGTGCTCCGGGGCCGTATATGAGCACATTCACTGGTGCTGATTGGTTTTCATGCTTCATTTGGCTTGCTGTAAGTACAGGGTTTGATACTACGTGGTTAGTGTCTGTCCCCGTGCTGGAGTCCAACTAAGGCGACTGAGTGCCGCGAGTTCTTTTTTCGAAAGAGGGACGCATTTTTACTTCTTACCCAGTCCTCAGTTGCCTGACCTGGCACCGCGGGGAAGATGTGTCTTGTGAATAATTTAATTTCACTTCACTGGTACGGCTCACTGGTCTGTGTGGTTCATAAAACGTGTCCACGCCCCTCTTCCCCCTTGTCTTCGAGTCGCACGCTCTGAATGTCAGGGGCGTCTGAATTACTGTGAATTACTGAGCTTACGTTCTTGTCATAAATCCACTTGTTCGCGTGAGTCAGACATAGCGCTGTAGCGAGGCCATGCTTGTCCCTTCATATATGTGCCTTGTATCCGAAGACACAATTGCAAGTGACGGGGACAGCCGCAACGGGTAATCTGTTCCCCAGTGGCTGGTGTATATTCATTCAGTGCTTCTTCAGTGACAGACTCAGAGTGTTTTGACAGGTCTGCACAGTTTCTTTTCTTAGGAGGAGGAAACAGCATTGGTGCAGTGGAGATGTGCAGCGGGAATTTGGGAGAGTGAGCCTTGAGCAAGGTTGAGATGAAGTTTATGGAAAGTTTGGTGGGACCTGACTGGTCGGTTTGGGCTTTTACCAAGGCCCTGCTTCATGCTGTTGGCGCATTATTACAGTGGGTGCCATTTAAAATAAATTCTTTTTTCATGACTTAGGGAGATTTTAGTGCAAAATGCTGAATGTAAGCCAGACACGCGGAGCACGGCTTTCCAGCAGTTGGGAAAAAAACGGAAGTCGCTTCTCCGTGAACGTCGATGTGAGGCTTTAGCGTTGGCTCTCAAAGCTCAACTTGTGATGAAATGAGCTAAATTTGAATTAAAAATTCGCAAAGTATTTGTCAAACAAGTGGGTATTTGTAACCTGGCTATGTAGTTATTTATTAATTTAAAGGCATCAAAAATCTCCCTGCTGGTCAGACGTTAAGCAAGATCCTTCCATCCATTCATCTTTCCAATGTCCATCCTG
The DNA here is from genome assembly GCA_026784285.1 of Stomatorhinus walkeri. NCBI lineage: Eukaryota > Metazoa > Chordata > Actinopteri > Osteoglossiformes > Mormyridae > Stomatorhinus > Stomatorhinus walkeri. The sequence continues at coordinate 17,461,844 of JAODUD010000127.1, forward strand.
GTCAGAGTCAGGGGCAATGACCTTCAGTTTACAGATGAAATGTCAACAGTCAAAAGGATCTGTCTGGGGGGACAATTAACATTCCGAGCTCACAGAAAGTCTTCGCATGCTTACTTAATTAACAAGTAATAGTTTTGCAAATTTATTGGTTTTCTAACAAAAATCATTACTTCGTTTGTTTGCTTACAAAATATATCACATAATAAATAACTGGAAGCTTTAAAGTAAAACATTTATTTCAAGTAGTAATAAACTGAATCCCAAATTATAGTCCTGAAGGAGCTGTTCTGAGTCAAATCGTTCATTGACACGCAGCCTTATTGGGTGTCATTTAATTAGTGACACCTTTACAATAACATAAAACACCAAACATTTGTGTTTAGTGTCCCCTTGGCAGCCTCTGACTACAGCTGCAATTAACAGCAAAATGGCTAAATGAGTCTATCAAAAAAGTTACGACATTTAATAAAAAGAAAATGTTTGTGTGGAAGATATGTACGGGAATGTTAAACATTGCTTGTATGTTGTGGACTTTAGTTACAAAACTTGTAAATTTGCAACATTACTACAGAATTCAGCAAGCGTGCCAAGGCTTCTGTGAGCGCCGAATCTGCATATTTCCATAATTTTCAAAGACGCCAATCAGCACCATTAAGCAGGCCTGCTGTGTGTATATGTAATTAGTAAAAATAAGAGGAAACTGGTAAAAGGGAATTTTGGTGGTAAAAGCCTTGGAAATGTGTTTTATAAGACACATTCTGGCACACCCAGTGCTGCTAACTGATGTTTTAATATGGTCTCATCAGTCAAATGGTGATGGACCCTGAGAAGGTCTGTCCCACAATACGCCACCTTGTTGACTGCTTCATGACGCTTGTTCTGACGCTAGCGGTGTGAAGAGCTGCTCACCGCGGCTGGAGATCTGTCCTCGTTTTTTTTTTTTTTTTTTTTTTTGCTTTGAACCTGCCGCTGCCTCACCCCGCACCCCCAAAAGAGAAAGAGAGCGGTTGATTTATTCATTGGTGTTTATTCATTGGCCGCATGCATCAGTCACATGGAGAAATGAAACTGTTGTGTCACTCTTTTATTCAGCAGTAATGAAAAATGACAGCATTCCAATTGGTGCCCACATAGGGAAATTTATCACCTGTTCAATTTCACACTTGGGTAAGTCCAAGCTCAGCCTCTTTGTCAACACTGACAAAGCACAGGCTACATATAGTGTATCACTTTAGGGCGAGACCTCCTGAATTTCCGATTACTGAAGGCTGGTGCTCTGTAGGAGAAGAAGGAAAAAAAAACAACCCTTGTATAGATCCTCAAAATACAAATACTGATATTGCAAAGACCAATAGCAAATTATGTAGGAAAAACATAAACAAAACAGACTGCAGCGTGATTCATTACCATGTTATCCACAAAGCTGCATCTTACCTCGGTCAAAGATGCAATATCCTCATTCTGATGTTTGACACACAGCTCACAGGACGCTGCAGCCCTCAGTCGCTCTATAGTCCAGCAGCCACGTGTGGGCTCTCGCTCTGGGGTTCTCTCAGTTTCTAAATGCCGAGTTAAACTTCACTTTGGCTCACTGAAGTCATAATGCGAAGGTCATTCTTCAGTTCTCTGATTTTTTTCCAGCTCTTATTTCGCATCTTTTTTCTTCTCTTTGCTAGTGCCCTTGCTGATTGGTCATTTAGTCAGAAATCTGAGCCAAGACGCAGCGAATAACATGGGGATGCAAGACGTATGGGGGCGTAATTGATAACGCTTTTCTGTGTTATGTTTGTGATATATTATATTCTTGAATATAGATTCTAGTTTTACAGAACAGCAATACCTTTTGTCGACAAACTGCTTTGAAGTTGAGGTTGTCATTGATATTAGAAAATGAGGCAATTTGTGAGGAATGGGGCTTGTAACTAAAAGATTACACGTACTGTTCTTAAGGTCATGAAATGTTTTCTAAGTTGCTCTCTGAAAGCTTTGTGAATAGACTAAACTTATAAGCTTTATAAGTTGGAAGGCGATTAGATTGTAGATGATTGAAGGCACAGCTAGTGTATCAGAGATGGTTATGAGAGGAACATTCTCCTTGATTAAGGTGTTCTAAACATAGAATGGCAAGAATAATTCAGTATATGGGTAAGAAATGTATCTGCGTTAAATAAGCTTTCAAAAATTGTAATTTAAATATATTCAGATCCACACAACCCTGCTCAGCATAAGAGGATGGATGGATGGATGTGGAAAGACTTGCCTCCTACAGATGTCAGAGCAAATCTGGTGGAATTGTCATTTTTTGGGATAGACCCCTATGTGAATCATTTGTATTCACTGATCTAGTCAAGTTAAAAACCAGGTGCTATAAACATTTTGTACCTCAGCATGTTTTCTGGTTTTGGATTTCCAGCGTTGTGCCTGTCAAGTGCTTCTTTTCTGTTTTGGTTTTTATTTAATCTGTTCTGCTCCAGGGACTGCTTTTCTGCAAGTGTGTGTTTCAGTAGCTCAGCTGCCTGAAATCAGCTGCGAGAAAAGAGGCAGGCGGCCCTCCGGCCTTTGATTGGGGTTCCACTTCATTTTGGAATGGCTCAGACGCGCCGCTGCTGAATAAGTCATGTCTCACTGCTTTCAGTGCGTTTATTTGGAAACAGTCCTCGCTCCCCAGGCGTGTTCACACCACCCCCAGTCCACACTCTGCTTTTCTCCTTGGACGCATGTTATTTCCCCATAGACTAGAGTGAGGAACACTGTCCTATTTCAGATTTAGAAACCACGTTATTTCGTAGTTTACAATAGAATATGTCAATGATTTTATGTAACATTAACTCTACATTCATATAAATTGTGCAGTTAGAGGTATTTTTGTGTATACAAGCATTGTCCTTGTAAGACTCTTCACTTGGATCCCACGTGTCCTCATTCTCAGAGATCTGTGTACCGTGTAAATGTTTACTGAGGTTTCTCTATTACAAATATCCTAGAATTTTCATCGATAGTGTGATTTTTATAATGGCTTATTAATGGCTAATTAATGTTGTTAATCATTTCCTACTCTGTGGTTCATCATTATTATTGGCTATCATCAGTGTTTTAGACTGAATAACAATCACTATTTGAAGTTTTCTGTACTGTACATTTCACCATTGCCGGAAGAGCATCAGACATGGAAATCTTGTGAGCCATGTTCCCCTGCTCATGCACTGAAGAGTTTACTTTCTAAGTCACCTTTTCCCACATAATTCACAGTTTTTACCAGTTGTGCTTCAGAATCCAGTTGTTGCTGCTTCTTCATTTTTTGACTGACACTCACGTCTTCAAAATGACAGTCAGAGTCAGCCAGCTTCCCTGGGCCAGTTTGTATTAAGTATCAAGCTCAAGAGCCGATCGGTGATATCAAATGGGATTTGAACCCACAACCCACAACAGGCATCAATTGCTAACCAGCTGAGACACACTGCGCCTGCAAACCCCCTTTGTGTTTCTCTTGTGCAGAGTGCGGCTCAGGAGCTTCTGGGTCTGGACTGGATAGCAGCTGCGAGCAGGAGCGCTGTCGTCTGTTTGGCGGCTCGTGGGACGAGGATTCCGAAGAGGATCGTTGTATGTGTGAATTCACCTGCCAAAATGTGCCGCATAACCAGGTAACTTCAGCCTGGGTTCCTGTAGGCACCATCAGATGTTGTGCATTTATTTGAAATACTCACTCATTGTCCTTTGTAGTCCATTTCTCCGGAACAGACTAGAAGGCACATCAGACTTTTAGCTTTACGAACTAGAAAACTGGGATACTGGCAAGTTGCAATAAGTAGCGATTAGTGTGCCATATAATACCTACATTAAACACCTCCTCAGATGTCTGTGGGATCCGTTGTTACATCTTAATACCTGTCCTGGTCTTCCCTGAATTCTCAATCCGTTTGGCCATACAGGTGTGTGGCTCTGATGGACACACCTACAGCAATGAGTGTGAGCTGAAGAAGAGAAGATGTGAAAAACAGGAGCCCTTGGTGACTCAGAGTCAGGGGCCATGCACAAGTAAGACTCACAGTCAGGGGCCATGCACAAGTAAGACTCAGAGTCAGGGGCCATGCACAAGTAAGACTCACAGTCAGGGGCCATGCACAAGTAAGACTCACAGTCAGGGGCCATGCACAAGTAAGACTCACAGTCAGGGGCCATGCACAAGTAAAACTCAGAGTCAGGGGCCATGCAC
>JAODUD010000127.1:17486446-17507621 GCA_026784285.1 Stomatorhinus walkeri
ATTTGGTGTAATAACTATGGTAAGGATCCAGTGGAGGAGAACATTTGGTGTAGTAACTATGGTAAGGATCCAGTGGAAGAGAACATTTGGTGTAATAACTATGGTAAGGATCCAGTGGAGGAGAACATTTGGTGTAGTAACTATGGTAAGGATCCAGTGGAGGAGAACATTTGGTGTAATAACTATGGTAAGGATCCAGTGGAGGAGAACATTTGGTGTAATAACTATGGTAAGAATCCAGTGGAGGAGAACATTTGGTTTAATAACTATGGTAAGAATCTGGTGTAGGAGAACATTTGGTTTAATAATGATAGACTTCTGAACCTGACAGTTGACTATACCTGTTTTAGATTTATTATATGAACGTGGTCCATCAGTGAATCTCAAATCTTCACCATTTTTACCATAAAAATCATACCAGGGATGTCACTAGGGCTGTGTGTATAAATATCTAATGATGCTACTGGTTCTTACACACCTTTGTCTCTGCCAGGCCTCTCCACTATCCCACTTTTCACCACAACGACAATGACCACCACCCTGCTGCCAACTGCGTCCTGGGCCAGTCAGAACCCCAGCACCAGCCACATGCCCTCTCCGGGCCGCAGTGCCACCACAGCGTCCCCGGTGACCAAGCCACGCACCACCCCCTCATTCCTTCCCCAGCACACCACACCCTTAAAGGCGAAACTGATGCCCAAGCATGCGAGGCCTACCCGACCCCCCCTGCCGTGTGCGTCACACCCCTGTCAGCATGGGGGCACTTGTGAGGAGGATGGCGATGACTTCACCTGCGTCTGTCCAGCAGGAAGAGGAGGCGCAGTCTGTGAAAAAGGTCAGTTAGACGACGACAGACAGAATGTTATTTAAAATATTTTGTTTGCGAGATTGGAGGAAGCTTAGTGCATCATTTTAAGTGATGTATTACGCAATTCTGGGGTTAAGATCGGCCCTGGATCTTGGGGTCCACGATGGCCCCACGCTTTGCCAAGGAAGGGAGTTCCCATGATATCTTTTGCTGAGCGAAACATTATGCCGGCGGCTGCACGATAAATTTTACCAGCCCACATACCCACTGGCCCACCTGGAAAATGCCCAGTATGCCAGGTGTCCGGGCCAACCCTGATATCAGGGTAATCTCCAAAAGCTGTTTGGATAGTACGGCTACCCCTATTCAGAATGAACAGTGCCTCGACAATACGTTGATGTCTCATTTATTCAGTAGATGATTTGACTAGTGCAAAGACAATAGTCTGTTTAATGCAATTAAGTAAAAAATGAATAAATCGTCCAATATAAAATGAAGGACATGTAAATCGACAGAACTTGCCTTCTTCACTGAGTTACAAATGTTACACCGCAGTTAAATGGATTAAATGGATATTTATTAAAATGCGTGGGGCTGTCAGTGGTTGAGGCATCTGGGACCAGCAGTCGCATCTCTGTTGGACCCTCGAGGGAGGGTGGTTTTTCCCATAGAGACCAAGATGAGATATGCGAAAAGAAGCATTCATTTTATTGCAAAGTAAAGATGAAACAGTAAAAGGGTTAGTTACTGTAATATAATAATCCACAATGTGTAACCCCTCTCAGCCTTCTGCTATAATAAACTATTTTATTGATCTTCTTTTGATTTTCCCTACCAGTGATTAAGTACTTTATCCCTGCCTTTGGGGGCAAGTCGTACCTGGCCTTCCCCACGATGAGGGCCTACCACACGGTACGCATCGCTATGGAGTTCCGGGCCGCAGAGCTGACTGGCATGCTGCTCTACAATGGGCAGAATGGCAAGAAGGACTTCCTATCACTGGCCCTAGTGTCTGGCCAGGTGCAGCTCAGGTCAGTGTGGGGAAGGGTGCGTTTTATGGGGAAGCAGCAGTCAGTGGCGGCAAAATTGGTGCTTGCTGTTCATTGTAGCAGTTATAGGTCACTGATCAGCTTTATTCGACAGTAGCACTATAGCTAATTAACACCAGAACCGCCGTTTCCCGCGCCAATGAGCGTCAAACTCCTGTAAGCACCAAGGAAGAGGTACTTTGGCTTCGGCATTTTGTTTGCGCTAATGTGCCGTTAGTGTTAATAACGGTAGGCAAACTCAACCAAAAAGCCGTAATGTTCCTAAAAGATCGTACAGCTGAAAAATTTTCAAACATGGTATTTCAGAAAATAGAGAGTTCATTGGTGATTTCATGTTCGTTAAAGTTTCCACTTTTTAACAAGTGCTCTCATCTTCACGTCCGGCAGGTTCGACACGGGCTCTGGGACTGGCTCGCTGCTCAGTAGGGTCCGCGTGAAGCCAGGCCGTTGGCACCAGCTGGTGGTGATACGGAACAGGCGCCACGCCATGATGAGCGTCGACAGCGAGCTGCATATCGAGGGCGAGAGCCCGCCCGGCACCGACGGCCTCAACCTGGACACGGACCTCTTCATTGGGGGTGTGCCGGAGGAGATGTTACAAGAGTAAGTCCCTCTCTGTGTCTGTTATCAGTCTACCACAGAAATCCGCAGCTATATTTCGCTAGGACGGATGACAAGGTGACTCAGTGGTTAGATTTTTGCTTCCACTCTTTTTGGATTCCGATGTCCTCCCGGTTCCTGTGCTGCGTGGGTCCTTCAGGGTTCTTGTATTTACTGTCGCACTGCAAAGACATGCGGTCAGGCTAATTCATCTTTGCATCACCCACCTTGCATTACTGGTAGCCTGGATTCCCATCCTGCTGTCTGTGGAACAGGCTCCACACCCCCCAGCCACTCTGACCAGGATCAGTGTTTAGAAGATGGATTCATGTTTTGATCAGACTTTTTTTTTTTCCAGTTGAGAATATATGAAAAACATAGACAATGACAAAACAACAGCAGCTCTGCCCATTCTTCTCTGTCCGTTGTTCTGACTCAAAGCCTTAAAATATTATTCTCATTTAAATGAAGTTGTCAGTTTTAACTGCATCATACTGTAGCTGTGTGGTGGAAAAGTAATCATGTCTATGAAACCCTATGCAGATATTTCTCATCATTCCAGGCGCTTTTTTTTTTGTTGTATTTTTTGCAAGCAGTTCATTTTTCTAATGTCTATTTTTTATTTAAATTTCATTCCTTTCAACAGATTAAAAAGTGTCTCTTCTTAACTGAATGTCAAATACTGTTTCCTGTGGTACTGTAATTTTTATTTTTAGACAAGTAACATTTCTACGGCAACCCTACTAACCATTTAGATTATTTTGACCATCTGGCCATCTATTTCTCGGACAACCAGCTTCCCAACGTAAGGGTGACTACACAACTGTTATTTTGAAATTTGATTCGATAAATCTCTTCAAATTTAAATTTGAACAACTTAAATTGAGAGAATCTTAAGTTATCCAGATGTCCAGCATTTCAGTTCTTTCGCATTTCCAGTGCATCACTGGTGCTGGGACTCTGCAGCCGGAACTGAACTCCAACTCAGTTGCACTGAGAGCTGCTGACTGAGTAGACCACTGGATTTCTGGATCCAGTCTTAGCCTTGTGGCGGTCCACAATAATCTTATGAAAAAAATATCGGTTGCAGTTGGATGCTCTGTTGCCATGGAGGGATGCACCAGTTTGGCTGTCCTATTCTGATATCGTATATCATTGTGTCCAAACCCAGTCCTCAGGGACCTCCAGACAGTCCATGTTTTTACTCATCTCAGCTCCCTACTGGGAGCACTCCAATTCCACTGTATGCATATGATTTATAAGCACTGCAATTCTACTGCAGGCATATAATATATAAGCACTGCAATCCCATAGCGGATAAGCAGTTAGAAGATGGACATATGGACATTATATAAAACAAAAATTATTAGCGCGAGGAAGAGACCGACTGGATGGGGTGGCGGATCATTACAGGAAACACATTCAAGCTCGCTGAAGACACAATTTCACCTAACTGCATATTTTTGGACTACAGGAGGAAAGTAGAGTATCACAAAGAAAAGCACACAAAATGGGAAGAAAGCTGCAAATACACACATTTACACAGTCGGTGTGTGGTGCTGCAGGTTAGACCTCTGTGCTCGTGATTGGTCGGTCACCGCTTAAAATGCTGTGGGGGGGCAGCCTGATGTCACTGTTGGGCCCTTGAACCCAACTGCTGCGGTGTATTACTGACATGCCTGTGTAGCAGACATATAAAGAGGCATGAATGTCAATAAGCGAGCTCTAAACTGCTGTACCGCATGCTTATTAGAAACGAAGCACACTGCTGTACCGCACGCTTATTATAAACGAAGCACACTGCTGTACCGCATGCTTATTAGAAACGAAGCACACTGCAGTACCGCATGCTTATTATAAACGAAGCACACTGCTGTACCGCATGCTTATTAGAAACGAAGCACACTGCTGTACCGCACGCTTATTATAAACGAAGCACACAGCTGTACCGCATGCTTATTAGAAACGAAGCACACTGCTGTACCGCATGCTTATTAAAAATGAAGCACACTGCTGTACCGCATGCTTATTAGAAACGAAGCACACTGCTATACCGCATGCTTATTAGAAAGGAAGCACACTGCTGTACCGCATGCATATTTGAAATGAAGCACACTGCTGTACCGCATGCTTATTATAAACGAAGCACACTGCTGTACCGCATGCTTATTAGAAACGAGGCACACTGCTGTACCGCACGCTTATTAGAAACGAAGCACACTGCTGTACCGTATGCTTATTAGAAGACCTTGTCAGTCAAGGCATTTCTGTGGCATTTATCACCCATAGTGTGTTTGCTCACTTCTAGTACAAACCCATTTAATTAACCCTAATCAATTAAGAACCAAATTATTACTGATGTTTTTTTAACAATGTATCTGAATAATAATAATAACAATAACAAAATTATAGGCAGACAGTTTGCGGGTGTAGCATACTGTCTGTTAAACAGCCCTTTAATCTGCTCTGCATACACTAGTGTTAATTTCTTTTTACTCAGTCCTTATGTTTTACATGCAAACAGTAAATGATAATTATTGCGTTAAAGTACCACATAACATTTATTTTACCTTTAATTAGTAGGTCAATAATCACTTGCCTTTGGCTTTTTACAGGCAATTATAAAAATTTTTACAAATTATACATTTGTTAATGTGTGTATTCATTAGATTAGCGGTGAGCACCGTTTGCCATTCCAGTCCTCAGGGACCCGCAGGTGGTCCACGTTTTTGCTCCCTCCCAGCTCCCGGTAACGGCAGTCTGTGGATCCCCAAAGAAGGGGTTGGGAAACACTGGTTTAGATGCTTCCCGTCATTTAAATTTTTTGCACGATGGCATTCTTTTGTGGTTCAGTTGAGGGAAAGATATTTTATAAAATGACACGACATGTTTATCTGGTCACCTCTTCAGCGTAAAGGAGAAGACGTCAGTCTCCTCCGGCCTGGTGGGCTGCCTGCGCATGCTGGACGTCAACAACATGGTGTACAACTTGCAGGAGAAGGCTGGCCATGTGCTGTATGGCTCCGACGTGGGCGAGTGTGGCAGCAACCCTTGCCAACCCAGCCCGTGCCGCAACGGGGCGCTTTGCCAACCCAGGGAGGCGGAGTCTTTCCACTGCAAGTGCGTCGACGGTTTCTCAGGTGGGACGGCCTTATTAAATACGACTAGTAACCCTTTTCTCCCTTTGAAAGATAATCGAAAGCTACATTGTAAGACATGAAATGCGGGAGTAAATAAATTAAGTAATAATTAAAAATTATTTAAGTAAATAAATCCAGGAGGCTTTTAAAGGCCATTTGTTTACCCGTAAGTGTAATTTTTCTGGGCTGTTGCCACTTGTAAAAGCTGGTTTTATGATTTGCAGAGAATTGGTGCAAACTCATGGAACTGGAGTGTAACAGTAGCTTGGAGAGCCGGGTAACTGTAAATGCTGCATTGGTCACAGCCAGTGGTAGCAGACTGGCGAGATAAGATACCTGTGAAATGTCAATTACTCTTAGTCACTTACTGTAAGTATAGAGAGGCATTTTTGACAAAACACTTAAGTGAATGAAAACATATATAGTGGAATAACTGGGGTAATTTAGAAACCAAATGTCAAAGTATCACCCATTAATTGTGGTACCACAGAAAGGAGAGAGAACTCGCTCACTAGCTGTCTCCCCCAGTGAGCTGAAAACATTTAATGCCTCTGAAATACTGGAACGCTTCCCTTTGAAATACAATGAAGCTGAACATCACCGTTTGAAGACTCTTCAGTCAATTCTCCTTATAATCACAAAAGTCTTGCGCCGTTGACGCCGCAGAAAGCACATTTCTCGATTTTCTTCATTTTGCCTACAAATTAATATTCTTTTTCTTCTTTCACGACAGTAACTGGAGAACATTTTACTTCATCATTTTGCTCTGGGGTCACAATGGGGTTTTTTTTTTACTGGAGATTAATTTCCCGTAGAACAATCTGAAATGGTCAAAGTCAGTTTCTGTTGGGAGTATCCAGCCTTTGCTCGACGATCCTCCCTTTCATCACCCTGTCATACTTTCATAACAATCTTATGAAAGCAGCACTGAGTGATTAAATACCACAGTCAACAAGACAATATTGGTAATGGCTTCCCTGCCGTTACACCTGCTTCCCATCGGCACGTAGAGTGACCGTACCCAAGCAGACGACATCCTGTCCCGCCTGAGTCTGGGGAAAAAGAGGCCTTATGGTCACCCAAGAATTCACATTACAGACATTCTCCGGGCCACGATAGTCCGTGTTATGATATTTCGACTTTATGATGGGTATGATTATTCGGTAAATTACATGAGATATTCAACACTTTATTTTAAAATGTAAGTGTTATAAGAATGTTTAAGCTAGGGTAGGCTAGGCTGTTAAGTTAGGTGTATCAAAATGCATTTTCACCTTACTATATTTTCGCCTTCCGGTAGGTTTATCGGAACGTTACCCCATGGTAACCTGGGGAGCGTCAGTACTCAGGTCCATTGTTCAGCACGCAGTACCTTTCTAAGTTTATGCTTTGTACTTGCCGCTCTGGATCCTTGTACTTGGATTTCCACCCTTGCACATCACACCAATAAGGTCATTACCATCACATTATTCAAGCAGCAGACTAAATAGCGACCAAATTCCTTTTGGTTTTATTGTAATAATCACATGTTGTACAGTATGCAAGTACTAAGCTTGGTACAATACATGAAAAACAGACTCCTGCATGAAATACTGTCCAATCAGCCATGCCTAGTCAGTTCCTACTCTGCTCCACTTGAGTACCAGACACATCTGTAACTCATCAGCCTGGTTAATTGGCATGGATTAAAGTACTTGGTTTACCAGTTAACTCCTTGTGAAGTACTGAGAATTGCATTGTACTGAATGTTTGTGACATGATCTGGTTTCTGACTTGCCTTGTTGGTCTTCTGTTCATTGTCTTGATTTGGATCTGGTGGTTGGCAGTGTGCTCCATATGTCAGCTTCACTTTGTATCATGATTTGGATTCAGTTGCCTAGTGTTTAACCCTCTGCCGTTTGCGGACGATGATTCTGCGATTATCCTTGTGTTTCTCCCTCTCCAGTCATTACTGGAGTTTTACTCCCTCTTCATCTTCCGGAGGGAAATGAAAAATCCTACTTGCTTTTATTGTATTTCCAGATTGCAGAAAACCTGCTTTCATTTCAGCGTCCCTTTTTCTGGGCTAATTTATGCAGACGCTGCAAATAAATTCATAAAATAACAATCCGAGTCAGGGAAAATAAAACAAACTGCTTAGATTCTCAGAAGAAGAAAAAAACTTTAGTAAGTCAGAAGATTAGCTGGCCACATAGCGGCATAGTTCTTATGAACTGGCCGACAGGTTTATCAAAGATCTTCCGGGGTTGGGTCTTGCAGCCAGAGATGGAGAGCTTTTAGAGCCCAGTAGCTCTTCATTACTGTATTCACTCTGCTTTTCAGCCACCTTGAGGAAAATCAAGGGGGATTTTTGGTTATTCCTGGCACGAGTGAATTTTACTGCTAATTTTACTGCTACCTGTATTTTTTTTTTTAATAACAACCTGGAATCATGGAATTGCTTTCAGATTCTTAATCTGGTGTTATAGCATTTTTTAATAGGAAATAACTTTAATTGCTAAATCCTTACCTAATTTCAACTGGGAAAAATCCTCCCCTGTGTCTCACATTGGTAATATCAATAGTTGTTTTTGATTTATTTTGATAGTTATAAGGTGTGTGGTTTGCTTACTCTGTTTTTTTTTTGTTTCTATGTTTTTGCATTTTGAACATTTGTGTCTGTAGGTCCAACATGCGCTGATGCCCACAACCCATGTAAACCAAACAAGTGTCATCCTTCATCTCGGTGCGAGGTTCTGCCACCGGGCGGGTATAAATGTGAATGTCCAATGGGCCGTGAAGGACCACACTGTGAAACAGGTGAATCATATCTGAATTAGCGTGATGCCCAGGAATCCCGAAACCCCCCACAAAACACTCCAGATGGGAACTGTTCTCTTCAGCACTTTGACAGTTAACTTGCTTGAGCACTAAACAATTTCTGACGTGAAACCAGAAGAAAATTAACCAGAGTAGTAAGAAAGTAAACAGATAGAATAAGGGTAAATTTTACCAAAGCAACAGAATCTGATGGAATTGTATTTGAACCATTGAAATTGAGATGAAATGTATGTTGGTGGAAAATCAATGAGATCAGTTCAAATGGGTCCCATTTTATAACTGTAAACTAGACAAGTAATAGGTTCAGACACAAGTTCAGACACAGTGATGCATGAGCACTCATTCTGCCAGTGGATTCCTAGAAAGATCAGGCCTTGCTGCCCAGCTTTCAACGGCAATGCCTTGATCCCCTAACCTGTAACAGAGGACACCTAAAGAACATATAACACCGCTCAGTGATTGTTGATTTGTGATAGCAGCATGGGTTCATAGCATGATTTGCTCAGTAGCATTTGTGTATACGTACTAACTTCTCTGAGTATCGTTTTCTTCTGCTATACCTTTGCTTGTGAGTTTAACTTACACAAAAATCTTCTGAGGGCAGAACATAAAATATTTGGTTCAATCAATCGAACTGTAGAGGAAGCGTGTCCAAGCAACTTACGGAGGCGGGGCCAGAACATCTGACCTCTATAATCTGATTGGTTATCTCTCTGAACCAATCATTTTTTTGTTCTGCCTTCGGAACATTTTTGTATAAGTAAAACTTCCATGAGCAATACCTTTAACTATAATGGCTTTTGCTTTAAATTTTTGTCAGTTAATGAAGCAACCCATTATTGTTCTCTTATTACACATTTATCTTCTTCACTCCCCACTAGAATCCAAGACTGAGCAGAGTGACACCTTCATCCCCTTCTTCAGTGGGGACTCCTACCTGGAATTTAACGGACTGCACACCTACGGCAGTGACCTATTGTGAGTTTAAAGGTCTATTTAAAATGTAGCTATTATGGTCTGTGTAGACAGGGGTGTAACAGTGGAGATTCAGTAATAGTTTTCTTTCATGATTTGCATTCTTCCTTAGTTCTACATGCGATAGCATAGAATTACATCATTTATGTTGCTGATCGTTTGTTTGGTAATTATTTTGCTTCAGTTGACCTTTTTATTCCATTTTATACTTACTTAAGAAGTTCTGGACTCTAGGCTTCTTTCCATCCTAGTACCGTCAGCTGTGTTTCAACTGCAAACAAAATGAATGACAAATAGTAATGAAAATATCGACCGTGCCCTTGTGAATGAAATATGAGCACCCCTAGTAATGAGTTATGGTAAATTTATTAAGGATGTTGGTATCTCCGTGTCATTTTTAGCCATAAGGTCAGCATGACAGTGGTGTTTCTAGCCAACGACCCCGACGGCATGATATTCTACAACGGACAGAGGAGCGACAGCAAGGGAGACTTCATATCTTTGGCTTTAAAGGATGGAATCCTGGAGTTCCGATACGATCTGGGCAAAGGGCCCGCCATCATAAGGTACAGTGAAATGAACACACAGGACACCTGTAATGCAAAATGTCAGATTAAAATAATACATTATGATGTAATTGTCCAAAAAAATGAGGAAGGATTGTAATCATGTAATTTGCTGAGGAGTGACCTGGTGAGGAAGCTGCTCCATTGCCCTTCAGGGCTATCAGTGAAGTACAGCTATGAAGGGCTATATGGAAATTTGTTCTATTTACAAAATATCGTTGATTATGATTAATTATAATTAAAACCACACGTCCTGATTGTCCATTTACTATTATTTGTTTAAGAGTAAATATGCACCATTCGAGAAGCTTCAGCCTGGTTTATGATCACCTGGTGCGCTACTGTCCATTTTTGGCACCTGCAGGAGCAAGGAGAAGATCCCGTTGAACGTGTGGAACACAGTGAACCTGGAGCGCGCCAACCGCAAGGGGGAGCTCACTGTCAACGGCAAGGATCGTGTCCGAGGGGAGGCGCCGGTAAGACTGATCTTTATGGACCTATGGGATCTGTTATCAACACACACTGATGGGTCAGTCAAGTCTTCCTTATCTTCTTAGACAGATTGCACAAGGATTTTCTCTGTTCAGTGGAGCTAACGGTACTATGCAGAAACAAAAGTGGTATTTCGCTAGTTAACAAGGTTCTCTGACAGCCAAACATTAGCGTGAGATAGAAAACAGTATTTTGTCATGCAGGGATAGAAGGAAGGAACTGGATGCTTTAATTGGGGTGGAGCCAGACATTTTCTTTTGCTTTTGATGTGAGGTTTCTTGACTTTTAAATGAAAGTGCTCTGAAATTTAGCGTTTCTAGGGTTACCAACTTTTGTCAGCTTGCAGGAGTGAGATTTGAGACTTTAAGTCTGTACACACATTGATATGTATGTAACAGTTTTGTTACCTTGTAAATAGTCTGTAGGGTTTGCAAACTACCCAAACACTTTTGATGTAGCTAATTTTAAGTTTATAACGGAATAATATGGGTTTTCCGTAACACTTGAGAGAGCATGAGAGCTGGCGACCCCGGGTGTCCCCTTTAAGGTGACAGTCGTCCCAATTTCTAATGCAACATTGCCTACACACTTACACCAACATGCGTGCACAAACGCAGTGCTCGCTCCAAGACAGTCACAGTGACATTCAGCATTAAACTGAAGGCAAGATATTAAATTATAGCATTCGCACATTAATAATTAAACGTTGTAAATAAACCGAAGATATTTCCTGGGTGTGCTAAGGGGGTGCGATGGCTACCATAAGGGCAGCTACAGCCCCTAAGCCCCTCCTTGGTCACCGTCCCTGAGTCTTAACAAAAGCACCGAAGAGGAATGACAGCAGACAGCCGTTTTCATATCAGCACATACACCGAGTGACACTGAATGCGGATTCGTTTGTCAAAAGACGGTGAAAAAGTTGGTTGTCAAGGGTTGAGCGTATTTCCAGGGGTAAGAGAAATAAAACTGAATGTTATAGCACTGGCTCTCTAACTTTTTGTCTGGAGACTCACCGTGATAAAATTTGATGAGCTGTGGGGGGGCTCCAACACTACAATTTACGGAGCAGGGGTTAGGGTCCGCGGCAATAAATTTCACCGAGTAGGGTGGCAGGTGGTAAAAATTTCACATTCAGAAAATTGTCTCACGACCCCTCCCAATTATTTGGCGACCCCCTGGGGGTCGTGACCCACAATTTGAGAGCCACAATTATATAGTAATTGAGAGTATCTGACAGGTGAATCGAATGTGGAGGGGGGGTCGGGGGAAATGTTTTTGCTACCACAAAACTAATGAAATATCTCTTTAATAAGGTTACTTCTGTTTGTTTAAAATTTTAGCAAGAAAATCTGCTTATCACACACACACACACACACACATCTCTACCCTCTTCATTCTTCTCCCTTAGCTTAATATCTCATTTCCAGCTTAAAAAATGCAGCTTTCATGACGCAGTGAAGGAAGGGCAGTGACTCATCTGGGGTGACCTGAAAGCAGTGCAGCCGTGTTCTGTCTGCTTAAAGCCTTAATTCTGCTTAGAAAAGCTAATCGCAGTGATGCTGTTCCTTGATGGACACATGCAGTTGGATGCTAAATCCCATTCAGTGAATTATTACCGTAACTTAGCAAATAAATAAACCTGAAATTTGACTTTTGCGGAAACATCAATGCAGTATAATAGTGTCTAATATTAATAGCCTGAAGAATGTGTGCCCTTCGACAGATTGACATTCTGTCCACATCCCCCTGCTCTGTGTCCTGTGGTTCTAGACTAGAAAAATAAACTGTGACCCTCTACTACATAAGTGACTATGGAAAATGGATGATTATTCTATATACAACCAAACTGTAATCTTTCATAAAAGCTCGGGTGGTTTTTAAAATCCTTATATTATTTTATTCTTCCTAGTCTTAACTTTCCTTCCTTTTTTTTCTTTTCCCTCCTTTTGCACTCTGGACGTAAGAAATCCCGCAAGGTAAACGCTGTTGTCTGATTGGCTCACAGGCATTCCATCTGGCCGTGTCATCATGATCCACTTCCTGTAGAGATTGATTTCAACAGATGCATGCCAGCGCAAAGCCATGATGAGCTTCTGTATTTTTTTATTTCCTGATAACAGTCATCTCCATACCCAAGTATGTGTCTTAACTAGCAGAAACTCATCAGAGACTAAGTTCTCCTGCAACCCGCATCACCTTATTTAGACTTTATCCGCACAGCATGGTCTTGACTATCTGTTCTTCCTCAAAATCTGTTGTAAAGATATAAAACAATAGGAAATGACTCTGTTTGCTTATCATAGATTGCCGTAACATTCCTTTGGCAGGTACAATCCTAAATAAAATGTGGTTGTTTATTTCCATAAATATATGTGCATATTTTCCAATGAGTTGAGGTTCTTTCAGAAGCAGTCCAGTTAAATTCAGGTTGGAGATGACACTCAAATAAATGACACTCAAATAAATGGAAATAATCAGATTTCCATTATTCATATTAAATGCTCAAATACACTGTCAGAAAAAGAAAGGGTTCGGCCCTGGTACAGTTTCGTTCCCTGAGGTACAAACAACATCAATGTACCCCAATGGTATAAAGATGTTCCACAGAGTCCATTTGTGTACCTTAAATACGCCTAAAAGGTACATTTGCCTACAGCTAGGGTACAACTGGTTGACTCTGGAGAGCACAGCCCCAGTTACAAGCAGTTGTATCATCAAAGGCACAAATCTGTTCTTTTTTCTGACAGTGTATATTGTACATTTCCGACAGTGTATTGTACATTTCCAACAGTACATTTTCGTTCATGCGGATGGTCTGATGCTGTGAATAATCTCTCTAGTACCAGCATGCTGCTCTCAACCTGAAGGAGTCCTTTTTTGTGGGAGGGGTCCCAGACTTCAGCAAGCTGGCGAGAGTGGCCTCTCTAAGCACTGGATTCAAGGGGGCCATTCAGAAGGTGGGTTACTGCTGCAAAGGCTGCACACTCAGGATATCCTCCGTCACTGTCAGCAGATCCTCCGTCACTGTCAGGAGGTCCTCCATCACTGTCTGGAGATCCTCCGTCACTGTCAGGAGATCTTCCATCCCTGTCAGGAGATCCACTGTCATGAGATCTTCAGTTACTGTCATAAGGTCTACCGTCACTGTCAGGAGATCCTCCTTCCCTGTCAGGAGATCCTCCGTCACTGTCAGGAGATTCACTGTCAGGAGATCTTCCATCCCTGTCAGGAGATCCACTGTCATGAGATACTCAGTTACTGTCATAAGGTCTTCCGTCACTGTCAGGAGATCCTCCTTCCCTGTCAGGATATCCACTGTGAGGAGATCCTCCATCACTGTTAGGAGATCCTCCGTCACTGTCAGGAGGTCCTCCATCACTGTCAGGAGGTCCTCCGTCACTGTCAGGAGATCCTTCGTCACTGTCAGGAGATCCTCCGTCACTGTCAGGAGATCCTCCGTCACTGTCAGGAGGTCCTCCGTCACTGTCAGGAGATCCTCCATCACTGTCAGGAGATCCTCCGTCACTGTCAGGAGGTCCTCCGTCACTGTCAGTGTTTAATCACCAGCCCATTCAGTGTGGTTAGGACAGCTATTACTTAAGGTCTCCTGCTCATGTTACCAAAAGAGGGGTATCAGAAGCCACTCGCACTGGAAAGCATATCTTTCTTCTTACGATACGATTCTCAACACATTTCTCAGTTATTTTCACTGTTACATTTAGTATCTGGGTAATTATTAAGCATAAGGTTGGCTGTAATCTACAATGTAATTGTTCAGATTTAGTTAAGAACAAACCTACATAATCAGTGGTGTCTGAAATCAGAAGTGAATCTGTACCAGGTTTCTTCAACGATCACCGTAGCTGGCAGTTTTTGCCCGTCTTTGTTTTTTCCAGATTACCTTAATGGGCTCCCCCATCCTAACGCGAGCGAATGCACTCCGATCCCAGGATGTGTCTACCTTCTCCCAGCACGCATGCACTCAGGGCGTCTGCCTAAACGGGGCCCTCTGCAGTCCACTGCTGGCCAATTACGAGTGCATCTGTCACCATGGTTTCTCTGGGAAGCACTGCCAAGACAGTAAGGCCCCCATCTGTGCCCCAGCACGTCGCTAACCTTCCTCTCATTCTCTTTAAAATTTTATTATATACCTATTTTGGTTAGAATGTAATTTACTCAGCCGTATTCTGTGCCTTTGAACAAACACTACATATTTGATTAATGTGTAGCAAAACAACATGGAAAATAACAGAATAGCCTGATTTCATTCAGTAAGACAGTCATTTTAAACAAGAGGACAATTTTAAGAGTTTGTTGCATTGCTAATCTGTCTCTTCTCCCTTCGTACCAACAGTAATAATTGAGAAATCTGCTGGGGACTCCGATTCTGTCGCCTTTGATGGCCAGACGTTCATCGAGTACCACAACGCCATCACCAAGAGGTAGTGCCTTTGGGGGTTGGACTGGGCTGGGATTTATCTCTCCCAATTCTCCACGGGGCTGAGGAAGCTGTTTTCTTTAAAGTTCTTTATTTGCTTTGAGAAAATCATGATGAGCTGATCGATTGCCAGTTTGGTATTTTTATTTTGGTAAAAGTGTGACTGCCGCACTGTCCATCATGGACATCATGCATATTTTATTCCAGAAAAGTATTTATACTCACTAGTGAGTTTGAGGACACCTGCTTGTTAACCCAAATAGCCAGCCCCTCGAAATAGCCAATCTTTTGGCTATGACTCCGTTTGGCTGCAGTAGATGCAGCACACAGACTGGAGACGTCCATTTACTATTCAGCTAAGCATTAGAATGGATACGTAGCTTAATCTAAATCATTCTGAATGTGGCGTGAGTGTTGGCACCTGATGTGGTGCTTCCTGTATCCCAGAAACAGCCGTACTCCTGATATCTTTATGCACTAGTGTCTAGAATTTGCAGAAACCTGCAGAGCATCCAGCCAATGGTGTTTCTGTGGCCAAAAACACCCTGATATTGAGAGGTCAGAGGAGAATGGCCAGACTCATTAGAGCAGGGAGGTCATGAGTGAAAATAATATTTCAGAACAACAACAGGGCGCAAAACGCCTCTCTGAACACACAGCTCACTTGAAATGGTTCTGGAGGAAGAATTGGGCCATACTCAGCAGTGGTTAGGTGTATCTAATGAAGTCACAACTGGTTGTAAATGATCTTTTGTAGAGTTTTTTTCTTAGGTTAATCTGATAAGTTTGGATTTGGAATTTTGGTCAAATTTTCAGTGTTACAATCAGGAGATGGATGCTATCGGCTAATATTATTTTTTGCTTTACTTTTAAGGTCATCGGTCTATACGTTTACATAAAAACCCTCTTACCAACACTGCTCATTCTACCTAATGGTCAGATCCTGTGTATGTTCCTTGTCTTCTACTCAAAAGGCTGCAGAACTGTAAAAACTCCTAATTACGTAGCACTGTAAACTTCGACTGTTTTTAGCTATTATCAACTTTTGTGTGTGTTGCAGTGTGAATGGTGATTGTTGTATATGGGATAGATTGTTGTTTCAATCCCACTCTTGTCTGTGTCTTGTGGCTCATACACTAGCCACATACTGGCTGTTTTTAATGTCTGTCTGCATTTGAAAGCTGCTGGTCTGTTTGTCTCTCCTGTTTGGCTCTTTTCTATTTGTCTCTCTTCTGTTAGTCTCTCTTCTGTTTGTCGGTCTTCTGTTTGTCTCTCTTCTGTTTGTCTGTCTTCTGATTGTCTCTCTTCTGTTTGTCGGTCTTCTGATTGTCTCTCTTCTGTTTGTCGGTCTTCTGATTGCCTCTCTTCTGTTTGTCTCTCTTCTGATTGTCGGTCTTCTGATTGTCTCTCTTCTGTTTGTCTGTCTTATGATTGTCGGTCTTCTGTTTGTCTCTCTTCTGTTTGTCGGTCTTCTGTTTGTCTGTCTTATGTTTGTCTCTCTTCTGATTGTCGGTCTTCTGATT
Organism: Stomatorhinus walkeri; assembly: GCA_026784285.1. Taxonomy (NCBI): domain Eukaryota; kingdom Metazoa; phylum Chordata; class Actinopteri; order Osteoglossiformes; family Mormyridae; genus Stomatorhinus; species Stomatorhinus walkeri. The sequence goes on from JAODUD010000127.1 coordinate 17,502,858, forward strand.
GTCTCTCTTCTGTTTGTCTGTCTTATGTTTGTCTCTCTTCTGTTTGTCTCTCTTCTGATTGTCGGTCTTCTGATTGTCTCTCTTCTGTTTGTCTCTCTTCTGTTTGCGGGCTTCTGTCTGGCCGCCTTATATCCTTGTCACTGTTGTCTCTTTTCTGCCTTCAAGCCAACTGAATAATGAAATCCCAGAGTAAGTAGAGAGACTGAGGCATTCTGGGACTTCTTCATAGACTTTATATTAACTAACCTGTATTATGACTTTCTTTTCTAACATCCAATTTCATGAATGCTTCTCACTGTGTAAGTCCAGCAGAAAAACATTGAACACACGCAGAATTCTTACTCATCATAACACTCATCATAAGTTTCTTCATCCTTCAGTACATAAAATACCAGCTAAATTAATTTAGATTTAATTTCATTTAATTCTATTAGTTTAATTTAATATCCCTGCGTTATATGAAGGCAGGAGTCCATGCATGACAAATGCATGTTTTAGAGCATCTGCCAGACATCCCTCTGTCTTGATCAGTATGAATGTGAATGTGATCCCAGGTCTGGATCCATCCCAGCCATCATTGCAAGGCGTTTCCCCATGATTCTGTTGATTTTAAAGTCATGACGAGAATTATTTGCTTTCAGAAGCTTCCATTTATGAAGCTATCATTGAATTATATTTGTGAGCCAGTGCTGAACAGAAATGAGAGATTCCGTGTAATTAGTAAGCTATCGCTTGGTGTTGATTATCAGCAAATTCCACACACGGTTCCAGGAATAACTGAAGTGTTTTTAAATGTGTCTTTCCCCTAAAAATAATAACCCAGACTGAATCAAAGATCAAAGAAAAAGTCTGGGATCCAGGCATTTATCATGAACCGGCTTGCAGGGGGCTATCCAATGTAGCACAGCATGGTGGGGCAATGTCGGGATGTGATTCCAGTCCATTGATAGGGACAGACGTGCATACTCGACAGGCAAATGTGAATTGCAGGTAGTCTAACAACAATTTTAGCCCCCCCCCCCACCCCTCACTCTTTCAAAAGATGCCTAGGGATCGTTTATCACCTCAGAGAGTCAGGACACCAGCGTTACTTCTCATCTGAAGGACAGCACCATTTTTAGAGCAGAAAGCCCAACTGATAATGAAAACATATCAATTCATTAATTGTTATCCATTATGCTGGTAGACATTCAGGGTGGTGTGTTTCTTGGTCAAGAATATAATATCTGTGCATCTCTACATACTTCAATGCTTGGATGCTTACATCTGGCTCAAAAGAGCAGGATAAAAAATCCACAGTCCAGTAAAGAGAATAATGAAGTGAGACCGTACTGCTGAGCGGGGATTCATTTTCATAAAATAAAGGAAAAACGGAAAAAAACATTTTACGTAGAAATAACGAGGCTCTAATAATCAGCTAGTTCATTGGCTGGCATGCTGTGCACAGAATCTGCATGTTTATCACATAAATATCAGACAACATAAACAGTTACATAAAAAGTTGTTCAGTAATATAAATGTGTTCAGTGTGGAATAAAACTTGAGGAATCTGCACAATGAACTCTGGATTTTCACCATGTATGATAAGGTAGCAGCCATCAACTCATCTGATCACTGACCTGCTCTCTTTTCATGGGCTCTCCCGATGGTGTTTGTTATGGTCCGACAGTGACACTGAACACTTCTGTTTTGCGTGCGTCAAGTAGGAACCTAGTCCTCGTGATGAATTGATTTGAGCAGCTCTCTTGTCAGGTTCTTACAGTGTTTTGTAATGTATATCTCTTGCTTCAGTGGTAACTGGCCCTCGTCACTGACGTCTCACTGGAGTCGCTGCCCCGTTGCATTTGTATCTAAACTGGGTGATTGACAGATGTCAGCTTGCAACGCAATACCTGCCTTGTTTGTTTGTTACTTTGGACAGAACATCTGCTAAGTGAATAACTGTGAATGTAACATGCGTGTATTGGCAGGGTGTTCAGTGTTTCTTAAATAGGAGCATAATAAATATATAAATAGCTTGGTGTGCATTTGCGATTCATGTTCACCATTTGCAGATATTAAGTCTTTATATGGCAGATAGGCTGCGGAAGAAATCGCTTAGGTTCAGGATAGGGTTGCTCTAGGCAGTAATGGATCAGGTTTAAGGAAGATGACAGTGGGATCAGGTATAGTGTGGGGAATATCGTATTCAGACCTGAACGGCTCCCCTTCTGGTGAGACTGTGGCACTGCAGTGTTCTGTGTAACGTCGCTTGGCCCTATAGGGAGGGAGTGATGTAGGGAATGTGGCTCGTTTTCCTGGCTTTTCTGCTTATCCCTTCATTTTCTCCCCTTTTGCTCCGTAAGTCCTGAGTTTCTGGAGAACCCATCAGATGAAAGGTGAGTCCTACTCCTCATCTTCTGCAGGCAAATCCCACTTCTCCCATCACAGCACAGAACGCCGTTGCGGAGCTCAGAGAATGGCAGGCAGCTCTAAGCTTGATGCCAAGGAGCTTTTTTCAGCCCAATATAATAATTGCTCTTCCAAGGGTAGCATTTGCAGAACCTGTGGCATCATTCTTTACTTTGGTTGGGTTGTAATGGCCTGGACATATGCAATGAAATAAACAGAGTAATAGAATTAATTACAGCCTCTATAAGTTATTTATGTGGGTGGAAGTCTATGCAGAAAAATTGGACTACTGAGCCCCATAAAACGATGTCTGATGGCTCAAGTGATTCAAAACTGTTAAAACACATATCTGGCTCAAAAAATGATACCCTTTCTGTGAGTATCACTGAAGCTGCCCCTTATCTCTCCTTTTAACCTCACCTCAGTGTTTTCCCTTTTGTACTATATCAGCCAATCTCTGCTAATATACTGGGCGTATTGCCCCAATGCAGAGGTATATTTTGCTGTGATGGGAAGGTCATCGCTGTCCCACATGTGTGTTTGTTCTGTCCATGTAATAGTTGCTCATATAATCTTTCTGACTGCTATACCCATTACAGAATATTATATTTTAGTGCAGTGTAAATAGGAGAGTGCTGTGGACTGGCAGATGGCTGTCCTGTGAGGGACCCGGCAGAGCGGCGGTCTGACTTGTGTGTGCTTAGCTCACGCTGTCACTGCAGCTCCCACAGTCACTGTGTCCCCCCCGGTCCTCCTTTGCTCATCTGCACTCCTGTGTCATGTGCTTGTGACTTCTGGCTTTCCATATGTCTGCAGGCTTTCGGGAATAGGTTTAATGAGAAGACATCCTCGGTTTCATAGGATATTCACACGTGGCAGAAGTTCCCTGCCATTAAGAAGAGAGAAAGCTGTTCCTGTTTGCTGTGTATCAAAGATATATTTATGAATCAGTTTTCACAGCGTTGTATTTTTTGCTGCCTTCCGTGTCAGAAAAAGACACACTGTGCTGCTCCCATACTTGACTTAATTAAAATGACCATGGCGACAAGCTCCGTCTAGGGATTGGCCAGGATTAGTAAAAGCGTCGCAATATGCGAGCAGAGCTTCATGAATCCTTCCGTCAGACATTATGTGGGCAAGCTTGCTAACTCCTCCATCTTCATGACCAAGACGTTATACAAATGGAAGCCCTGTTGTTACAAAAGGACTCTATCGCCAAGCCCCTGTTCCACACATTGCAAAAGCAGTTTGTTCTCCGCATGGATAAGTAGAGAAGTGTTTAAAGCCTCGTTTTTATAAGTAGATGTTAAATATTCTGTTACCGCTGAGGTCATTGCGCTAACTCTCCGTCTCCCCCTGGTGGCTCCAGCGAAAAGGGCCTCCTGGTGAACAGGTTTGACCTGAGCATCAAGACTGAAGCCACGCAAGGCCTGATCCTGTGGAGTGGCAAGGGAGTCGAGCGTGCAGACTATATCGCCCTGGCCGTGGTGGATGGATGCATCCAGATGACCTACGACTTGGGCTCCAAGCCAGTTGTGTTGCAGTCTTCCGTGCCTGTTAACACCAACCGCTGGGTTCACATCAAGGCCAGTCGGTGAGGGACAGAGCGGCTGCAGTGGCTGAGGCTGCCTAGCCTCATTTTCACTGCGATTTCATGCACGTGGCTTAAAAACATCCATAAACGTATATTGACTGTCAAGTATATCGACAAGGCGTGACATACAATCTTTCCCAATGTCTGAATAAAAAATGAGCTGAGTAATATAATTATTTCATTATCCTGTGTATTTAGATACCTCTATACTCCTCCTTCCTTCATCACAGGGCCCTGAGGGACGGCTCATTACAGGTCGGCAATGAAGCAGCCATCACAGGCTCTTCACCTCTGGCGGCCACCCAGTTGGACACAGACGGAGCTCTCTGGCTGGGTACGTCGCCGCTTCAAGGCTTTTGACACGAAGGCGTGTGCCCTCTATTGTCAGTGACCTCTCATCGGAGAGTGTTTAGTAAGGTCAAACTGTAGAGAATTTAACTGGAATAATGGGAACAGCAGGGTTTTTTAGTAAAATAATGCAATTTTTGGCATTTTTGGGGAATCTTGAGGTCCCACACATAGGCACGTACCCCTTGTGGGGCATTTAGTGTATCGACTCATGAGGCTGCTCTGCAGCAGGCATGCTGTGGTGTGACTGCAGTAAGTATGAACTGGCCTTAAGGTTTTAAGTCAGTCCTGCCCCTTGTATGGGGCAATTAGCTGCCATCAGCTGTATGCTATTGGCCGACGGTGAGGAAGCCGTGGTTATGACTGGGGGGGGGGGGGGGGGGGGGGGGGGGGGGGGGGGGGGGGGGGGGGGGGGGGGGGGGGGGGGGGCG
>JAODUD010000127.1:17518407-17533358 GCA_026784285.1 Stomatorhinus walkeri
GTTTAATGCAGGCCAGTCCCTCTGTGTGTAATGCAGGCCAGTCCCTCTGTGTGTAATGCAGGCCTGTCCCTCTGTGTAATGCAGGTCTGTCCCTCTGTGTGTAATGCAGGCCTGTGCCTCTGTGTAATGCAGGCCAGTCCCTCTGTGTAATGCAGGCCTGTCCCTCTGTGTGTAATGCAGGCCTGTCCCTCTGTGTAATGCAGGCCTGTCCCTCTGTGTAATGCAGGTCTGTCCCTCTGTGTGTAATGCAGGCCTGTCCCTCTGTGTGTAATACAGCCCAGTCCCTCTGTGTGTAATGCAGCCCTGACCCTCTGTGTGTAATGCAGGTCTGTCCCTCTGTGTGTAATGCAGGTCTGTCCCTCTTGTGTAATGCAGGTCTGTCCCTCTGTGTGTAATGCAGGCCTGTCCTGTGACAGCCAGGATTCTTCTGGATGCTTCTGTCTCAGTTTCCTCTTTCAGTCTGAGAGCATGCAGTTAGTAGAAATGGCAGCTCTGAATTGCAGGTCTGTCCCTCTGTGTGTAATGCAGGTCTGTCCCTCTTGTGTAATGCAGGTCTGTCCCTCTGTGTGTAATGCAGGCCTGTCCTGTGACAGCCAGGATTCTTCTGGATGCTTCTGTCTCAGTTTCCTCTTTCAGTCTGAGAGCATGCAGTTAGTAGAAATGGCAGCTCTGAATTGTCCGAAGTGTATCATCTTTTAATGTGAATAAAAATGATGGATATGATGGATGGATTTAAAGTTGTAAAGTCATTAGGGAAAGTGAATACATCTGTCACAAAATTTTCTTTATTTAAAGAAGGAGGAAATAAGAACAGGAAACAGTATAAATAATACAGACTTAACCAGAAATCTATGCAATAATCGATGGAAAAATGCACGTGAAAGCAGGAAGCTGCAAAGAGTGAATTGAAAATGGTTGTAAATATTTTGTTAAAAGGACCTAAATGACAAGGAGACTAAGACTTGCACCTGTAGCTTCTGGGACAGGCTCCGCACTGTTGCAACCCTGCATAGGACAGACAAGTATCCGAAAATGGATGGATGGATGGATGTATAGATGGATGGATGGATGTACCTAAATTAGAAATATGTTAATATGGCACCAGAAATATTAAAACAATTACACGTGCAATCATTTTCTTGAAGGTGAGAATATTCAATAGCTTTTGTTTTAGTACAGAATGTAGAACAGCATGACTCTAGCGGATAGCTTGTATTTCATTGCTGTCCAGGTATTCAGCAATAATATCCCCTTCACATCAAAGCTAAATGGCCGAAAGCTGAATTTTGTGTTTCTAATAGCTTAGGTGAACAAAAATGTTACGATCACAAGCAGTGTATTCAAATGACTGAAAGTTCAGCCATGTGAGGAGATCTGCTATTTACCAGGCTTTTCGCTATTCTGGGTTTTTATCTAATTGCATGGACTGAGCGGTTTGTGTGTGGCTGATGAATAACACGTGCTAATGTGTAACACTGTCATGGTAGAATGATTATTGTCATTTCTGTCCATCCCGTGATGAAATCGTTTTTTTTTTCTGTCACCTAATGGAACCTTGAAGAAAGAATATCAAGTAATCATGACAGCATTCATGGTATCTGACTAGTCCTTTTTGTACCTTGATGAATGCAGGTAGCCCATAGTGACAGGAGACGTGCTCCATGTTAAAAAGGCGTCTCTGAACATTAAGATGTAACCTGCTGAAAACTTGTTTGATGTATAATTGCACGTGGTATTAGAACCATAGAAAATCTTTTCATGTCATTTGTTATTATGCATTATTCAGTAACTGGATATTTGTGTAATTTTTGTATTCTTATTGAATATTACATTGAAGTTATTATAGTTATTCTTTTAGCAATAATGTGTCGAGACTCCAGTGTTAATAGTTTTGGTGTGATCTTGTCTGTGCATAAAGATGCAGAGTCACGTGCAGTTTTGGTGTGATCTTGTCTGTGCATAAAGATGCAGAGTCACGTGCAGTTTTGGTGGGAAGGAGTAAGTCTGATGAAGGGAAAGGTTTTACAAGCATGCAACAAAACAGTTTTGTGACCGTGTTAGTGGAGATTGTCAACCCTTTTTATTTCCAGAAGTACCTGTAAAGTGTACTTCACTTACGTTTATAAATATTTTTTGTTGCATTTTATCACCTTGCAGGTGTTCATTACGTCACTCGAATGATTTAAGGGATGACAGGTGTTGTCAGGGTTGGGCGCTGTAACGAATGGCTTTTGTTTGTTGTTATATCAAATTATAATTACCTCCTTGGTTTTATTTCATTTAATTAGCTTTTATTTGGTTTTTGATAAACCATGAATATTATAAGTGTATTAGATTATTATTGGCTTGTTGAAGGGTATTAATGGACACACAAAGTTCCATTACTACACACTAAAACTTCAAATCAGTCTTGAACATTTGAAGGCTATTGGTTTTTTGTATTAAATTGCGTTTATTGAACTGAAACATTATTTCCGTGATTTTGTTAATCATTTTGGAGGACTTGCATAAATATTCCACTACGTGATTCAGACCTGAGGCAAGGGGATCCCCATTTCAGCTGCATGAGAACTTTGTTCCACGCTTCGCCACCCGCCGGTATGCGTTTCCCAGTGAAACCCAGTCACCCAGTCACCACAACACTGCGGTTACCTAGAGACCCCTCACTCCTTCTCACCGGCTCATTCACATTCACTTTAAATACACACTGAGGCCAACGGAGAATAAATCATTTGACAATTTGCCTTTGATCTCAGGGCCTTTAAAAGAACACAAATGCATGTTGCTCATTTGCATGTCTCTAGTGTTTTTTTTTTTTTTACATATAACACTTTTTCCTGTATATAGGTGATGATTGCTATGATGGAAAGAACCAAAATGGAAAGGCTGACTCCAGAAAGTATACCCATGGTCAGGCAATCTCACTTGCAAAAAAAGATACACTGTTAAACTTTTAAATAAGGCATCACACATAATACTTGCCAGTGAATGGCAAAAAGTCATCCTGACTTTTTTTTTCTTTACATCATGTGATTTATACTGGAAAAAACAATCTAATGCATCAAATTTGCTGTCAGCCTAACTAGATAAGGTTATCAACAGAGATAATTAAAGAAGGAAGTGAAGATGGCAACTGCATTTGTGTATTTTTAATGAAATTAAAGATTCTTTATAATATACTGTACTGACTAGTAAATCTATTTCTTCACATACCAGTACAATGAGTCTGATATAATGATCCATCCATCCTTCCATTAATCTTCTAATCACTTGCGCTGTATAAAATGTTTCAGTTATAACAATTTTAATGTTAAGTACAGTTCTTGTTAATAGTTTAAATATTTTCTGACAATGTTAGTCATAAGACAATTGTGCTGTCATAATAGTAAATTTGGTAAGAATTTTATTTTGCTCCTTGTATAGTTTCTGATTTTATGAATCACATTGACCTTCATTGTGTATGTATTTATTTACAATGAAACATGGTGCTAAGCTGGACTTAGGCTACCTGTCAGACACTGACGATCGTATCACTTTTTGATTCTTTAAAATCAAAATAGTTATTTTGAAGAGTTATTGCATCATTTTATGACTGGATTTAATTCGTTTTAGTCTTTCTTACGTTTGGGGATATTATGCTGAGTTTAACAGTTATTAAACCTTACCTAGATACCCGGTAGACATTATCAACATTTTTTCCTGCTGAAAATTAAATTCTTGCCGGACAGACTGGCTGAATTATCCGCGTCCTTTTTTCCCCTTTTTTGAAAGCAAACCCCTTTTGAAATCAGAGCACAGCCTGGCTGTGATGAAGACCATGAATTATTGCCCTATTACTTGGTGGGGGTCTAATTTTAACCCAAGGAGACACTGTTGGTCATGGAAGGTCTCTGGAGAGGGTGGGGAGCAGTGACCTGCTAACTTGAAGCTAAAAATATCAGCAGTATATCCAAAATCCACACGCTGTGGCTTGTCCATGACTAATTTAGCCTTGGCGAGGCTTCAGAGCAGAGACTTGGGGACTAAGTATATCCTCCTTTGTCACCAGACCCAGGCCTATAAATAGGCCTGACTGTTCAACTTGAGGACTGTTACGTAAGAGGGCTGCCTGCGCTGGGGGCCGAAGGGACCTCTGGGCTTCCCCTGGCACTGCAGCCCTTTGTGGTTTTACTACCTGCTGTCACCCTTTGTGGGAACCGGGGGCCAACTTGGGCCCATGGGCAGCAGCACCTCCTAGCTTGGCCAGCAGGGAGGGGCTTGTGTTTCTCTCATTTAGCCAATCACAGTCTTCATCGTATGACATCACCGCATTAATTAAGAGTAGCGTGGCAAGGTGCACAGGTTTCTAAAGTGTCTGTTTTATTGTGTCTGCTTTTCGCTAAGGGACATGCCATAGATATAAAAAACGTAGAAACGTGCCCTCCTGCTAAGGATGCAATGTAAGGATGTGACTTTATTTTCTGATGATAATATTAACAACAAGGCTTCAAGCGGCAACCTTTTGATCATAAGAGGCACAACACCCCAGGCCGGATGGCGGGAAGTCTTTGAAAATGAGGAAAAAAAGCTGGGCACCGTGGTGATGTCATACGATGAAGCCGTTGATTGATTAGAAAAATGATTCGCGAGCCCCACAAATCAGGATGTCCATCAGTGGAAAATCGGGGAGGAAGGGAAGGGCTAAGGTGGAATATACCGGAAGCAGGGAAATCAGAGCGGAAGAACAGGGAAAGACCAAAGGTGCTGGAAAGAGGAAGTGACTGAAAGTTTAAGTAGCAATGCACACGACCAGTCTAATGTTTTTTCACACTACAGGTTTTTATCACTTTTCCATTTAATTCATAAACTGCTGTTTTTTAATTCTTGTTAAGCTTTGGAAAGTTGACTGAACTATAAATATGTCAAATAAAGCAAGTATCCTTTATAACATGGTAAGAGTGTGTAACAGTGCATGTTTGACATGCTATTACCTGGCTGTGTGGTGATGGCAGAGTCAAATTCTAGGCTGTTCTTTAACTTTAAATGTACTAGTTAACAGTAAATTTCCTCTCATGAAACAGTACAGTTTTTAATGTCTTTTGCTGCTAGAGCAGGTTAGTCTGATGAATCAAATGTATGACCTTTTTCTTGTCAATAAAGGTACTGAAATAGTGAACACATTGTAAATGTATTTGTTAGAAAAGAACATTGGGAGTATTTTTAGTAAATGTTAAGTGAGTAAGATGCAAATATAGAAAATCTCATTGTGTGCAGACGATCTTGACTGGTAGTGTACGTGAAATAGGCTGCCAGATGGATTACCATAAGGGGCTGTAGACTTTACTCAGAATGTCCATTAACCTGGGAGTCAAGGCTGCTCGCTCATTAAAGGGGAATCACAACAAAAGTCCCCTTAAACTTTATGGGGGTGACTGAAAAGTATCACTGGGAAAGTCTAGTTTCTGACCTACCAATGTTTCTGCTACATTTATCTAACAAAGGTCTTTGTCAATCATAGTAGCATAGTAGCAGCTACAAGCAAGACATGATAATGTTTCTTTTTTTAACAGCTCCAACAAGGAAATTATTCCAAGAAATGATGTTTCATTCTTATCTACATAATGACACTTCAGAATCATCATAAAATGCATTTTTCTTTGATGCTGTAATGATTAGATGAGTAAGGATTCAGATATGGAGATTTCACATTTATTTCCAAACTTCTTTTCCAAGAGCAGGTGATAGATTAAAGAGTGAGTAAGAATGTAATGTAGAACAAATGATGCGAAGTGGTGTTCCAAACACATCATCCAAACACATCCTTCAAACGCGTCATCCAAACGCATCATCCAAACATATCATCCAAACGTGTCATCCAAACGTATCATCCAAACGCATCATCCAAACACATCATCCAAACATATCATCCAAACGCGTCATCCAAACGCCTCATCCAAACATGTCATCCAAACGCGTCATCCAAACACGTCATCCAAACGCGTCATCCAAATGCATCATCCAAACATATCATCCAAACGCGTCATCCAAACATATCATCCAAACGCGTCATCCAAATGCGTCATCCAAACGCGTCCTCCATCCTCCTCATTAATTACTATGATTTAGAAGTAACCAGAGAAGTGTTTGTAATGTAATTATATAGCAGGAGGTACTACTTGACGCAAAGTGTTACCTAGTATTCAGTTCAGTTTAATCCACATTATGTTTTTTATAGTGCCCTTTCACACATTTCTACAGATAGCAAAGGCTGTATGCATTATTTTGGGTGATTGAAACAGACATTATCTCAGTAATTTGATGAGGTATTGATTAGCCAAACATAATATGCTAGTTCATGAATACATGGGTATATTGTGGTACGTTTTAGATGATGATTGGATGATGCAAATGGCGGGGTGACTTTGGGAATGGTTTTTAAAAATGGCGTGCTGGGTGTTTGACAAAAAGAATGTCATAGTGTAACAGCTGCATTATATATAGAGCAAATCTGTTCAGATTACAGCATCCAATAAAAACAAAACGCAGGTGCAGTGACAAACTGTCAAGTCTGTAGCGGTAAATTAAAAGGAGGGTTCTGGTTTTAGCCATGTTACTGCTAGACAGAAGGCATGGCAGTAAAAACTAATAAGTTGCCTTGCTTTATTACTTTCACATACACATCACCAAAAACACAAGCACCCTATAATGTATGCTTGCACCTCATCATTAAGGCTCTTCAGAATCCCGAAATCAAAGACTTTTCATTGTGAATTTCATTGTGAAATCAAAGACTTTTCATTGTGAAATACCTTTTACCGAATCAGGGGCTCAGAATCTGCCCAACAGCGTGTGTGTGGAATTTGCATGTCTTGTTGTCCTAAAATAACAGAAAGAAAAAGACAAACATGGTTAAAAAAACAGCACAATGGCTGCTAAACACATACATTTTGAACTTATGAACTTCCAATACGAATCAAGCACAACTGTCTTTTCATGTCACAAGAGGGTTATCAACTTGCAGTGAAATAAATTCTTCTGGATATGTGGGAAGTTGTCTTGAAGTATTATTTTTGGTTGCACTGCTTCAGTCCATAGTTGTATTAAGCTTAATACACACTTTGATCACATCATACAGTCTGATAGCTGATCAAACCAACGACTGCACTTGTACTTCTTGATCTGTATAAGCTGGTTCTGTGTCGTACTTTGCAGGTGTTTGCTGACTTGGTGGAAATTTGCTTCTTTCTACTTGAGATTTTTTTTTCTTACATTTTTTTTTCTTTATCAATACATCACTTTTTCCACAGTGAAGTCAAGCTAATGTTGCAGTGTTCACGTCACTTCCTTGCAGTCTTCAGGACTCTTGAAATTTATGGCCAGCCGAAGTTATGGGCAGAATTATGTATCATTTATTTACTGTCTATATGAATCCGCATGTTTATTCAGATTTGCACTTACTGTAGATGCAATAATGTATATAGTTGTAATGTATATAGTTGATATGTTTGTATGTGTAGTACATATTTCCTGTGTTACCACAGGAAGTGGAGACAGTCTGTGCATGAGAACCCCATACAACTTAGACATCCTTTGACAACCTAGCGCACACACACTAGTATAATCGCAAGTATCCCTGTAATAGGGACACAGACTATGAGAACAGGTTAGATTCTCTGACTGTCCAGTGACACATTCTCTTTCCTCTCTCTCCCACTTATATGCCTGTCCTTGAGGTTCTATGTCACTACAGTTAACTACATCCACTCTAAATAAGCACAGATAAGTGACCACTTGTTTTACTCCATCGTGTCTCTTGTGTCTCCATTCTGTCGTATTTTCAGTTAAGAGATCATGGTTAAACTCAACTAGAAAACAGCTATAGTATTATGCTTACAACAGCTATATTATTATACAGGGTGGGCCATTTATATGGATACACCTTAATAAAATGGGAATGGTTGGTGATATTATTTACAAGTTTCTGACCATTGATAAAATGTGTTCAATGTGCTGCCCATTGTGTTGGATTGTCAATGTAACCCTCTTCTCCCACTCTTCACACACTGATTAATATCACCAACCATTCCCATTTTTATTAAGGTGTATCCATATAAATGGCCCACCCTGTACATCTGGATAAACAGTGTGGTCTTCAATGTGTAAGTACTCATTGAAATAATGGATTTCACTCAGGATTGGCACTGCAGCCAATGTAAAAAAATTCACACTGTTCCGCGGCTTTCAGACTGGTGTGGTGCTGAGGTGTCACCTGCCGCACGCCCGCTCTCAGGTTGTCATCCCTGAGGGGGTTCGTCGTGTGGTGGGTGAGCAATACGCTGTATCAGCAAAGACCCCTTACTCATGTGCTGGGATTTGCCCTCTGGTCTTGAATCATTTTTGATGATTATCCATTTAGATTTTAGGAACAGCATGCTGTCGGTTTCGCTTGTAACCTGAGACTTCAAATTAACTCGCTAAGATAATCTACAGGCCTCAGCTATTAATCTTTCCTATTCTCATTCTAGCTTTGAATTCTTGGAATAAAGTAGAATTTTGGGTAAAATTAATTAACATATTGAAGTGTGAATTCTCTTCTATGAAGTGCTTTCTCTGTTCCCATGCTAATATGACAGAGACACAAAATGTCAACATGTGAAAACATTTCGCTAAGCTTTTCTCCGTGAAATTTAACGTTGCTTTTAGCATGATCGTTCAAATGCCCCGTGGACTTTGTGGAACATGGTCTGCGCTGTGTTACCTGTATGTGGTTGACTTCTGTGTGCTGAAGTGGTGCCCGTCCTTCTTTGTTCTGGCAGGTGGTTCCACCCCAACATCACAGGAATTGAGGCTGAGCAGCTGCTCCTGTCACGAGGGGTGCACGGAAGTTTTCTGGCCCGACCCAGCAAGAGCAACCCTGGGGACTTCACGCTATCTGTCAGGTATCCTCCTCTTTCTTGGGATGGAAAAATAAGTCACAGTTGCACTATGGAACTAATGGAATCGAACATAATAAATGCTCACTAGATGGACACAGGGGCATCATGGCGCCGTCTTTGGGTTGGAGTTGGGTCCAGTTTGCATGTTCTCCCCATGTTCTCCCCATGTTCTCCCTGTGTCATCATGGGGTTTCCTCCCGGTACTCCGATTTCCCCCCACAGTCCAAAAACATTCTGAGGTTAATTGGAGTTGACAATTTGCCCATAGGTGTGCATGTTGACTGCCATGGGTTGGTGCCCCATCCTGGGTTGTTCCCTGCCTTGTGCCCATACTGTAGCTTCTGGGACGGGCTCCAGACCCCCCCAGATCCTGAATAGGACAAGAAGTTACGGAAAATGGTTGGATAGGTAGGGACAAACCCTACAGGCTACCCTGATATACTGTGAATATTCATAATGCAAGAATTCTGATTCTTTCAGTTGATGTTGTGGAAGTGCATTTTCCCCCTTATTTTGCAGAGTATGTGGGCGTCTGTTGGTTTCTGCTCAAAAGTTTCCATTCTTTGAGGCTTTGTTGAAGTCTTCATGAACTTTTTTAAGTGTCCTGTAGACGTGAAAGGCGCCAACTATGTACTGTATAACTTCTCAGATTCCCTAGATATACTGCATCTAAAATTGCAGCCTTGCCCACAGATTAATTGCAAGCATTGCATAAACTTTTAAAAATTAAATTTTTTTTTTCACAGCATTGTAGGTTACTTACTAGTTACCAATATCTATTTCAATTAAATCAAAATTTACTTTGCATGCTGTCTATAGCTGTTTATTTTAATGGGGCAGTTACATGTGTGAAAGCAAAATGATAAATTCACTTATTTAGAATCTGCCCTGGAAACTACCATTTGCTTGAAACCATGTGAGGAATTTGGTAAATGGTAAAAAGCAACAGAAACTGCATAATTAAAAAGGGAAAGTCGTTAAATTGAGTATTTCTTGCAGTTGTGCAGTAGCCGTGTATAAATTCTGTTTCTGTACATATTGATAATACATGGAATTATGCTTATTTGTGTGATAAAGTGTAATAAGAAGCAAGTATTGAAGGTCCTTGCTTGACTAATGAATTTCAGGTTTTGAAAAAGTGCATTCTCGGTTTCAATACTTCTGCATTTAGTCCTTGATGACCCAACCCCAGCAAGATAGAAGCTCCAGCACTTAAATGGGATTTAGGGAATTGTAATGAAAGTGAATTTCAGTTCCATTCTATGATGCTACGTGGATGCACTGATTTGCACAACATCTAAAGAAACGCACAGGAGGAGCTGAAAAGGAGTGCCAGAAATAGCCGGCTTAGCCGTGATGGAAAAAGTGCACGGGCTGGTTCTGTGCCGAGGTCCAAAGGCTCTGGACCTAAAAAAGGAAGTTACACTGATCTGTGAGCCAAGTTTCCACATGCTTGAATTTTGCACACATGTGACAGTGTGGTGTCTTTGTTTTACGTCGCATAATCTCCTGTCTGACAGCACAGATATTTGTATACGTTGTGTGTGGCACTCATAAAAGCTCCTTTTAGTCTATGAATAATGGATACATCAGTAGAGGTAATTCAGACAAAACTCTGTCTGAATCTTTGATCACCCTTAACTGAGGTGATCGATGGACCCTTCAAGATGTGACAAGTGATTCGTACCGGCTGATTGGAAAGGTCAGCTTTTGTGCTGATTGGAACCAACACATCGGTTCATTGACTGCAGGTTTATTTGCAGTTGAAAACTGAGATTATGATGACCGTTTCACACTCATCTCATTGACTGGTTATGCGGTAAGATCATTGCAGGGCACATTTGGACAGTAAGTGCTCTTCAGGTCTGTCAGTTACTGGAGGGAACTTATCAGTCATCAGCTATTTAACACTTTATATTGCATCTTAATCACTCCATGTAAAATTAATCACAGCATGACAAAGAGCGGGCTAAAGTGGCAAATTACCCCTAGCCACAAACATGATAAAGACATTTATAATGACCTTTAATCCTTAAAAATTGGGTAGTTTGAAATTTTGAAGTATTTCTAATTTCACTAATCGATGAATGCATATCAACCTCTTGCATTAAATTTAGCATGTTTAAATGACATTGCAGTGACCTACTCAGAGAATGACCTCCCCAAGCTTTTTTAAGGAAGTTAAAATTGACCACAGTTAATTATTTGATGAGGAAACACTGTATAGGAAGCGATTTCAGTTTGTAATTGCATTTTCTCAGAATGTTCCGTCTGTTCCAAGTATGTTGTGGTTGAGTTGATGTGTGAAGGGAGTGCGCGGTCTGAGAACGACAAGAATGGCAGAGAGATTTTTTAGCTTATCCTACTCTGCCTTCCGCAGCAGAAAAGCTGGAGCAGAGATGAGTGTGAAACTCCTCACCCAGACACTTGCACAGAGTTGGCTTCCTGACACAGCAAAGCCTTGCTGGTCGCTAGGCCATCTTGTAGCGTTACCTCTAAAATGACTTATGAGGTAGGTTGACTAGACCAATGTGTCCCGATCCATTGCTTGGGGACCCCCACACAGTCCAGGTTTTTGCTTCCTCCCAGCTCCCTGCCACGCTGACCACAGTCCATGTGGGTGGTCTGGTGATCCCCGGGGACTGGTTTGAGAAACAATGAATTAACCTACCAGCTGTTCCATGGGTGCTTGGATGTTAAACCAGTTGATCGGAAATTTTCTGGAATTGGAAACTGCCCCTTCATCATGCTTAATTGATATGTCAGATATGTAACTGAAAATAGGAACTCTCCAGCAAAGAGATCTATAAATGAAATGTTGAGCCAACTTGTTTCACATTATCAGTGGCAGCTGAACGTGGGTCAGACTCTGTCTGGATATTTCTGTTGCCTAATTTAGCCAGCGCAGGTATGTCCTACGTCACGCTACAGCTGAGGTTTAATATCCCTGATAGGCCAAAGGAGACACCACGAGGCAGGAAGTGTGGCTGCGTTTCATTTCTGAGAAGAGGTCGCCTGCCTGGAGAAAGCACCCTCCAGACGCTGGCGAGGATGATGACTGGGCCATCTCTATCTTTAAAAAGTGATGTTGCTTTTCTGACAGGCTAGTTCTTCCCAGAAGGCTGCAGTCATGGTCCCCGCTGACCCCTAAATGATGGTGACACGCTAAATCACACTTACGGCCCAGTTCACGCTTTATGCATTTCTTCCCATTGTTTATATTCCCTTTCATGGTCACCATTACGGATGCCCCAGCCTTCGACCATTGTGCATAAAAGACCTATTATTTATCCATACTGTTCTGATCTTATTGCATAGATTGTGTGAGTCTTCAAGCTGAAATTGATAGGGTAAAAAACAGATGGAAATGAATGTAAGCTTATGATTAAACATTGTAATGAAGCTAATATATTATGTATGACTTCAAAACTTTGAACCTCTTTGCAATTGCTGCAATAATTAATCAGACCTGCCTGCTCTCATGCATTTTGCAGGAGTCTCTCGCATGTGGAGTGATTCCCAAGCTCTCCTACACGCCCTTCGTTTTCTCACGCATTCGTGTTTAACTTCCCCCCTAAAAAATGTTTTAGCGCATTCCTCTGTCACAGCTACATGGCACAGATAGAGTCACCTACTGGGGAAATTTTTTAAAAATTGGCCCGAAAATTGGCCCAAAAATGACCAGTTGGAAAGAAAGATTTTTAGAAATATTTGGAAATTTCGGAAGCCCCAGCAAGGCAGCCCCCCCAGTCAGTCCCTCCATAAACTGGCACAGCGCCCTGGGCAGGTGGGGTTAATGATTAATTATCCTTCCAGGCTGGATGGGTGGGTATTGGAAGTGGGCTTTGGCTGATCAGGGTAGCCATTGGGACAGGTTAAAATGGACACATACAGTAAGGATAGCATGCTATGTGTTAGGGCTCCTATTTTTGCATTGGTACGCCCAGCATCAGACAAATTCCCGGCCCTATTTATGAGTCTTGCTGAATTATCCCATTCAGTTCGTTTTAAAATCCCTTATATCTCAGATTATCACCCTAAACTATTTCTTTCAGTTGGATTGAATGTGGTTTTTGTGACATTATTCACCATCATGCTTTTATGCAAATACCAACGTGAGCGTCGCCAACGCAGGAGATCATTTATGGAGTTTTGTTTGCTTATGTAAACCGGATTTCGGCACCTTGTTGAATTTCATGAAATTTTAAGGACACAGGCAAGGACACAGGTCCGTTTCCAAAACAAAGAATACTTGAATTTGCCTTGAGTTTTGTGAATCCGACAGAGTAATTTCTGCATTTCCAGTGACCTTTAAATTCTCTTTAAGATACTTTAATAGACACATAGACATAATGGCCAGAAATTTGCCAAGAATGGCAAGAATATTTCTTTCTTAAGAGCACAGATGAAGCCAGAGGACATTAAACATCCCTGGAATCAGGCAAGTCTCATCTGTGCTGTTCTGAGGAAGCACTGGCCATCCATCTGGCAGAGGCTCGCAGGTCAGGCAGCAGCCAGGTTTAGCCGTGCCAGTAGGGTTGGGGCGGGGGGGGGGGGTCATGGCCACATGACCGTCAGTGGAGGACCACCCAGTGACCAGGCCTGGCTTTGCGGTGAGTTTTCGCAATAAGTAGCTCAGTCCGCTGACAGCCACTCAGCTGGGCTGCGTGTTTGCAAGGCGGTCATGTCATTTCTGCTGGCTGCTGCCATAAATGCTGGCCAGGGAGTCCTTGGGGAATCTCGTGTGTGTGTGTGTGTGTGCGGGGGTTATCTCATTCTAAAACAAAGCCCTAATTGTTCAGCCATCAGCTTTGGACAGAAGATCCCCATCCAGTGGGGAGCCAGACCGCAAGGACAGTGCTGGTCAGGCACTGGTTGTGCCGTCTGTCTGGGGCCCAGTGCCCAGTGCTGCCCCCATAACGTTCACTCTCAGGGAAGTGCGTCTACCTCCTTCTTGAAGGACAGTCTCCTAGTCATGTGTGTCCAAAGCAGGAAGCTGGATTTTATTGTTTTTGATTGGAAAAGGCAGTTCAATGCCCCCCACCTGAATTTAAAATGTCCATTATTTGTGTATTATTGGCACGTGGAGCTACTTAATTGTTAATAGTGTTTTGCCATAACAGGGCATGAATAGCACTGAAATGTACACATGATGCGTAAGAAATTCAACCGTTCAATTATTCATTTTAAAATGAAGTTTCACACTATGTGAATTATGTCTAGCATGACCGTTGGATAATAACAAAATATGATACTGTTAGTTTAATATTAATTAGTTCTTGTTTGTTTGAATTTTTAGTTAAAGAAAAAGATTATGCATGATATAAATGTACGAAGCAGCACATTCAGTTCAATTCAGCTTATTTTTATATAGCACCTATATTGTGCAATTATTAAGCAGCACTGATGTAAAGCCCTGCATCTGTAGGCATTCAGACAGCTGAATATATTAAAACCAAAGTCATTATTCTGCGTATTTTAAAATGTTTATAGCTTGCAAGACCACCTATACTGCAACACTCGGCAAGGGCCGTTATGTAACGAGGTGCAAAGTTTGCTCGTTAAAAGCCAATGAAGGTTGTAAAAATTGCTTAAAAACTTTTTTTGCACAAAATGCCAAGTGCTGAGGTCTGATTTTCAGTATCTCGTTGCACATTTCGAGTCTGTGATGTCCCCCTAGTCGGAAAATGTGTGAATCTGTGGCCAGAATTGTTATTCTTTCTTTACCACACGTAGCAGTGGTGCGTTCTTGGGCAAGAAGCTTGTAATCCTTCGTCATATGAATGTTTTTGAATGCCGTTATGAAGTTTGGGTGTTGCATGCGTCCGGTCCCGGCTTGCGGCTTTGCACTGAAAAGACAGCCTGCCGACTGAATGGACAATGGAAAGCCTCAATGCCGAGACTGTCTGTTCTCTTTATTCGAGCGCATGAAGAACATCGCTGTGGCTGCAAGCTGAGTGATGAGCTCCTTTGGGTCTGAACATAGAATTATTGAGTCGGTTCCCTGACATGAAGCCATTAACCTCCCGCCGCACC
>JAODUD010000127.1:17559113-17575407 GCA_026784285.1 Stomatorhinus walkeri
TCCTGATTAGTTTGCTGTCAGTCTTGTGTATTTAGTCCGCGTCTGAGTTAGTCACCCCAGATCCGTCATTGTGATGTCTCGTGGCGTTTACCCATGTTTTCCTCGATTAAACCCCGTTGTTTTGGATATTCCTGCCTCAGATCGTCTTTCCTGCCCGACGCCGCCCGCATCCAGGCACGCTCACACCCGTGTTCGTGACAGGTCCTCATTGTGTGGGCTATTTAAAGACACAGAAGGTGGAGTCATCCATGAGGGTGATTAATTCCAGCTGTAGTTAATCAGCCAAATTAGGACAATTGAAACAGCAACCAAACTTAAGAAAAATAAAAACACATTAGGTGAAGGACTGTATCATTTCTTCATCCCCAGAAGAACATTTTACATGGTAAAATGGGCAAAAACCTACCTAGACCTAGACTTAGACCGAGAGCTAGACCGAGACAAAGAATGAGCCAGGATATTATCAGACCCTTTTTTTATGCTTAATCTCGATATTGTACTTCTGTACTATTAAAGCCAATCTTTTTGGCTATGATTGTACATGTGATGTAAAATCACTAATGGATTATGATCTGTGTATCGCACAACTGAAAAAGAACTACCCTTAACATAAACATCAAAATTTTGAAGAGAAGTCAACCATGCAAGGGTTACCTTTTCTATATCTTTTTCAGTTATTAAAAAGTTAGTGTGGCTGTTAGAGGTCAATGGGAAATAGAGCTGCAAGTGAATGGAGACTGAGCAATGGGGTGTAATAGGGTCAGTATTTTTTATAACTTATAATAATTATAAAAATATATATTTTTGTTTATTAAATTTGCGTGAATTTACAGGGTGACTCTCTTGGTCTTCTTGTAAAATAACATCTTCAAGGCCAACAGCACTGGCATCCACTTCAGGCCTGGAAATGTCAGGGACAGAAATAATATCCCACCTTCCCTAGAAATTATCTCAGCTCCTGCTTTGTCTTTAGCACTGGAAATCGAGCCACAGTAGATACCTTTTCTGAAACAGGGCACACCTCTCCCTGTACTGCGATTCTCCCCCCCCCCCAGTACCTTGCTATCGCTTTAGGAAATTCATATCTGAATAGTGAAGTGTCTCAGTGATCTTGCACTTTAGTGGGGTAAAGGGAACAAAACCATAGTGTCAAGCAGGTAACATGGGCCTTCCTGAAGTCAATACTCATCTTTGCTTGATCCATGTTGTCCCACCTCTAGTCTGTATGCTGAGTCACCATGGTTTCTGGTGAGACTCACTACTGTTCTGTTGTCAGCAATCTTGGTGATTGTGTCTGAGCTGTATTTTGCGGAACAGTCATGAGTCAGCAGGGTGAACAGAAGTGGGCTGTGCATTGAGACCTGAAACTTCAGCCCTGGGGAGCTTCATTGCTCAGTGCTGGTGATGTAAAGATGTTGTTGCCCACGAGGAATGACTCTCGGTACAGGAAAGTGTTCCTGGAGCAATTGGGGTTGAGGGCCTTAACAGTGAAATCACTTTACCGACCACAGGATTTGAACTGGCGACCTTCTGGTTGTGGGTGTTTTTCCTCACTGGGGCGGGAGCTTCACAGCAGCTGTGTCACTCAACGCAGAGTAGCAGACCCTACGCTGCGACCCCCCCCCCCCCCAAGCCATAGAGAGCAAGATCAGATCAGCAAAGAGAAGCATTCCAATGTACATGTGCTTGTGCAAATGGCAGCTGAAACACATTTACTTGTTAGTTATAACAATTATAGTAACAACACTAACACACAGTAATAACAAATTCATATGCAAATGTCACTTTATTTGAAAGAACTTCCATCACCTGTTAAATTATATAAACCCATACAACCAAGACTTTTTACATATTTGTACACAAACATTTCTCATACAAAGTCCATACATTTTTGTAGAAAACTATACACAAATGTACATGTTGCTGCAGCTGATATAATACAAACATGAAATAAATTAATGTGCTTGGACGTCAAGCCTGGATCTGTTTCTTGAGTTCATTATTGTGACAACTGCTCAGTTTGAACTGTAAATATCTACATTTGGCTTCTGCACCTGTTCAACTGCTTCACAATTACTCTCCATGAATTAGACATCAGGTGTACAATAGTCACAATTATCATGAAATACCATTTTAAGTTTTTGGAAAATGTTTAATTTAATACACAAAAAGCATACAAAACTATTCACATCCTTGGAGACTAGTCACAACTAGTTAAACCACAGGCTGGCTGGCTTTATCGCCAGAATCCTTTTAACTAGGCACTAAAAGACATTCATTTCATGTGCAATGATTTTCTTTGGCAAAAAATGACAAATAAATCTGCCAATAAGTACATTCCTGTGGAACATGACTACAAGCAAAACACAAAGCTGCAAGGGACAGAACCCACAGCCTTCAACTTTACAGCATTAACATACAGTATGGTCTTTAATAAATACATCATCACTGAAAAGTACAAATGTTCCTCTAGAAGGGAATAAACTGATTACTTAAAACAAAGGAAAACTGCTGGGATTTTGTGTACTAATACATATATTACTTTGTATTTACATGTGTAACATTTTACAAACTCAGCACATTTATACACATCCATAGCTGGAATAGAGAGGGAAATTTCATTAGATATTTACGTTGAGCTAAATACACAATGTAACCAAAGCCCTGCAATACTTTTAGCAATTTTTCAACATTAAGACAATTTTGTTTAACTTTGCTTTTGTCCCATTAATGTTAAAATTTTATGGGTTTAGAGGAAAACCATGTAATTACAATGTTCAATGTGGTTCATGGCTCAAAACAACATGTTTAAAAAATGCCAAAACAAATAAAAACAACGCATAAATGCAAAAATAGAAAACCCTAAATGTAAAAAAAAGAGTTTTAGAGAGAGTGTTACAAAGATCAGTAGGCACAACTCACCTCAGTCAACCCAATTGTGCTTGTTTTCTCTGAACAATTTTCAGAACTCTAAACATTTTTACTCTTGGAAAATATTTTTCTTAATGTTTACTAAATCAATAAGCCACAGAAAGCTTCACAAACAAAAATTTGGCACCGAGTCTTCAATCAGCATAATCACATAATTCATATTCGGCTATTATCAAAAATGAACAGGAATATCGGTCTACAGAGGTACAGAAGCAAAAAAGAGCCTTTCACCATGCAGGTATTGTTGGCCAGAGTGCAGAAAAATTACAAAGACGTCATTAAAATGAACGTCGTGTGAAGGAAGCACCTACAAGGTCACCGGCAAAAACTCTCCATCACAGAAAATGGTCACTCTTTTGGCACCGATATCGGCTTGTTCATGATTTGCTCCTCATACATTGCTGACCTTGGTTATGGCTGTCGTAGAGATGGTGACAGCAGTTGATGCTGTCATTACAGAGGGCCTCTCTCTTCTGACGTATCTAGGTTTGCGCCCTTCAGACACACACACAGAAATTATGCTGGACCACCAGAATACTGACATTTCCAGAAGTAGTGAACAACTAGTGCAAGGTACAGCATTTATATTACAAACAAAGTTAAACATAATGCAGGAAAATGAGAGGGACGTTCCATTTTAATTTAACAAATGGCCTTTGCATCATCATTTTTGATGTTATTCAAATTTGTCATGTGAATTATCTTGTGCACAGAAGATATTGAGCACACCTGTGAAAAGTAAAATTCTATTTCAATCTTGTGACACCGTGAAAAAGTTAGCCTCATATTTGATATTCAGTTTTCTAGGTGGTGTTTAATATAGCTAATTTTAGTTTTATAATGGAAGATATATATTAGCCGTAAGATTTCCTTGTGTGGGTCTGAAATCGTGAGTGTCACGCCAGATGCGTGAGATTTGGCAACCCAGTTTTCCGTGCGCGACTGTCTCTGACCTTCTGCGGCTAGTGATCCTTGATGTATAGTACACAGACAACGAGGTACGCCAATCATGTTTGTGATTCAAGCCCTTTCACCATTTGTGTTTAATCTTGTTAACAGCCATGAAAATAAGCTATTCCAGCTGTAACCAAGACGCTGATTCAGCATTTAGACTTAAGGGCAACTCTTGCACACCACTCACGTTTCCAGATACGGACAAAGTTAGACAAAATCTGAATGAATTTCTGAGTGTTGGCATGTGCACTTACACTCAGGTACCCAGAGTGTCCATTCATAGCACAAAAGGAGTAACGACTGTTCTAATAACTGTAAAACAAGTGAGAGAGGGTATCGGAATAATAAATGGAATAATAACTCTAAAACCAAAGAGACTCGTAAAGAATAGTGTGCTTTAAGCAGTTAGTTATGGGACAGTGCACAAAATTAAAAGGTCATTAAGAGGTCATTTACTGTACAATGAAAATAATAAAAACATCTTCAAGGTTGGTGACCGTTGCTTTAACGTTTTGCTAATTTCTTGTGCGCACAAGATAAACTTTTCTGGGACTTTGTGGGCTCTATATTTACATGACAGAAGCACCTGAAAAGTATAGATGTTTTTTTTTTCCAAAAAAAAAAAAAAAAAAAAAAACGCTACTTCTGAGCCTCAAAAAAGGCATGGGGTCACTTCATTGAGGAGAAAGTACTTTTTGCATGCTTTCAAACAAAAAGACATTGTGTCGTTATTCAAAGGGGTTACAAGGCTAGGAGCAAATAAAAATACACGGAAACAAAACATTGATCTCACGCTCTTTTAATCCACCTCTTTCATAAAAAACAGCCACAAATGTAGCTAAAATGTAGCCTGAAGTGTGTACATTGTTTTTGTGGACGTTTCAGAGAATTTCTTCTTTGTCGTGCTACATGATGTCCAGGCAGATCACTGGTCAGGTTCACAGGCCACATCACACTAGCTTATAGTCCACTGGAAAGAGAATCGGAGAGCCAAACCCCCAGTTTCGGTTTCATTACGGACTCTCTTGGCCACACCATCAACTTATATTCCTTTCAGGAAACCCTCACTGAGATGAACTCAGATCATCCCAGCTTTACCAAAATAGTTTATTTTTTGGCTGTCTCAGGAGCACAAAGTAAAGACAGAAAGAAACTCATGTGACCCTGAGCAGAACTTTGAGATAAAAGCAGAGCGGTATTTTGTGTGACTTCCCATGGAAAGAGTCCGGTGTGATGGGACAGGAGGTTCACAGAAAAGGGTTATCAGGTTGGCTAACTTGCTGTGACCATCACCAGATACTTTAAGGGTCTAATGTGATTCTGAACCACCTCACAAATCCATACTGAATCACCCAAGCTGGTTCTGTGAGGGAGAGAGGTAAAGTGCACGCACTGATTACAGCACGATGCCACAACCACCACACGGCAAAGAACCTAAGGGATGCTAACCTGAATGCAGCCATGTGGTGGGTGACACCTCAGCACCACACCAGTCCGAATGGAT
The DNA here is from genome assembly GCA_026784285.1 of Stomatorhinus walkeri. Taxonomy (NCBI): domain Eukaryota; kingdom Metazoa; phylum Chordata; class Actinopteri; order Osteoglossiformes; family Mormyridae; genus Stomatorhinus; species Stomatorhinus walkeri. The sequence goes on from JAODUD010000127.1 coordinate 17,564,503, forward strand.
CAATGTGAAGTGTTTTCTGGAGGCTGGAGTGTCAATCCTGCCACCAACGCACAAGTTATTCCCTGTAACATGGAGCACCTCCTTACAGGGCTGGATAAACATTAATGTCTGTGAGGGAGTCCTTTAATACGTTGGGAACATCTACGCTATCCTTCACAACGGCAGAAACTGTGTAAATGTATCCATTTCTTTTCCTTTGTTCTGCAGACTAAAAATCATTTTTTAAAGTTTTACCTCTGTAGTAGAATTGGGACTTATCATACATGCAGGACATAATCTGCAAGTATAGTGTTCATATATTCACCACCTACAGTAACCTGAAAAATTCTGATTTTCAATGAGGCTGTGCTGGAAAGCCTTCTCCATCTTCTTAATTCTCCAAAGAACCGCACAAGAGAAGTGTTGTTGCATGTATGTGACTAGAGCAAAAAACTTTTACGTAGCAGTATGAGTAAATCAGCGTGATGTGGCCTGTGAACCTGGACGTGCAACACAAAGGAGTTACAAATTCAATAAGATCTCCCCCAAAACATTTATGCACTTTAGGTCACACTTCAGGCACCCTTTTTGGATACTTTTATGAAAGAAATGGATTAAGAGAAAGATTAGTCTGTAGTTTCTGTGATTTTTGTCAGCGCCTCATAACTTTCAGTTTTTTTTTAAAAAAACAATGCATTTGGAATTTCTTCTCAGTAAAGTGAAAAATATTTCACCCCAACACCCCCATGTGTTTTTTTGACTTGTACACTTTCGGGGTGCTTATGTCATGATGGGGACCAAGGAAAGGCAGCCAGCAATGTTTTATATAAAGTAGTACACATGTGTGTGTGTGTTTATAAAAATCAATATTTTATTTTTTTTTTTTAAAAAGTCAACTTGTGATTTCAAGCACTTCACTGTTTTTTTACCAATAACCAAATGTAGTAAAAAAAAAGAACTCTGCCTTTGAAAAGAGAGAAATTGATTGAATAGTTGAATTGTAGCTGTAATAGTGAAAAAGAAAGTTGCAGCTCATAAGAAAAATAAATTGTCATTATCTTGCTACCCACATGGTAAAAAAAAAAAACGTGCTATATCACAAAGGGAGTTAGAAAAACCATTACTGAACTCTGGAAGGTGTGTGATTCACATGTCAAATTTCAAAGTCAAAAAAATATGAAACAAAAACTTTTTTGAAAATGTGTTGAATGAAAATGGAATGACCCCACAGACATTGAAAGACTTGTGGTTTCTTAATCATTACTTCAGTAAGTGGAAGCACACAGATCAGCAGAAAAAAAATGACAGTTAGCTGATATGCTAGTCAAGCAAGTTGGACAGGGCATGAGACTGGAAAACAGATAGCAAATACAATAAATACCTAACATCTAAGGACATACTATGTATGTCAGCTTCCTCTGGCAAATAACCACACACGAACACCCTATAAATATTTCATTAAAAAGTATCATTTACATCTATCTACACTATTTATATAATTATCATGGCACTTGGTGTATGTAAAAAAACTGCTGTTCTGGCGCATCACTCCCTAAACACAGCTGACCCGGGTAAAGATACTGATTGTCATCGCTTACAACGGAGACAGCTCAGCTGTCAGGCTCACAGATCATGTCAATATAAACTGCAGCCAGCAGTGTTTAACTAACCCATCACGGATTTAACAGAAAATGAGACGACGTCACTGAGGGGGAACCGGTGCTCGCTAAATACTTTCCCCGAAAAAAAAAAAAACAAATTAAGGAAAATTATATAGCACAATGCAAGCGGCAAACGTGGAATCAAGCAGATTTTAATTATTAAAAGCCAAGCAAAAGCCACTGTTCCGTCACTCGTCAAATTAACCAAGCTGTATGGAGCAGCCTAAGACGCCCTGTGCCCATGTACTCATCTCTCTCTCATAAGAAAGAAAAGACACGACACACATTTCAAGGTCCTGTTCAAAATCATTAAATGACATTCATTCTATTCAGAACTATTTCTATTGCAGAGAAACACCTTGCATATTAGGCAGCAACACTTATTCAGCAGAACACAAAGAACCAAAAGCAAGATTTCTCCTTACCAGATGATGCAGGGCTGGGTATCATGACAGCCTGAGGAAAAAAAGGATTTTTTTCTATAATACACCGGTAATTGCTAATACCAGATCATTAAACGTAGCTCTGACATAATAAACTGCAAAGTTTAAAATACACAATTTGAAAGAACTTACTGTCTCACTTGGTTGGAATATAAAGGCTGAAAAAGAAAATCACAAAAAAAAAATTTTTTCATCTTTATAAACAATAATAAAACCGCATGTTTCATATATCGGCATAGTTATTTGCCTTATTGCAAAAAAAAATCTACATTTTCCTCTATATCCTAATATATATATTAATCCAGGAATCCATTCATTCTTTCTGCTAACAATTTCTCATTCTGTAACTAAACAACAGAAGTCTGGACTTAATAATATAAAGTAACATGAACAGAACGGAACAAATAATACAGCTGATCAAAAACATACGAAACGTCAGTGCATGAATTCTAGTACCTTTATTGCGTCTATAGAAAAGGCCAGGGAGTCGGTTGGAGCGTTTGAGGTAGAAGAAGGAGGCAACGGACAGGATGAGGAGCGAACTGAGCAGCAGGGTTCCCAGGAGGAGGGAGGCCGCAACCCCAGGGCCACCTGTTCACACAGAACCACCACAAGTTCCACCTTCTGTTATCGCCAAACGGCAAAAACGCACACGGTGGCTCACGCTACGCAGCATCAAATCAAATACATGCTAAAATAAATTCGTGGAAAGTGTATAGCACCTAAAAAAAATAAGTGCATATGCAACATATTAACTTTGTCAATTGACTGATTATGTTTACCGATTTTGGGCCCAACGGTCGCCAACATGGTTAGGTTGACTTCTGGTGGAATGTGTGCTGCAAGGAACAAACACAAGAAAGAGCAGCAGCATGCATTAACTGGAGGTCGACCGGAATTTGGAATAGATTTGTGTGCACACGATGTCATGTTATCCAAGTACAAAATGACAAAGACAATAGGCGACCTCATCAACATCTCGTACAATTAAAAAGACAAAGCATTAAGACGGCAAAAAAAGACCATCAGTATAGCAGTGAAAAAACAAAGCAGTGCATATTAGTGTCAACCAACAAACTTACAGTAGTTGCAGGTGGTTAAGCTTTCATGTCTGAAGGCCACAGAGTCACACTGCACACACAAAGCTGAGCCACTCTCCAAAATTTGCAGATAGCACCCTGAGAAAAGCATATTTACTCACTTAAAACTTTAGCTTCTATGGAAAAACATTCTTTTGAATGTCGGATTATGTAACTGTAAATTCTATGTTTTAAAACAATATACAAGGACTGGAAACCAGTTTAAATGCACTCTCCCCAAGTTATGGAATACTTTATGATCAAATCAGGACTATTGTTCTGGTGGCGCACCCACAGAATAAATGATTTTATTCCGATGCAGGAGTTAAGGATAATTGGCTGAAGGCTGCCTCAACTATCTGCACACAGCTCCAAATTCTACAGAAGCTGACCAGACACTAACCGCTGCGCTACAGCGCACGGTGAGTATCGCTGTGTCTACCTCCTGATGGAATGTGGGAAGATCTCTCACTACCTGGTGGACACCAAGTGCTGTTGAAACAGGTTCCATTTCTTTGCAGGGCCTCTCCCCCATTATCACTGGGAACCAGCAGAAGTGTCTGAAATAATATGGCAGAACTTCAAACATTGCAGTACTCAGAGTGGTCATAAAGCAGTTACAGCAATATACAGAGATAAAATACAGGAGGACTTTATTAATTGAAGCTATACTAAGGAATAAGTATCTTAAATACATCTACTTAAAGAAATGTCCAATTTAACTTGGAATACAAAAATAAAAATCCAGACACTATTCTAGGCATTTTGTAGAACGTGACCATCAAGTTTCCCAAGCTGTCATTACAGCACCAACGGCATTTTGAAACACGTTACACACGGATACACACAGTTTACCTTAGCTATTACATGATGTTTAACTAATGGGGAAGAAAAAAAGTTACCCTTGAATAATAAAAGATATCTGATATGTTCCCATAAAAGAACACTTCAGCAACAGATAGGATGCATTAAACAGACTAGTGACATACTGTGATCACTGCCATTGTAAGACAAAACTAACCTGAACCCCAGTAAGAAAAAATCTATTCTGATACCACAATAATTAGCTGTCTTTGAATTCACTGGAAAGAGTGCCAAACATAGATTTTAGCCACCTTTCACATAGGGGAAAGGTTAGATCCAAATGATTACTGTTGACTGCCATGATTACTGTCTTGACATTAAACAGAAAAAGAATGAAACCGAAAGCCCCTTTCCACTTAATATCTGCTTTTGTAAATTACGATTTTAGATTCGGAAAATGGGAAGAGCAGCCATGTTAACTTTGTGTGTGATGGTAATATGGTTACACCATGAACAACATACGCTGGATTTGTTTTAAACAGCTATTACCTGTTGAATGTCTATCAATATCTATGCAAACCACATAAAATATCAGGCAAGAATATCACATAAACATACAACAAACAATTTAAAATGTAATACAGATGGAGCCATAGAATTCCAAGTGGGTAGCCGCATTTTTGGAGGAAGTGCGCCCTCTCCTGGTGCACATTGGCCAGAACAAACCATTTTTATTTCACTTTTCACTTTTCGAATAATCCATGTTAATACACACAGAACATAAAGTACCAGAACGTGAAATAATGCGAAATATCCAGCTCGTCAAACTATACCTTGTTTACTGGAGTTTCACAGACAACTTGAAGCAAGGCTCCTGTGAAGACCAAGTATGGCAAAGCCATAACAAGCCAACGGCTTCCCTGCGAATAATCAACAGTGCAGTAACATCGTTAGTGTTCAGAGGAACAGATGGAACTGCTTTTCAGAAATGTTGGGAAAGTGTGTACGTGTGTGTATATATATATATATTAGAAATAACTTTAGTGGTTTAAAACGTGCATCTAGAATGTAAAATCTACACTGCTTCTCACATTGATTTACATATCTCGTCGTTGTACAATACGACAAAAAATAATCACTTGGCCGATTTATTCCTTTCAGTTATTTCACTGGTGTGTCCAATAAGAACTTTATATATATATTTAATTTTACCGTCAACAATATTTACGAACGCAAAGGTACAATTGTTTCAAAGACTTCAGCAGACCTACCCGACTAGTCAGGATTTTAATTGGAAAAGTAGTTATTATATAATAAGTAATTAAGATTTGTGTTAAGATTTTAAACACATATCACGGACGAAATATTGTTCAGTTTTTAAGCTTTTAGTTGCTATAGCCTGGTTTCGCTTAAAACTGAACCATCAAATCCGGGTGCGTCATGCTTTATATATCATTACTGCTTGGACTTAATAGTTATTTGCTAGATTTTTCATACACGATTGCATGCCACATATCATAAAAAAAAACTAGCTAAATATACAAAACGTGTTATTAAAAGAGCGCCAGCTACGTAACGTTAAGCATCCCGGCTAGCTAGCTCTCCAGCTAGCTACAAGAAGGCTAATACAACAAAGTAAACGCTCGAGCCTCACGTCGCAAAATAACTCAAACACTTAAATTAAAAAAAGCGCCGTTACTATGCGTGATACGCCACAGTGGGCCGCGTTGCTGTTTGTTCGGTCCCATCAAAGGCAGCGTCTTACCTGACCATAAGGAAGCGACGTTACGCCGCCAAGGCACGCGGCCGATGCAGTGCCGCACTGGAGCGAAAGCAGTGCCGGGCCCAGTGGCTCGCGAGGCTGAGAGCAGCGTCCAGTGCAGGGAGAATGGACACGCTTGTGCACGCGACAGACCCATACTGCGGGTCTGTCCTATCTACTTATACGTTACTTTTATTTAGTTTATCATTATTGAAATGAACTTTGCAACGTTTATTATAAATTGAATATGCAGCAAAAACATTAAGAACGCTATCAAAAAATGTTATTTACTATGTTATTGTCTATTCAAAATATTTGCAAACACTTCATTATTTTTCAGCTAATATACTTATCGCAACTCGGAACAAAACCAACAGTTTGGAAGCAGATGGAACTAAAATACAGTACTGGCTGAACACTAACAATGCAACAAGAAAAAATAATTATATTAATGCAAAGCATAGGGCATCAAAATACTGAGCACTTGCAAAAAAAAATCTCATTTTGATTTCTAATTAAATAACTAATTTTGGATTAATTTACTTGACAGTGCATAACCTAAACCTTTACCTACTGACATTTGTACGAAAATATTTGTCATTGGGTAACACCGTGGCCTCAAGTGCTTGTGGGTTGTGGGTTTGATTCTTGCATCCTGTGTTCGGTTATATGAGGGTCGCCCCCTCTGATGGATTGACATCCCATCTGTCTTTCTTGGATTCCAGGTTTTCTCTAACCCTGTATTTCCAAAAGTTCATCTGTCTGTTCATCCATCCATCCTCCAACAATATATCTAGTGTAGGGGGCAAGCAAAACGTCTGGATCTCACTCACTGTAGGGAAAACACACGATCGCCCATACTGGGCAATCTGAGACAGCGTTCCCTTGGACTTTGGGATGTTAGTGTTGGGGTATGTATTGCATAAGTGGTTATGGAAAACTGGCTGTGATGCAAGGCTGTGTGTATTGCTCACTGAGGTAAGGCACTGTGCCTATGTCTGGAAGATCATAGGTTTGAATTCTGAGGCTAGTAACATAACCCACATCACTCCTGGGCACCTGAGCAAAGCCTTTAATTCCACCTAGGGGTGCTGGACACTGGCCGACTCTGCTCTCTGACCACAGGTGTCCATCACTTGTATACCAATTTGGACATAAATAACTGCTAAGTAAATAAATGGAGTTGTACACATCTGCAGAGCCATTCTCACTGAACCATCAGATCAGGTTTAAAAAAACATTTAAGCAGACCACTAGAGGGAGCTGGTGTGCAGAAATCAACAAGTAAGGAAAAAATACACTATTTATTTTACCTTCGGTTTTATAATCTGTCAAAAAAGGTTATAATGTAAAGACATTTTTTTGTTGTAGGGGAACATCATGTGCCAAGGTGTATTATGCTGTGGTTGGTTCAGATCCGTCAGGGAGGATGCAGTCTGGCCTGTTCCTGTTTTCTTGATACTGCATGTCCCAACAGGGCTGAGCAGAGTCTCCCCGCAGTCAGACCAGGGGCCTCTGTGATGCAGCGTTTCCTGGTTTCATTCATTCCCAGCAGATTGGGGATCCGTGTACTGAGGTCCCTGGGACTGTTTGTGCTGCCCCTGTGTCATCATTTTCAGTTATGTAAAGTCAGTCCTTCGCCCAAGCACCTAATTCATTATTTTCCATCCTGGTATGATTAACTGTCATAAGTTCCAATTTAGTTTTTATCCCTGTTTCAAAAAATAATTTGCAAAATAATAATTAATTATCACATAACTCTTACATAAATGTATATAAAATACTGTTAAATATTCAAACAATCTTACATAATCTTATAATTTCAGTGATTATTGGAAGTACATAACTATAAAACATAAAAGCAATACTAAAACTTCACACAAATGACGTAACATTCTCATCCTGACCACAGTGGTCTACAGTCGGAGGGTCAAAGAATGGGTCCAATCCCCGAGTCTCAGCCTGGATCTCCACCTCAGAGAGAGGGCCAAAGAATGGGTCCAATCCCCGAGTCTCTGCCTGGACCTCCACCTCTGAGAGAGGGCCAAAGAATGGGTCAAACCCCAAGTCTCTGCCTGGACCTCCACCTCTGAGAGAGGGCCAAAGAATGGGTCCAATCCCGAGTCTCTGCCTGGACCTCCACCTCTGAGAGAGGGCAAAGAATGGGTCCAATCCCCGAGTCTCTGCCTGGACCTCCATCTCTGAGAGAGGGTCAAAGAATGGGTCAAATCCCTGAGTCTCTGCCTGGACCTCCACCTCTGAGAGAGGGCCAAAGAATGGGTCCAATCCCAGAGTCTCTGCCTGGACCTCCACCTCTGAGAGAGGGCCAAAGAATGGGTCCAATCCCCAAGTCTCTGCCTGGACCTCCACCTCTGAGAGAGGGCCAAAGAATGGGTCCAATCCCCGAGTCTCTGCCTGGACCTCCACCTCTGAGAGAGGGCCAAAGAATGGGTCCAATCCCCGAGTCTCTGCCTGGATCTCCACCTCCGAGAGAGGGCCAAAGAATGGGTCCAATCCCGAGTCTCTGCCTGGACCTCCACCTCCGAGAGTGGGCCAAAGAATGGGTCCAATCCCCGAGTCTCTGCCTGGACCTCCACCTCCGAGAGAGGGCCAAAGAATGGGTCCAATCCCCGAGTCTCTGCCTGGACCTCCACCTCTGAGAGAGGGCCAAAGAATGGGTCCAATCCCCGAGTCTCTGCCTGGACCTCCACCTCTTTAAAGAAAAATACTTGCGACCTCTTTGTTTCTTTGGACCATCTGGTTGTTCTGTCATCTACAGGTGTTCCTAATTAACAAGACCCCCAAATAATCATCTACTTAATTAACCCTTTTGGGAATCAGTCGGGAGTGAAAAGGCAGGTAGTTATAACAGCAGAAGGTTTATCTTGTCTGCCCCAAAGCCTGTCTTTCCTCAACCCATCTGTCTCTTCAGTGTATCACTTCGTTATCACGTATTGAACTCATATATTCCTCAATTCATATTATGCTAACCTTAGAAATACGGCATATATATCACATGGACCTGAATACTATCCAGTCAATATTAACCAAAGTTCCTTTTCAGAAATGAATATTAAAAATGCTGAATGCCATGAAGATATTGCTACAGGAACATTCAATAGATCTTTGTGGCAGCCTCATTCTGTCTGGCAATTAGCAGCGGTTTCAGATATTTAGCTGCAGTCAGACTGTATGGCCGTATGTCATAATCCTACGTATAAGCCCTGTCTGTAACTGTCTTTAATGCATTTCTCCTCCCATATTCTGCATTTGCAGAAGGGGGGAGGGGGGGTAATTTTAGGTTTTAAAATGATCTTGCCTCACTGTATTTAAAAATGAGCAGTAGTGGATATTACTAGTCATTGTACCATAATAATAAAATTTTCTCTAACCATTACAGATGAAAAGTTAAACAATACTCCAACTGTGAACTTTACTGGGTCGCCATTGCTGTGCGGAGGACAGCTCAGGCCAAACTGACACAGGTCTCCTGTTGCGACTTGTGCCGCTGCACTGGTGCCATGCGTATGTGTAAGAAGTGTGTATGCAAAAGTCGCATGAGATACCAGTTCTCCTTCTTAAACACCCCTCTACCACTGGAAAGGTGCAAGTTATGCCAGTTGAAACAGTGGGCTGATGTAATTCAGGATAAAAAGAAGCTAAACAGCAGCTTGGGTTGGGTCCTGTTGCGCTGAAGCGTAATTGGCTGTTTTGATGTGGAGCAGGTGGGGCTGCGTCTCCCAGCTGTGCTGTCTGCCCGCTACGCGGTCTGCCGGACCCACTGGCGAGCCGCAATACCCTGTAGTCTCACGTGTTCTTTGGCAGACACTGTAATGAGGGCTGGACGTGTGCTGGGCAAACACAAAGCCTGGTTCAAACTGCAGACGTGTAAAAACCAGGACGTCTCTGTGGACTGTCTCGTGATTGCTCCAGCATTTCATTATCTTTGGGTTTTTATGCATTTTTTTATATTTTAAGCACATGACTTGCATAACTAAGGGAATTTTATTTTATTTTATTATAAAGTAGAATTCATGGCTATGGGATTAAATTAGGGATTGGGGAATCATCCCTCATTGTAGCTGGTTAGAAAACACAGTCATTTTTTTTTTACCAGACAAAGCATTCATCTTCAGTTTCAAAGATATTTAATCCTCATATCGTTCAAACTCCCCCATACAGTTAAATTAAACTTGCTGGTATTGAATTTAGTGCTGCTGCTTTTAATTTACTTGAAAATTGAATTACATGTATTAATTTTGACTGTTTAAGCAGCACAAGGTGATGACTTCTTAAATACCAAGTCAGGAATGAATTACTCACTGTTCAAAATTAAAATTAATTCCTAAATTAGGAATTAATATGTGTTAAAAGTATATATTGGCCGGTTGTCCTCTCTCTCTCTCTCTCTCTCTCTCTCTCTCTCTCTATATATATATATATATATATTTGGTGTTAAGTGAGATAAAGTTTATACATCAGTAGGTATATTAATTGCTGTAGCCAAGGAAGTCTCTGTCTGTATTTTACTATAGTTAGAAACAGAATAGTTTAATCAAAATGTAAAGTGGTTTAATTAAATATGGAAAGGATATGAAATGATATACACTGATTTCCCTGCAAGGCAAATTGAGCAGTGATCATTTCCCCAACAGCAGCTGTTGAAGCCTGAGCTCACAGCTGTGATACGCACATCAATTTGGAAACATTTGCAACCAGTTAAAACAGGGAAATGTAGGCAGTTTGAAAGGAAAGTTCAATGCAAATATCCAGATGTCCCCCTGTGTCAGCCTAAGGTAAAGGAGGCTGGAGTAAAGTGCTCACAGCAATCAGAGCACAAGTACTTCATAGTAACTCAGCTACTACTCAAGTACAAATCATGAACAAATGTAGTAGCTACCTGAGGTACAAGATGCATCATGATTCATTAATGATTTAGCAAATATGAGATCAGTATTTCACTTGTGCCATTCATTACTTGTTCCTTTACTAGTTTTGTAGTCTAGATTTGTAACTGAGTAGTAACTGAGTGTGAATAGTGTGTATGTGTGTGTGTGCCCGTGCGTGTGTGTGTGTATGAGCGGGTATACCTATCCTTATGGGGACACAATGTCCCCATAGTGTGATAAATATCAGTTTTTTTTCCCTTATGGGGACCGGTTTCCTGGTCCCCATAA
>JAODUD010000127.1:17579581-17596401 GCA_026784285.1 Stomatorhinus walkeri
TGAAGGTCTGTGCATCCTGAATATCCCCGTGAAGGTCTGTGCATCCTAGGTATCCCCGTGAAGGTCTGTGCTTCCTGAGTGAAGGTCTGTGAAAGTCTGTGCTACTGAGTATCCCTGTGAAGGTCTGTGCATCCTGAGTATCCCCGTGAAGGTCTGTGCATCCTAGGTATCCCCGTGAAGGTCTGTGCATCCTGAGTGTCCTGGTTTGCTTTCCATTAGATACATTTGTAAATCTGTGGTTCATCTCTTGCTTATTGCAGGGCAGTTCTGTCTCTTTAAGAATGCAGACACAATCACTGTTTTGACTAAAAAATATTATCTTCGCCCCTACGAAAAAAAAAATGTCTAAAAATAGTTAGTTTCAAGAAAATAAATGCATAGAGAACGTGTGAGTTGGTCGTCTTTTCCCAGCCCAAATATGTGATACGAGCTTGTGCTGCTTAGGAGTGTTTCTGGGTCGGATTCCTGGCCCATGTGCAGCTGCATGGGGGGTCACGCTGTACCAGGCAAAGGTTTTCACCGGGCTGTTCTTGCATAACCCCCCGAGTGATAAATGCTGGGTGTTCTTCCTGCAGGCGTGTTGCCTTCTGCATGCTGATACTCACTCTCCACCTCTCAGAACCTCTCACACGGAACAGGGTCTCCTTGGTAGGCTGAGAATCTGCCAGGCTGCTGGTCCCATGATGGACACAGGAAGAACGTTTTAAAAGAGCAGCACTACAGGAAATTTATTTATTTATTTGTTGGGCTGGATGCTGCGTTGACGTCTGGCAGTTTGGGACCAAGATTCTTAGACTTTCTGCTGACCAGAGGTAGGTCATCTCAGGTTAACAGATGTTCACCTTTTCCTGTGGTGCAAACTGGTGTGCCATCTTCTTATGCATTTATATGCACTGCTGGACAATTATTAAACTTTTTAAATGTATCAATAAACATCTGAATTATGCAGAAACACAAATATATGAAATTGTAATATGGAATGTAATTGTATATTTTTAAAACCAGATTAATGTTCGTTATACTGTGGCTTGTGGGATGGAGTGGTAACTCTGAGGCTAGGGATCTGTGCCAGCAACTAGAAGGTTGCTGGATCAAATCCCATGAATATCCAGAGTGATTCTACTCTGTTGGGCCCTTGAGCAAGGCCCTCAACCTGTGATTGCTTAGACATGGGTCTGACATTAATCTTCATCCAGCTCTATAAGGAGGTGCTCCATGTTACAGGTAATAATTTGTGCGTTGGTGGCAGGATTGACACTCCAGCCTCTGCAAAAAACCTCACAATGTCTCATTTGGACTGGTGTGGTGCTGAGGTGTCACCCACCACATGGCTGCACTCAGGTTATCATCCCTGAGGTCGTTTGTCATGTGGTGGGTATGGCATCGCACTGTAATCAGTTCATGCTCCTTACCTCGTACTGTGAATCAATCTGATTTGCTTTGTTGTTAGTCAGTAATATAATTCCTGCTTTTGCCGTATCAAATGGTGAAAGTAATTTCAGCATTTAAGCTCAACTGAACTGAAACTGCAGCCCAAAACTCATTACTGATTTTGAATGGAGACATTCATTGTTTTAATTGATTGTTTATAGTTTTAATGTGATTGATTTTAATGTTATGCAGATAAAAACACAAATATTATCATTTTTTCGATATCCAGCTGGTGAGTTGGCATGTTGGTATCAATATTAATTGGGCACAGAAAAAAGCTAAATTGTGTGTTTGCCTGCATGAGGGAATGCTGGTGTCTAAGAAGCAGGTTGATCCTCTAACCATAATCTAGGAGCAGTTATTGTCATTAATCATTTAGTTACTTGTGTACCACTGAATTTTAAGAAAGCTGTGAAAAATGGGACTTGTGATTGTGATCGGGGAATAGACTGCATTTTATAATGTATAAGTCAGAACCTTTGAGTAAAAGATCAATTATGGACAACAGATAAAAGATCACATCTCAGTAGGCAAACACCAAACACTGAGTATTTCTATGTGCCTGGTGCTGAATGACTTGTTTGGGAAGGTTAGACGAAAGCAAAACATCTGTAGCAGATCTTCAGTGTTGACACAGGAACGTCCCTAAGGTGTGTTTGTTAACTTGTTTCACTGAATACCTCTGAATGTGTTCATTTAGTATGCTTGCTTGTGCAACACATAGTATCGTATATATTAGGCAACAAACCACTCTGGTCCTCAAGCCTGATCTCAGCTGACGTGCCTGTATTCTTCTCACCCCTGTTAGTGTTGAGCTGGTGGAACAGACTGGAAATGTCACAGCATTCTGATTAGTATTTATTCAGGAAGGCGTGTGTGGTTCACTCACTCTGAATAGGGTTAACTTGCTTTCATATTTTGTTAGATACAATGCTAGATACATGACAGAGAATACTACTGGTGATGTGTGCAAAAGCACACGGAAGAGAAACGCAGCCGGTTTTTGGATTCTGTCTAATAAAAATATTTGGTGAGGGTTGGTGTTCTTCTGGCTAATATTTAATTGTCCAAAATTATACAAACGCCAGAAGGTGAGAAGTTCTAAGTGTCTTGTAATTTTAATGAAGCAACATAATCACTATGAATTTAACAATGTCAAACATTTGTTGAAAAAGAAAATTGAAAATGATTAGTGGTACACAAAGTCTGATTTAGATTTAGACATAGTAGACTTAGAGACTGAGAAACTTGTGCCTCGCTACTTTAAAATCTGGAGTTGGCAATGACGCCGCCAAACGTAGAAGGTGTAACAGGCGTAGCCTCAGCCTTGTGTGAACTCCAGCTGCTGCATAACCAGAATATCCAGTTTTCTCCCACGTGTGGAGAAACATCCACCTCTGTGGCTGTTCCGAGCTCCTCGGGCTGGCTTCGACACCACCGTTGCCGGGATGATGTCATCCGGTGTGCACGCCAGAAGGAAAAAACATCGCTACCCTAGTGACGCAGTTGTAGTTGGTGGATACCCCTTTGTGGAATTCAGCGACTGGAGATCCCTGCAATATCCATTCAAGGAAGTCTATCCAAAGTCTGTTTCCACCTACGCACTTTTAAATCTAGCAGCCGTGTCGGTGATTTACATTTTCCGTGAGGTCTTTTCCCTTCGTACGCCAAATGAGCCGATGAGCAGCTCGATATTTATTTTTCCTCCCTCATCAGGCTTCTTAAAAAGAGTGACCAAATCGTATTACTTTGATTTCAGTAGGCCAGACCAATAGGCGAGCCTGCGCTCTCTATCAATGTAAAACAAACAGGTGTGAGACCCCCTGAAAAATGGCAGCACGTTAAACGTATGTGACAGCAAGAGCGTCTGATAAACTGAGTCTGCTGAAGACTAATTCCCATTATAAGAATAAATACAGAGGTTATGAAAACATCAGCCTGGAACATTGCATCCTCTATTACAAATTACATCTATAGAAAGTAACACATTAGTCTGCATATTTAAAATTAATTAACTTGATGCTTTCAAACTAAATACCCTTGACCAGTTTGGTTGTGTTCAGACTGTAAAATTTAAGTTTGATGTTAGCTATGGCTGTTAATTTCTTCACTTTTATAAAATTGACTGTGTAGAGCAGAGTCTATAGATACTTATATGTCGTGCTGTTTGTGTCTGCATTAGCAGCTATTGTTTCTAGTCTTTATAAGGGACTCACAGGGTTGTGGGTTCAGTTCCAGTCCCTGGATCTACATGCAATGGGTTTGCATCTTCTCACTGTGTCTCTGAAGACTTGTTTCTTCCAGTAGCTCCAGTTTCCACCCGCAGGTTACATCCAAGGTGGCTCAATTCTCTAAATTTCCAGCGTTGTGTGTCCTGCACTGGAATCCTCTCCGCCGTGGTCCCGGCCTTCTACGCTGTGCTTCATGGGGCATTACGACCCTGTCAGAGGTGGATAGGTCAGGTCCAAAAAGAAAAAAATCCAGGCCAATATTTAGTTTGAACCACCCAGTTGAATATAAAGAGTCACAGTCACTTAGACTCAACTGGTTGTTTGAAGCAATGTCTTGGTCTGGGTTTTTATTTTCTGTACCTGAACACACCATCTCTCGATCCTATACTGGAAAAGTATTTACGTAAAATGAATGGAAATATATATAACTATGAATGTGTAAGTTGTAATCAGTTTAGTTGATGCAATTCAATATGAATTCATACATGATTCAAATATAAGTTCCTAAATTATATACGGTTCTTTGGATATCGGCTCTAATGGTACGTGGTAGAAAGATAGCGAATGTTTTCGCGCGGCTTTCTGTCCTGCCAAGGTGGCCCTTGAGGGGCGGACGCCTCACCGGGTTTCATCGGGCCGTGTTACCCAGGAGACGTCCAATCAAACGCATGCTGTATCATTAGAAACCTGTTTAAAAATAATCGGACTGTGTTTACAATGGAAGATATTGGATTGCTTCGCTAATATTTAAGCAAGTTAAAATAAATTTACCACTTCTGCTTAAAAACTCTGTCTTCCTATCGTAATGTTATATGAATTAATAATTATGTCGAATATTATGTGAGAGACCATTCTGTGGAAAAGTAAAATGCTTTTGTAATTCAGAATATGTCCATTAACAGTGATATTTAACTACTGTCAATCTTGTTTGGATTTTTCTGGGCTGGTTAGAATTTAATTAAATTTTCACTCTAAAGAGTATTTTTTATATTCTATTTGTTTTTAATAATTATTGATATTATCATTGTTTAAATTACCTGGAAAAAGACGGACCTGTCTAATAGGAAGCAATCTATATTATTTAAAAAATCCACACACAAAAATAAACAGCACTCAGAATATTAAAATACATATGGAACACGAAACCACATAAGCCTATTTACATATATGCTTTACGGAATAGGAAGCTTTAATGGGAACACCGCTTAGAAAGGCACAATAGTTAAAGGAGATCTAGAGGTCAACTTTCACCTGTGTTTCCCAAACAAACTGTGCTGTCGTTGTGTCTTCCCTCTATTACCGAAACAGTGCACAAAACGAGTCCAGGTGCGTTTGGCCGTTTGTTTGGGGGCTGCCTGTAGAAGGAAGGGTATGTTTGTGGCGTGCATAATGCTGACAATAAGGGTATAATCGTGAGATGGAAGATGAAGAGGAGCTCTTGTATACCCGGATGATTGAAGCTTCTAGGGCATATTTGGATTTCTTGCACCGACGATCAATACAGCGACCTAAGACAAACAAGTGAAGCTGCTGTCCAGCCTACCCCAGACAACATTGGGCGTAAGGTAGGGTACACCCTCAATGGGATGCCAGTCAATCACAGGGGACGTGCCTGCACACTACAGGCAACTCAGAGACATCGGCTAGCAGGACGTAGCCCACACGATATTGAGAAAACAAGCCAAACATGAATCCAAACATGAAACAGAACATTCCAACCCAAGGGTGTGAGGCATGAACGCTACCTGGAAAGGCACTGCCTCAGCCCCATGTGAAGTCAAACATGTTTGTCCACCTCTAGTAATTCATGATTTAATAACAGTATAGTTAGGAAACATCTTTAATGACTCAACGCGAAACGATGGCCAATAAGCTGCCACTCAGGGGGCTGTTAATAAGCTGATGAGCAGCACTGTGAGACCCTGGATTTGTTAATCTCCACAAAACCAGTGAACACTTTGGGCTGTTATGCTCATAAACTTTTGTGTAGTTGGGAAATCAGTTAGCATTACAGAATGTGAAGTCACTGGCATGAGAGGTCAGACTGGTGACTGTAGCCACAATATCCGCCAGAACAAACCTCAGTACTCAAGAAGGTGTAGCAGAAAAACAAATCATCATGCTTATCGAGAAAGATTAATGGATTTTCATCGCAAAATGTTTTACACCAGATTCACCATTGTTCTTGGGCTAATGCGTAATAAAAAATAAATATCCAGCACAGAAGAAAAGAAAAATAATTATTCAGTTTCCTTGGATGGAGAGATGATGGTATATTTTGTGGATTTGATCCGCACCTCTAGCGTCCTTAAAGCCCCCTCGGGGGACTTGTGTACCGTCCCTGACTGCCCTCGCTACGTTACCCACAACACAGCCACTCTTGCCTCTTGGGCACCAATTACTTGAGGGTGCAAGTCAGAGCATGGACTTGTTGCTATGATGCTTCCACACCCTGCAAACTCATTGTCCCTTGGTGAACAATCAGCCAGTGGAACCCCCCCCCTCCACCCAAACTGAACAAAGAAAAAGATCCACAGAAACTAGCACGAAAAACTACATTTGCCAGCTATGCAGTATATATGGTTTCGCAAATTGTCTTTAAGTTTGTTTCCGAATCTTACACTATGTTTCCCATTATAATATAAAGGTTATTTATTATGTTTTATTATTGTGGATATTATCTGTTGGTCAACTTAGTTACAAGTTTTCCTGTACTGCGATTGTTTACAGCGCTTAATGAAATTAGTTGTTTGGTAAATGTGGAATTCATAAGCCAGGAGATATTTACGCACATTTTGTGTAGTCGCTGAGAATAGGGGCAGGGCGAAGCGCATTCATGACTTTCTGTCCTCCATAGGCAATGTTTACTCCAAAAATGACGTCAATTAATGTCATGGCATAGCAGCGATATTGGCAGGTTCGCAAAATTACAGATGAATTTACCTTTCATTCAAATGATACATAATATTGTAACTAATGCCAAAAAAACAAAATACAATTATACATGTATTTTTTTTTTATTTTGGCACCTTCTATGCGTTTTATGTAGCTAAACAGAAACAGGACAGAACACATGTCACCTGGTTATCCTAGGGCTAAAATCGCATTCCCTCGTATTCTTTCATTGTTAACTGAAATCAGGTTGACATACATTATTGCTTTGGGGATACAGTGTATTCTTCTCCAATGAAACCCTTTTCTAAACATTATGACACCTGACTGTGTCCATCATCACAGTTTCAATTTAACATTCGGCATCATCAAGGCATTAATAAACATACGACTTGCGGAAAAACATTTTAAGTTTACTGACAAAATAATGATACTTTCACAAGGATGGATATTGTATTTATTGTGTATAAATTTGACTGGGCACTATGTTAGTTGATAGCCTAAGTCTGCATGGAAGAACACAAGAATTTCATTGTACTTGTACAAATGACAATAAAGCTTTGAACTGAACTGAAAAAAAAATATTCAATTAGGATTTATAAGCTTAATGAATTGAGTTTTTGGCTGGTAGTGATTAGATCATGTGGATTGTTTTCCATTCCATTCAAACAGCCGGTGCAAATTATCAACAGAACACCAAATTGTATTATTTTACATGTCTAGATATGAAGAAGGTGTCATAGATTACCAATACTGTACATTAAAGAGGATTCCTTTTAATGGTCGGCTTTGTGACTCAGCCTTTAACTGCACCACACTGCTGCATTAGAATGTAAATGTCACTAATTGTGTGGTTCTAACAGGAAGAATGAAGTAAAGGAGGAAGAGTGGAACGCAAAACAAAAAGGCGATAAAAATGCTGTATGAATGGGCTGAAATACTGATCACAGAACAGGTTGAGTCAGTAACGGCTGTCTGGGAGCTTACAGGCCTATAATGGCATCCTTTGGGAGGAACAATTTCACTCTCAACTGTTTGTCTGGCATATTTCCCTTCTACCAGCTGCATGCATGTTTGCTTCATACCTGAAATGTGTTATATAGCCGTTTCTTGTTCAAAATTATCGAGAAACGGGGTCAATCCGTTGCCCCAGAGACGTTACGGCATTTGTGGGAGGTACAATTTAAAAGCAAAAAGAATAACAAACAAGCATTTACTGGAACATTAATGCATGTTAACATAACCGGCTTTGCCAGTATTGTGCTGAAGGGTGGTGCAGCCAAGTCATGCCATGCATTTGAACTGATAATGTCATCAGCCTCAGGACTATCAGAGGGGATGCGACCATGACTCAGGAGACTTATTCCCCTGTCAGTCCAACATTTACAGCAAGGTTCCCCAACTCTGCTCCTGGAACGCAAGTCTGCAACACAGTTTGTAGATTTCCCTGCTCCAACACACCTACTAAACCTAGTAATTAGCTGGTGAACTGAACGCGGTGTGCTTTGGCAGGGAAACCTGCAAACTGCGTTGCAGACTGGCCCTCCGGGACCGGATTTGAGGAACCCAGACTTACAGTGAAATCAGTGAACCGTCTCACATCCTTCACCATGTTATCTTACCCTTATGAAAGTCAGGATTTGTTTTAGGAATTATTTTAAGGATAATTTTAAAATTGACTAAACATTTTTATAGTATCTTAAAGTGTTAATGCAGTTTAAAATGAAGCACATGGAGACACTGACATTGTTCTTCTCTCCATGAAGTGATGATTTTACTCTCCATATTCTCCATAACCTGCCCTACATCCAACCTTCATAAACACTTAAAGTGCCTTCAGATGAAGTTTGTTTGTGCTTATCGTCGATTGAAGCACTAACAAAGCTTGAGAAAATTTGTACTCTAAGGACAGAATTCAAATTAAAACCTGTAGTATAGGATTTAATTTTATCTAGTGTCTCTCTGCTCAGCCTTAGCAGCAGAAAACCCCGGATATGTCCGCTTTGCTCATGGAATCCTGGGAGCAGGTGGAGAAACCTGCCCTTACTATTCAACACATGTGAGCTTCTCCAGATAGTCATCATTATTCAAATGAGTCAGGGGTCTGATCAGGTGCTCATTTGGCATTCAAATGGACTGCGCCACACAAAGCATTCCTTTCAAGTAGGCTTCTGGGTCGGCCTGAAGTCATCAAGCGCAGAACACCCCCCCCCGCCCACCCCAACACAACACCTTGAGCACAGACCTCAGGCCAGTCACCCATTAAATGGAAACATCCCACTGCTCACTGAATGGGTGCAGCTCCTTGCTGGTGTGTTAGGGGCAGAAGCTCTCGGCCCGGGGCTGAATGACTAATCCCCGTTTAGCCTTCGTAAACATTTCTCGCAGTCTCTAGACGACTAAATCAGAAATCGCCATAGCATTCAGTTCTGCTGTTTACCAAAAGCATCTAGCCTTAAAACAGGGGATCCATGTTTACCATGAATAAGGGAAGAATTCAGGGAAAAGAAAATACTTTAAAGTGATTATTATGTAGGGTTAGCTCTGCAGAAACAGACAGGGCTCAGAGCAAAAGTGTCAATGATTTACAAAAAGTAGTTGTTTATATTTACTTGCCATGAGTACGGCCAGAGGTCCCTCCCTGGATTATGGCTCCAGCAAAGGCACCTCGTCATGAAACATATGCAACGTGGTTTACGCAGAAGGGAGGGGTGGCACCTGAACACAGTACGCACAGAACGCACAGAACTTAACACTCCAGGTCAGATAAAAACTGACTTATTTTCCACCTGTGAAACGAAATGTTGAGCACAGAACCGGCAGTGACAGTGAAAACAGAACTTGGCTGGAGAAACACATAAAACACATTTTTTTCAAGTTTGTATCGTATTAAAAAATGTATACTTTTTAGAAGAAATTTGACCTTTGCATCTCTTCTCTTGTGTGAACACTCTCTTTGTCAGAGAGCTCTAACTCTATTGCAATTATAAATGCAATAGAAATGTAATTATAATTACTGTCACCATGTTTTTTAAAAATATTTCAAAATATGAACTGAAACCAACAATAAATAAACACAATAGATGCTACTCTTAGGAGCTGTTGGCAATCAGATGTTCAGACTATCAGTGATGTGTCTGTCATTGATATTTCTGTAGTGCCATCTTTTTGAAATAATTACTTTTTATCCATCTGTTCACGTTTTCTCTATTCGATTTCCTTTCAGCATTGATCGTGGATCCCTGAAGGCCATCGCTGACTCAAAGCAGACCTTTTTTAAACGACTGGCATGAGGTTAACAGAAATTCCTTTCTGACATTATATTTCTCAAGTGAACGGGAGTGGATTTAGCGGTAAACATGTACACAGGAAGACTGGAGACAAAAAAAGAGAGACATGGACTCTTTGAAATTCCCAGTTTTAACTTGATTGTCGTTCCGATGAGGTTGTGTGTTCACAGGGAAAAAAAAAGGAAAACCCCCCAGGCAAAGGGGTCTAGATTAGCTTCACAGCAACCCACCCTCTACCTGCCCCCACAAAACACCCCCTCAGTCTGTTTCTTCATCCTGTACACCTCCCTCTCCTAAAATGGCGTGTGGATTAGACATTGTCCACATTGTGGTGATGGAGAGGCAGTCTTGTGTCAGGACATGTCTGGCTATACAAACAAGCTCCCCTATGTTCCCCTAAAGCTCTATACTGATTCACCCAGACAACTACTACGCAAATAACTGTGTAGGAAAAATCATCCTCTTTATTATTACTCTTATTATTGTCATTATTGTTATTACTGTTGCTGCGAGGATAACTGTTTAATCACGATAAAATGTCTAACTTGATTACACAAAAGTTGTTCTTTTTGATACGTTCGATACTCTGTATGTCATGTGACCCCAATGTGATCTCAGTGGTGTTCACCAAACCCTCTGAACGCATAGTAACCATTGTCCAATGTGGCGTGTTCCTCTGGACACGCTGTACGAGAAAGTCCGAGCAAAGAATTTCAATTCGTTTATTGCAGTTT
Source organism: Stomatorhinus walkeri (assembly GCA_026784285.1). Lineage (NCBI taxonomy): Eukaryota > Metazoa > Chordata > Actinopteri > Osteoglossiformes > Mormyridae > Stomatorhinus > Stomatorhinus walkeri. Next base: position 17,590,160 of record JAODUD010000127.1, read on the forward strand.
GCCGCTGCGCACAAGAAGGAGGAATCGTATGACTGTGAGCTTTTGTATGCCGTGGTTTATTTATTTATGTTTGTTAAGCTTCAATTTTAAAAAAGGCAGGTGTATTTCAGTTGAGGGGGGAAGTCGGGCGGGGTAGGAAGAGGAGGGGTGAGGGCGTTCACGAAAGGTAGAGCTGACATCATACACATATGCACACATGACCCGGGGGGAGAAAGAAGGAACACTGCCTTACTGGCCAATGGCGGCACACCTGCTGAAGCCAGGACTGAGAGCGGATTGGCTGGGCGGCGACATGTACACCTGAGAGGGAAGGGCTGCGGGGGATACATGTAAAGAAAGCCCATTACACATTCTGTCTCTTCACATTAAGAGCTTAAGCAGGTAGCTTCGTCGGCAGCTCACCAAGGACGGACGACTTTGAAGTTTTCAAGTGTTCCCCGTCCTCGACTCGTTTCACCTTCTTGTGTCGATTTGTTGTCTGTCGGTGGCTCAGGTGCCGAGCTCCCAAACCGCCCAGGCTCCTCTCTTTCGAAGCTGACAAGTCATCCCTCCTTCAGCAACTGGATGGAAGAGGAAGTCGATACCCGCAGGCCTCGAGCACAATGGTGCCACTTGTCCCCAACTGCTTGGCTGACCGATTCCCTCGGCAAAGATAAGGGTAACTCACCGTATGAAAAATTTATTTTTCACAACTTTGAAACTTTATGTTTTGTTTTCTTTTGTTTTCACTGCCTCTGTGTTTCCTACCTACTGCGTGCAGCTATTTTCACAACTTTTTCAAACGGGAGGTACTAGCCAAAATGTTTGCTTAGTACAATTCAATGAGTTGACTTACAAACAAACGCTATTTACCTGAAAAAAAAAAACAAAGGGATTGTCTTTTTTTTGTTGACTCAACCTTGCAGAAAAAAAAGTACTGCTATTAAAATCAAAATCCAGTCTGTCTAAAGAAGAATAGGGAGAAAAGTAACTGATGCAAATGTTAATTATTTTACCGGACAGACCAGTTAGTACGGATAATAGAAACCATGCATTTTGTCAGTGGGTATAAAGGATAAAGCTTTGTGCTTTGGATCCAAGCACCTGAATGAAATGATGGGCAGGTATTGAATCATATACAAAGGCAAAAGTTCATTCTATGTCATATTTTCTCAGCTTGCATTTTCAGCATGTTGTGACACCATCCTGTAAGGTATTAACTAAAATGAAATTAATATAACTTTTGCCCAAGAAACGTAACACATGTTTCAAAATAGCTTTTGCCTAATTTTGCTAGCATTTTGGTGCTCGTGTAGTAGAAATACAGAAATTCTTGGAGTGGCCTGTCCTTACTTGTTCTTTCTTGTATGATTAGAAAGGATTCAGACAAAATAACAACAGTTTTCCTGTTGTTTGATGTCAAAAAAAATGTAGAAACTTCAAGAAAGGTTGCAAGCGAGACATAAAATGTCTGCTCGTCCGTTTTCCTTCCTGCTTTTGTGCGTGTTTGTAGCTACCGTGGATCTCAGACTGAGCCGTTTGACCTCTCCAGTCTTCCCCCAAGCTGATGGGATCTATTTCTTATCGTTTGATATCTGTTTCTTATAGATAGGGTTTGCGTGGATCAAAGTGTGTCTTTAGCAGCATTTTGATCTGTGGAATAGAAAGATTAATAAGCTTCTTCCTTCATCTGAAGGGGATATTAGCTTTTTAAGCTAGCCAAATACGATATTGGACAGGAAAATGTCTTCTGTGCAAGTTTACTTTCTTAATTTAATAAGCGATACTTTATGTCATATATGTATTTATAAATATAAATGTGTTCATATTATATAAAGAATATAGATACTTAAGGTACAGCCTCTGAAGGAGGAAGTCTCTTTTTTAAACCTCTGATTTGCATATATCGCAATATCGCAATACAATCATGGGTTTCATAGTTATGTTCCTTAAAGCCAACTCTTTACGAGGAAGATTGACTTTTTTCTGTTTTTTCCCCTTGCGAAATTAGTGACAGGAAAAGTCAGAATTAATTGCTGGTTCCTGGTGAGAGGTCAGCCAAGTGCATTGGCTGAGGTTGCCCCGTTAAGGACAGCCATTTTGTCAGTATGACTAAGCAGCTCCTGCCTGTCTTTATCCATTTTCTCCCTCTAGCATACAGAGTTCTAGCAAAGTTGGACAATAAGGATATTATCTTTGTGTTTTGGTTTAATAATTTGTTTTTGCAATCTAGACTTTTTGTCAATGCTTCTGTGCAGAATTATTTATACATTACAGGTGCAAAGAGAATGTGCAGAATGTAAGAAGGAATGATGTCTTACGGTTAAGTAGGGCAGTAAACAAATGTAAGCCTTAGGTGTGGAATGGGCATCTAGAGAAATTAATGGCCGTGGTCGAAATCCTTACTCTTTGTACATTGTCATGGATGTAAGATTCTTTTTTTAAATAATACATTCTAGGTAATGTGACGGAAGTACAAAAAAGTAAACACATATAATTAAAGCATTAAAGGAAAATGTAACTGGGTGAATAGCATACGCTAACGGTAGTGAAGTACAAAAATAGTTCTAGATTCTTATAAATATATTTTTCCTTTGTAAACAACAATACTCAGGACGACACAGGCACGCTGCATAGTATAATAATGATTGATAAGAGACTGATTGGATAATTGTCAGATTTGGCATTTATTTGTTTTCCATATAAAAAAGCAAGAAAGAAAGGAAATGAAATGAAAAGCAGACGATTCATTACAGCAGCGGCAGGGATTAGGGTATGAAGATAAGATCCCGCTTCAGAAAAGGTTTCGAGTTTCCCGCATTGTTCCCCACACAGCCGCATATTGATTAAGGTGCAGGCTGGTTTAACCAACAGGTCGCTTGTGTCAGTGCAGACTCACATTCCTGCAAGGGGGTTTGGGTTACCCGACCCGGGCCTGCTCACGCTACGAGCCGCGTGTAGATGGTTGAGAACAGTCACGGGGGGTGGCTGTGGCATGTTGCACAAAAAAAAAACAGGAAGAAGTGGGATGAGCCAAGGCAATGTTTTTGATGGGGGCAAGAAGGTAGATTCAGGTAATACCTGCAGTTCTTTTAGAAGAAAGGAAGGAGCCTGGATTCGTTTTGTGCCCCCTGCATTCAGGTCGTCCCCTTCTCCACGTTCTCCCCCTCTTGTCTCCTCTCCTCTCCCTCCGAAGGCCTGCTGCATTGGTTTATATTGCTGATGATTAACTAAATGGAGGTGACGGTCTAGGAGAGCAGGTCTGCTGCAGGTTTTGCCTTTCATGAGTCGTGACTGACCGAGTGGAAGCTGGAACCTTCTCAAGCACTTGGGAGAAATTTGAGATATTTTTCTTTTTCTTTCCTTCACCCTGCCCGACGTACATTTTAATACTCTTTTCAATACGGTAAGGTTACAGGTGCTCTTTTTACTTAGAACATATTTTTCTTTCGGGCTGGTCCTTCTTCCTTGTTCCCTCGTTCCATTTACGTCGCTCACTCTCTCCCTTTTTGTCAAGGTCTGCTGAAAAAGTAAATAAGAAAAATACTCTATTCCCATGGCTGAAAATTATGTTAGAGGATTATTGTTGTAATTGTTTATACTGTATTCCTAGAAATAAATAAACAAACAAACAAATAAATAACTTCTAGCTGATAATTAAACTGAATGGTTTATTTAACTACAGCGTGTTTTAAAATAATTACAGTGGGTTTTGATAGGGAGCCAAATGTATTGTTTTTAATAAGAACATCTACTTATTAAATAATAAATATAATAGATGGCTAATATAATCATTATTATTTGATTAATGTGTCTGTGTATTTTACATATTTTGTTGATTGTTTTATGTATTGTGTGCCCCTGGTTAATTTGACTTACTTCTTGCTTATGCAAGACTAGCATGTAAGATTTGAGAGCGCATTGAGTGTGTTCTACCTCTGAACTGGATAGCGCCGCCAAAATGGGTGTGAAGTTGCTCATGCACCTGTGAACAACTGCAGTTATTGAGTAAACTCCTGGGGACCAGGTGACCTTCTGTCTACAGAAACGAGTCACAGGTCAGTTCAGTCCAGCATTCCAGTGGGGACTGGAGCAACACAACCACGCACTGGGAAATCTAGTACTAAACTGAGTACCCAGAGTAGGCAAAGTAACTGCTCACTGTTAATAATATTGTTTCAAGAACCTGTCTGTTTTTTTTATTTGGTTTTTTGTTACTCTGGTAAATTTTCTCTCTATTTTTCCCACAATTTAAGGTTGTATGTAGAATGCAGATGGGGGTATAAGGTTCTGCAGGTTGGCCAGTTTTGCGCTCTTCAAGGAGAATAAATAGGGCTTGGAATCCTTTGAAGTCCTTTGTAGCTGCTGTCGGTAGTGAGGCGAGCTGCCATTTTAGCTCAGCCGGCAGTGCCGTAAACCAGACCAGTCAGAACAGGTACAGCCAATCATTAACAAGCAAGCGGAGAAGGCCACACTTCTGTGACAGCGCAGCTGAGCGCGGGCGCCGCAGCCCTGGGCCCCAGTCTGCTGGAAAACTCTCCTACTTCTCCTCAGGAGCTGCGGGGTCACGTCAGGTTAGGGTTCTCCTAACACGCTGACGTTCTATTTCCTTTATTTCTGTTCCAAGAAGTAGGAAACCGTGGAACTTTGTGGGAAAGGGCTACTTACATTCTGAGAATCCCAGTGGAGCTCAATACATGTTTTGATATATGTTTATTTTTTAAAGCATTTTTATAAATAGGTGCTGGGGGGGGGGGGGGGTAGGAATAAGGGGCAAGTACTTGTGGGGTGTGTATACGGTTCCATTCAAGACATTCCATCAGTTCCATAGGATGCAAACACGCTAAAAACTATAGCAATAATTAGGAGTTTAGCAGGTTTAAACTATATCGATTAAATTTTTGTGGTTGATTCATTTGTGGCAAGGATTCAATAGTCCTGTTTGGGAAGGTCATCTCCATCTTACGAGGCAGTCTTGGATGTCACTGCTTTCTCTAATACTGCCTGGTAATGATGATGATGGTTCTCCGCTGGCATCACGGAACCTCCGGGGGCAGCCCCCCCCCCCCCCCGATCACCCTCTAAACGTCCCGTTAAGGTCACTCAGAAGCTTGGAGATGCCGACTGCCACGTTGCTTATTTTCTGACTTGACCTGGTTTTACAGGCCGGCTTTGGAAATGCACATTAATTCTTGCTGTAATGCCATTGCTATTTAATAAGCTGCTGAACTCCCTGCCTAGAACGGATGCCTAGCATTCATCTTACCAGAGAGTGCTGGACTGTTCATCTCTACTCTAACACTGTCTGGTAACGATGTATGCTGGGCATCGACTTGCACTACTGCAGAGGCCCCACGGCCCAGAAACTGCTACCAGACATGATATAGATTTATTAGCGAATGGGAACCCCTACAATGTAATTACTATTACAATTATCTTACCTATTACGTAGTAAAAGAATTTTTTACATATATTTCCCTTTGTAGTTATGATATTTATAGAAGTGGTGTCAAGTAAATGACTTTGTTATTCAATCTATTGTGTAAACAAGGACTAACCTCTTTCATACGTGTAGCATGCAGGAAAATCGCCTTCGGACTTTAACGGGGAAATCGTGACCAGACCCGGCCTCCACAGTTTGTTTCTCCTGTTTCTTACAGCTGTACTGTTTAATTGGCATCATTTTAAAGGCAGAGAATGATTGATTCACTGGGATGTATAATCAGGCGCTCACTGAAAAGCCTCTGTTTGGAATAAAAACCGTTCCGGCTTCATTCCTTTAAGATGGTAGCTGCTTGCTGGCAGTTGTGTCATAGAGACACAATACACATATATTTCATGAATTATATTATATTAACATACAATAATATTAATGTTAAATTAAGTTATAATAAGAAAAAAATGGAGGTTTTGTTTCTTATTCTCCAGATACATTCAGCATACTTCTTTTTAATCGTTTCATAAATGAATATATTTTCAGAGGGCAGAGCTCAATGTGAACTAAAAAGCATTTGCGTGTCAGGTAGACTCAAGCAAATGGAATGGCCAAAATCAAACAAAGATTCAGCGTTGGTTTCTGTGCGTGTAGCCTAGCTGCATGTGGGCGTGAGAAGCCCTTTTGTCTCCTGCTTCATTTACTTCCCGTCTCTTGTAGGTGTCAGTATTCCTTCCCGCCCAGCCGGAGTCAAAGAATACCGGTCGGTTGACTGTTACAACAGTCCCGCTGACAGGTGATGTAAGTCATCATGTGGGTGGGTGGGGGG
>JAODUD010000127.1:17627588-17639091 GCA_026784285.1 Stomatorhinus walkeri
TTTGTCTCCCATTACTGCAATATTTTATGTACAGCTGTGCTAAATCAACCTTCACACTCAGCTCTGACTGATGGAACCGCAATCAGTGAAGACCGGGGGCCGCGTGTATATAGGCAGGAAACATGAAATGCTATTTTAGCCAGGGCTTCAGTTTCATTGTCCAACTCCTGTAAATGGCAAATTACTATTATTTGAGTAAAAATATATAGTCAAACATTGACTGTATGTATTTGTGTAGAAATGTTATGCTGACATTTGATATTTCAGCTCTGGAGCCTACTATAATCAATACCTATACTGATTACATTAATCTAAAAATTAGATTGTTTCAGTTTTTTTTGCTTGTTATTTCTTTTTTGGTGAGAAAAATACACAAAAAAAGGTTCAAAAAAAAAAAAACCTTTTTCACAGTACCCCCTGGCTGGACTTTACCAGAGAAGATCGACTTATGTCCCCGCACTCTTCCACAGGCCTTCGGCAGGCGCCATCTACAGGTAGAGAAGCAGTGGTGTCACACACCAGGATATACACTTGTACGTAAGTCATAGAATCATCTCAGGACGTCCCAGCGTGCTGCAAACTGAGTATCCACCTGTTTTGTTCATTTTCTTCATATGCCTCTTCATGCATGGAATGATGACTTGTTTGCAGGACACAGCTGAGAGAGGGATCAGCAGAATGAGGCTCAGCACATACAAGATTAGGCCTTTAAAAGAGAAGAAAGCAAAATTGTCTACTGCTCCACATCCCTGTGTAGGAATTGACAATAATTTGACACCTTAAATGTAAAATGTGACACAAGAGAAACAGCTCACCAGAACCGTAGCTGGTATCATTTACACTTTTTGTTGTTGTTGTTGTAGTTGTCGTGTGGCTTAGGTGGAGTACGAGGGTCGAGTTGGTGGTAGCGGTTGTGGGGGACGTCTCTGCACTTGTCAGACTGCTGCGACTGTAGTTCATGTTTACGCTGCTAAGTACGCCAGTCTGTGTCACCTCTGAACCATTATTACAAACGACATCTGAGGATTTTGAGCCGCCAGTCTTCACTCCCCACGGTGCGCAGCTGGGGAAAGACAAAACGGTTTCAAATTTTTTTTTCTCTAGTTAACCAGTAAACTTGACAACAAATGGATGAATGTCACAAAAAAAAAACTGAAATATATGACATTACGTACTCCTTCCATTTCACACACTGCGTGTCAGGTTTGCTGGTGAAATATCCATAACCGCATTCTAGACATTGCACACCTGAATCTGAAAGGAAATTTTTTTTAAAAGCATAATTTTCTCTGTTATATAAACTGTGCTTCCAGTAAACCTCCATACTAAATATTTCATTAAAATTTATTTTTTTCCAAGAGTGTTGAGTTGCCATTTTATTTCAGGAACTACTTTCAAATTATCACTTCAGTAAACTTACTGTTCCAGATAACATACTGTACATGTAGCCAGTAGTATCATTAGACACAACCCTTAGCATTTTAATAACATATATAAAAAGATTCACATTTAAATACCTGTTAACCCAGATCCTTCAGGACATTGGCACAAGTCATTCCTCTCATCTACGGGGATGAATCCAACACGACAGCGACACTTTACATCAGCTGTCTTAGTGCATTGCTGGATATACTCACTTCCACTCTCTAGACATCAAAATAGGAAATATATGGTTCCAGAGTTAAGGAGCGATATGTACAGAAGTAAAAACAGCAGTACAGTGATTTTTGTTCAGTTCATTAGACCACTATTAAATTATTAAATTATTCTAGTGCACACAACACTTTCATTAACGATACTAGTAAAACTTTACCCCTCTCCAAAATATACTTACCAACAAAACAAACACCGCAAAGAGAACAGAATATATTGCTAGATGCGACCGGCTGGAAATGTTCGTCCTCGCAGGGTTCACACTTCTCTTTAAGATACACTTTCTTCTGTCCTGTACATATTACACAGAACTTAAACAATTAGCATAAATGTTAATGTCATACACACTTATTGTGCTGTGACAGCACACTTCAGTGACACTTCTAAAACCGACGAGTCGGATTTACTGTACCTGGTGCACAGGTGATGCCCAAGCATGGGAAAATAAAGCAGTGACACAGCAGAACGAGGCGAAGTCGCAGAGATGCCATCCCACAACAGATGTCCAACACGGAGCACTTTTGTATTTTAAGCTATATATGACTGCTTGCACTGAAGAATTCAGAAGCCAAGAGGCCGGCAAGTGTTTTTTCTTCTCAGTGAAAGAACATTTGTAGTGAAGAACTCATGCCGTTTGCCAGATTTTCCTAAGCGTGCTGATTTCTATTGGAGCAGCCAAGGGGGCGGGAACTTAGCCATGAGGGCAAGGTTCTTAGGGGAGGCTGAACTTAAGCAGCCGTGGGTAAACAAACATCAAAATGCAAGCACAATGTATTCCATTACGTTTTGTTTTATTTTTGCATACACGTATATGTAGTATATACTTAAATACTTGCATTTGTCTTGCTTGTCTATCTTGCTTGTCGTTATTTGGGGTCTGAAATAGTTTCGTACAAAAACTATGTGGTTCTGGGCGTGAAGGCAGTCTGGCAGGTATTTTTAACTAAATTGAACCCAAGACTATCAAAGATTTTGCAACATTGGAAGCAATGCTAATTCACATTTCAGTTTTTAGATGAAACATATAATGCAAGGTGAGGCTTCAACAACAGGTAAACTGTCAGGTTTCAGTTAAAAAACACAGGTCTGCACCAGTGTCCAGCACCATATCATTAACAAGAACTGATGTACTTCCTAAAGACGAACGTTCAATAGTGCACATTTTTATGGTGGGTATATGTTGTGGCTCATTCAATCTTATTAATGGGATTGATATTAAGTTATCGGCACAGGAGACCCCGGTGGAATGTTTAGGTCTAAGTCTTGGTCTAATAATGCTTACAATATTCTTTCTATGCTCTCTCAACTCCATTCCTAAAAATTTGCTAGATTTAGGGGATGCCATGCAATGGATCACCTGGGACCAAGCCGAACATGATCTAATGGTGGGAGAATAAACAGCCTTCGATTTAAGATCACAAGACTAAGGTCTGACTATCCCTCCAGTTAGGATGAAGACCATCCCTTTTATAAAAGCCGTTCCCAAAAAAAGGTCCCAGTTATCAATAAAGGGAATGTTTTGAGATGCACACCAAGTCTCTAACCAGCAGTTTAAGGAGAGTAGCCTGCTAAAGGTGTCACTTTCCCCCTTTGTTGGTAACAACAAACAAGAGATCAAATATTCTGAAGTGTCTAAATATATCCCAACAACTCACATGAACACATAATGTTAAGTCAATTGAATGAAAAAATAACACCAAATTCAGAATTTCAATTCAATTTTTTGTATGACATGCAAATAACTCAAAACAAAGTTCTAAAGGAAAAAAAAACGACAAACAAATGACAGCAACGTCTTAAAAACCTTAAATACAAACATGCCTGAATGGAGTTTGCGAATCTGTTGGTTCAACCCAAGTGATCAACTATTGGCACTAATGACCATTCATTAAAATATCTGAAAAGTCGAAACATTTCGCACGCATGACATCATCATGCATACATTACGGTGAGGCCAACCGGTTGGTCCATCCTATGGACCGTGTGGATCCCAATGCCCTAGTGCAATGACCAGGACCCTGCGCTGTAAAAATGGTGCTGTCCTTTGGATGAGATGTAAAACTGAGATCCTGACTCTCTGAGATCATAAAAAAGATCTGTGGGCACCATTTGAAAGAGTAGTACTTCAATGTCCTGGCTAACAATGCCATACCTCCATTCATCCATCCATCCATCTTCCACACCACAATCCAGTACAGACTCATTGGGGTTATACCTATCATATCATTATTTTTGGATGATTTAATCATATCCATTACATATATACACTGCATTATTATTATATATTGTTTATGAAAACTTTTCAACTGAATAACATTTCCTCTGATATGTAATATATCTAATTACCTATAAAACTGAAAATAATTTTATGATGATGATGATGAAGGTGATGATTGTTGTTATTATTGTTATATTTTTTTATTGTAGGGCTTTGTGGAATTACGGGGATACACAGTGATCTGGGAGTTTTCCACGAGGCTCCATGATGTTGACATAACCCGAATGAATCCTGCCAAGGAGTCTGTACACTGCCTGAACCTTTCATCTAACCATGAGTGGGCAAGAATCCCACTCAATCAGTATTTTTCAGGTGTCTTAATGTGAAGAGTGTCTTAATTGGAGCATGTACGACACGTCAGAGGTTTCTGGGTCGGATCAGTTCAGGTCCGGTTGGGGAGCATCAGGGCGTTGCCGCACCCATCACATGATGAAGCATCTTGGGATCCCGGCTGGCGACCCCCCAGGCAGATACACGGTCCAGCTCCACCCTCCAGAAATGCCCATCTATCTGCCGCAGCCAGGTGTTACGTGGGCGTCCCCTCGGCCTGGTCCAGCCGCTTGGGTCCTCAGCAGTGAGGATCCTGCGAGCCGGATCACCCTCAGGGAAACGCGCCACATGGCCGTAGCGCCGTAACTGACGGATCACCCTCAGGGAAACGCGCCACATGGCCGTAGCGCCGTAACTGACGGATCACCGTCAGGGAAATGCGCCACATGGCCGTAGTGCCGTAACTGACGCTCCCTCACAATGCAGGCAATGTGCCTCAGTCGGGACTCCTCTAGCAACCGCTCATTCCACACAAAGTCAACCCAGCGGTACCCAAGGATTCTCCGCAGAGACACAGTGCCTAAGGAGTCCAGTCTTCGTCTCAGCGTCCATGTCTCCCAGCCACACTGCAAGACAGGGAGCACCAAGACTCTAAAGACCTAGACCTTCATCCACTTGTAAAAATATCGGGAACGCCACACACCCCTTACCGGCGACCTCATGACCCCCCCACGCCCTCCCAATCCATCTGCTGACTTCAGAGGAAGAGTCACCACAGGCATCGACATTCTGCTCACAGACAGACACACTACTGCTGGCTGTGCCTAAGAAGTCATTAAAGGCCTGGATTTTGGTTTTTATCCAGGATACCCGCAACCCCAAAAACCCCGGCCCACTCCCCAGTCTGCGTACCTCAGAGAGCGCTGCCACTGAAACACAGAGTTTACAAGCTCCCCCGACAGCAGAGATGGTCATCTTGCCAGTAAAACAAGACGCTCCACGCGCCTACCCGGATGGGCCGCCTGAAACTGGGACCCAAGTGGCGCCATGTAGCAGACGACGCCTCAGCACCACACCAACCCCGACCCCCGACAGGCCTGACCCTATTGGCTGTCCAACGGTTTTGACTCTTCCAGGGATGAGACTCCCAAAAGCTTTCCCCCATCCCCTTCATGACGCGTGCAGCCTTCCTGCGGGCGGCTGCAGCAGAGCTACAGTACACCTGCAGAGAGCAGAAGGGCGTCACGCCTGTTTGACCCTAACTGCTGCAATCCCGTCACGGACCCCCAAATTTTTTCCCTGGAAGTTGGAGGACCGCTTGTAAGGCTGGATGCACCCTAACTTCATACCCATTCTGATTTCCCATTCTCTCAAAATCATGGTCAAAATTGTTGCATGTTTTTCGACAGTCCGGCAAGGAGTAGACCATATTTACAGTAATCTTTGGGAAAATGTAAAATCATGACATACTGACATATTGATACATGTTTAGAAATAGACAACTGCCTTTGCTACTGACACATTGTCATTGGCTAATTTTGCAATTGCAAACATAGATGGTAGTTAAATTCTAGGCCAGGTAAAGGAAAAGAATAAACATAAAAAAAACTAAATAAATAAAAGAAGTGGGCATTACGGACCAAAGTCTAGATTTAAAGTCCCCCTCCTGCAAATTAAAGCTTTAAATGAATGTTTGCCTCGTTCGCAGTGATGCAGTTTCATTCCCAAATCTGATTCAGCACGCTGCAGCCACAAAGTCGGCTGCTTTTAAGGGCTAGTGGGGAAGAACAGAAGCTCAGAAAGCCACTGTGATCTTAATCAGCACCCTTTTCCACTAATTTGCCATTTTTAACATAGAAATTGAAATTGATTCGAAAAAATCAAGAGATGTCTCTTACTGCAGAAATTTCCACAAATCGACATCATTTCCTCCCCGCTGCATTTCCTTAGTTGCTGCCACCTGAGATATCATCACTATGTTCCGGTAATGCAGGTTGCTGTTTTCCCACATAAATATTTTTAGCTGCATAAACTGAAAAGAGTGGTTTTGTTATTATCTTAAATTAACCACATTACAGATGAATTTCTTTGCTACCGATGAGGTTTTCTTAATCAACCCACTAATTTCATTTCAATACCCACAAAATTCATTGGGGACACAGAACTCTAACAAAACACCGAACTTCGGGTTCATTACACCCTGGATGGGATGCTGGATACTTATAGGGCTTCATTACCTATTCAGTCACAGTAGTGTTTCCGTTTCACCTAAAATTAATCATCCGACTGCAGCAAGGTAGTGGACTACTAACTGAAAAACTGGTTTTGTCATCTAATTCAACTGACTTTTTAGGTCTCAAGAGCCATGCTCTTCATGTTTTATATTTTCTTATATGTTTTTGGAAGAAAGACGAAAGCTCACCAAATGTCATGTTCACTTTTGTAATAAATGAATATTAGATATATCCATACATCTGCCATAGGTGCTCAAGCACATAGTCATTTAATGTACATTAGACAGATAATAGGGAAAATTTAACAAATTTAAGCCAAATGAATGCCTTGGAACTGTTAATGATAAAATTGCCCACTTAATCACGGCAATTTACCTTGGACTGGACATTCTATCTGGTTAATATTAAATTTACTAGATCCCCAGTGAAGTACAAAAAGTGCATTAGAACATTACTTTATTCCCAGAATAGTTTCTAAACTAACACCTTTTAGGATAACAAGAAATTTCAAAGTTTTTATATATATATATATATATATATATATATCCCTTAAAAGCACTGGTACTTAAATTTTTGTGCGTAAAATTATGTTAACATAATGTTAAAATTTACTACAAAGAGATTAAGTATGCCAAGAATGTAAACCCCAGCAAACTTTGTCTTTCCTTTTTAGGTCATCATAAAAAAAGTGGGGTGGGGGGGGGAAACAACTCGCCTGTGCGGGAACCGGAAATTCTCTGCCTGTCAAATCAGTGGAGGCTGAGCTTAAAAATGCTTGCAGAAAGGTGGAAATTACGTGTTTTATATGCCCTGCAAACCCACACAGAAGCAGGCTTCCATTCATGAAGCGCTACCTTTTTTCTTGCGCATTATTTTACTAGAGCTATATAAAATATTGCAGGTTTACGCCTAAATGATACGGTGTTTTACTCTGTAGGCCAATAAGTCCAGGTTTCCTTGCCCAGACACACCTCTAATGTCGCGTTTTCCAATCCAGTCCCTTTTTTCATGAATAGTGTCATAGTGTAAGATTCTGGGAGAATCAAAAACCTACTTCTTTATTTATCTATATGTGTCGTATACTGTCCTCCATGTTTGGTTAATCTTCATAATATGTTTGCATTTGTCTTTTGGGAAAAAGTTAAGTTCCTCTGTAATTCATCAGACTGCCTAGCATGCCAAAAACCTATGCAGGCATGCAGCAGAGTGTCAGGTATAAGGAAAATAAACATATTGAAATAGTTCGTGGTTTTCTTTCATTTGTCTACTAGCATTTAAGCCTTTTACAGTTATGTAAATGATTGACACAAGTACATATAATTTTTATAAAATCATTGCTATTCCAAGTCATGATAGTATTGTTTTAAATTATTCTTCTCATGAGATCTGAAAGATCTGGACCAGAAAGTAATGAAGTGGAAAAAGTTTCATTTTTTAAAAAAGTTCTGTATTCGAATTGGGATAATTTGAAATGATCTATACGATCTATACTTTTAAGGCAGGAAAAGATTCATAAACATATGGTAAATCAAAACAACATTTTAAGACAAAAGACAACATTATCTTTTCTCATGGAAAGTATTTTGATAAATATTTGACTTATTCTTCAAGCATAATTTAACTTTGCATTGTAACTTTAATGGACAACAAGATTTAACAGAACCCACACTTCAGCGATGAAGCATATTTTAACATAAAAGTACTTCTGTATCTCTAAGGAAATAAAAATCCTTTAAATTAGAAACGAAATATAATAAATCCATCCCTCTTCCAGCTGCTTATCCTGAGCAGGGTTGTGTGGGAGACCAGGAACCTGAGCCAGGCATTCTGGGACACAAGGCTTGGGTACACGCTGTATGGGATGGTAGTCCATGTCATGGTATATTTAAAGATGCCCATTAGCTTAACTGCATATCTTAGGACAGCTGAAGAGAACCTGCACAGTGTGGAGGTGTGTAGCAATGGTGCTACCCATTGTCCCACCCCCCCAATATATCCTCCTGAGACCCCATCCCCATCCATTTATGTCCATTGTAGTGGACTTGTTCTTTTTGCATCTATCTTTTCACTGATGTAAGGAAACATATTTATTCCTGTTGTACACGAAAGAGGACATACTGTGCAATTAAAATGAAAATTAATTAGAAAAAATCTAAATTGTAAGATGTCTTACTTCCTCCAAAGACAAATAATTGAAAGACACTTTTTTCCTTGCGTCTCAGGAGGATATACTACGGTCATGTAGAAGCTGATGAGTAATTGCATAGGTTGGCCAGTAGGGGAAAGGGAAGCCGCTTTTGAGTGTAAGGACTTTGAATTGACTTGAAAGCAGTTATCCTTCCAGTTTTTGCGTGGCACACTTGATGCGGCTGTTCTCTCGGAGGTTACGCAGGCGAGCGTTGCGACTTGTTATCTCCTCTACGTAGGTTAAGGGGAACCAGCCCTGCTCTCCGTCACATAACCGAATCCCCTCAACCCAGCCTAGGAAAAAAAATACACACATATGTTAACCAGTGATCGCCAGAAATAGAATTTAAAAATAAATACTAAAAATAAAAAGTTATATAGTATTTAGGTAGTATTGTTGTGTTACCATCACTGGTGATATTCTTAGCTTGTAAAACATCTGCCTTCTCCAGTGAAAGCTCATCGTGTTCAAGAGCTTGGTAGCTCTTGATACATTGCACTTGAGCAATATCTGTAGGTGAGACAGAAACAGAGTTTCCAAGAACTACAGCAGGATGTCAAGATGGCTAATCTAATCCTTTGCAACATTAGCAATGAGTTGCATGCGGTGCCGAAATGTGTGTGTGTGTGTGTGTGTGTTGGGGGTAGGCATGTGACTACAGTTCATCGCATTGAATAGGCATGTAAGTCCCTTGTTCCCCTTATAATTTATACATTGTTATTTGTTCTAATTGCCTCCAGCAAATCAGACCACATGGACGCTAAATACCCTTTTGTATTTACTGCAATAACATTTTAGTAATATTAAGATGCCATTTGTGTTGTGCTGCTCCTGTCTCCCCCCCCCCCCACACTTCTTCCTGAAAAGGAAAACTTCAGCGACCAGTTCATTCTCCTTGCTCAGTCCCAGTGGCCTGTCAGTCTGCCCAGTAGCTGTAATGTCTCTCACATCAGCAAAATACACTGACATAAAGGATAACATGGCATCGTCACTCATTGAATGCTGTTGAAGAATCAAAGGGAAAAAAAAACATGCTTCTTGAGAAGGTCCTTCATCTGTGGAGTTAGAAAGCACTTTTTAAATAGATGGTGGAAGGACAGGCTGAGGGCTCTATGGAGGTTTGAGCTGTCATGGATCATGCCTCACCATCTACTGACCTCCATTCTCACTAATCTGATCCCCGCTTGTCTCTGGATTTGAAGGGACCATGGCTGTGATCCAGCGTTGCTTTTCACTCCTAAGGGTATACAAAATTAGACCAGCTGTCGGGTTTCTCTTTTGCATTCTGCCCCGGCGTGAACTCCTCATGAACTGCTCATTTTCCCTTTAGGTTCGTAAGAACAAAAGTTTCTGTAAAGACTGACCTAGAATTGACGAATTACAAAAAACACTTGGCCATTCAAAGCAAAAAAACTAGCATGCGTTTACAAGGCATGCAAGTTCATCCGGCTGCAGGTTCCGGCTTTAGCAGATGGAGAACGCTGCCATTCCTGACTCACTCTGTGCAAGCCTTCAGCAGGATCTGATGTTTAAGCAGCTGCCCCTCACACAGCTGTAGGTGGAAGATATACCCTGAGATGCCCTGTAGCTTCTGGCTGATGTCCTGAACTTTCAGCTCTGTGATTTTGGCATGCACGAAGACCATGAATTTCCACATGCTGTGACAGAGCAAACAGGCAAGGTAAATTTATTCATGGGTCCAGGTGAATCTAGGCCATGTGCACTACCAGTCACATGCTTTTGCATACCACAAGTTATTGTTTTTTTTACCTCTTTTCCATTTATTTCATAAACTGCATACGTTTTATTCTTAGTAACCATAGGAAAGTTGCGTAAAGTATAAATGAAAATATAAGCCAAATAAAACAAGTTTCCTTTATAATGTGGAAAGAGTGTGTAACAGTGCATGCATCCAATGAACTGGCTGTGTGGTGATGGCAGAGTCAAATTCAAGGCTGTTCTTTAACTTTAAATGCCCTAGTTGTGAGTTTCCTCCCATGATACAGTGCGGTATTTAATGTCCCTTGTAGATAGAACGCCTCATATTGTTTCTGCTGTTAGGGGAGGTTAGTTTGATGAATAGAATGAAGAATGCTGAGTAGCCAATGTTAAGTGAGTGGCCTGCAGATGCAGCCAATCGTAGTGCGCGTAAAAAACTTTTGCTTGGCAGTATATTTTTGGGAAAAAAAAATCAATGTTTTATTAATGCATATAAACAGAACGGACATAGCCGTCTTCAAACACTCACTCTTTTCTTCGTGACAGCAAAAGGCAGTCGTTAAACAGATGCAGGTAGACTGGCCGGGTCGGCAACTTGAATTTGGACCCTGAAATGCTCATAGTCTGCGTGTCCACTTCTAGCAACTCTCCATGTTTCACCAACCAGCGGGACTGAGAAATCAGGGGGAAAATCTGAAGACAAGAAATAGCGATACTTGTGAATATGCAGCAATGTTGTATTAGATATCCAGAAAATAAATACTTACGGGAACATTTCAGGTCAAAATGAATGAGATCAATGGGTATCTTTTGAATTTTCTGAATAGATACAATGCAGACCATGTTCTGGATCAGTGTAGCATATGAATCTTAAAACAGAAGTGTTATATACCTTTCGTGGGTGGCTATATAGGGTAGGGGTATCAAAATGTGCTGGCCAGCTGCAATTCTGCTTCAACATGCTCCTTCAAGTACTTCAAAAAACGGGGGAATGAGTTGGAATGAAAACCAGCAGATACAAGTCGCTCCAGGAACTGACTCTGATCTAATGGCGACAGAAGTATCAGAGGTACACTACCAGTGAAAAGTTTGAGTACACTTGTTGAATATTTGGTTATTTCATAATTTTACGTCATACAGTTTTCATAGAAACTTTATATA
>JAODUD010000127.1:17639121-17649816 GCA_026784285.1 Stomatorhinus walkeri
CAAGCGCAAGCCCACTTATAGGCCCTTCACCGAGGAGAGGCGGCGCCAAAAGCGAGCCCACTTATAGGCCCTTCACCGAGGAGAGGCGGGGCCAAGGGCGAGCCCACTTATAGGCCCTTCACCGAGGAGAGGCGGGGCCAAGGGCAAGCCCACTTATAGGCCCTTCACCCGAGGAGAGGCGGGGCCAAGCGCAAGCCCACTTATAGGCCCTTCACCGAGGAGAGGCGGGGCCAAGGGCAAGCCCAGTTATACGGGGCCCCAGCTGAGGCCAACAAACCAAGTAAAGGAAATCATTTTGCCTGCTACTGCTTGGTCACTGTAATGCACATGCAGAGGATTGATAGCTTGCTGACCTTTCCAGACTAGCTAGCATCAAACGCTAGCAATGTCACACAGGTAACGGTAAGTATCTGATTTAACAAAACCAAATAGATGCTTTTTTTGCACATTGTAAGGACTATTTCATAAAATAAATTAAAACTGCAAAATTCTAATATCATAATGATCATAATGAACTAAATCTTATTAGCCAGTATGGCCAAATATCTGTAGCGATAAACAGCCGCATAGCTGTAGCTATTCTTTTAGTCCAGTCTGAATTTCCTGGCAGAAGTGCCTTAATTGCTGTGTTATGTCTGAATTCATGGCTGCATCCTTCAATGAACATCGTCTGCGCACCCATCTTGAATTCTGAGTTTGGGTTTTCTGACGTTTCACTTGAAATTTCCATCTCAGAATTTTTTACTTCCAAGTTCTATAGGAACACAGCAGTAGTTAAGAACTTATCCCATGTTCGTTCATCATTAATTGATCATAACGATTCGTGTATTTCATACAGGAATTATATTAATGCATGATTTTTTGAATAGTAACTGAGTAACTAATGTATGTGTAAATCTTTGTCTGTGAAGCTAATGAGCTTGTCACCTCTGTGTTTCACAAATACATGGCAGTTGGACCCATATATTTAAAGATTTGTCTTAATAGTCCATAATACCAAACTCCATCCTGTTAATAGATGAGTATTCACCGTCTAACACATAAGAAGTTATGGCTTCAAGCAGGTGCACTCAAACTTTTGAATGGTACTGTCAGTAATAGGAAAGTTAATAATTTTGTAATATAGCCCTTTCACTTCACAGCAATGCCTCAAAAATAATGTATGAAAAGTAAAAATAAAAATGAGCTTGTGGACATTGTTCCATAACAATAATTATGAATGATTTCATGGCTATCATTTACAACTAAGTTATACCTGTAACATTTCTCAATAATATCACATTGTAATATTTTGCTGTCTTCACATTTTTTTTGTATTACAGTTAACTTGCTACTCTGTCTTTTTAAAAATATTTTAGTGGCATTCCTGTGATCTATTTTGTGACATATTCTGAAGTCTGAATGCATTCCTAATTGACACGTTTTAACAGTTCTGATTCCACCACAGTATTCACATTGACTTTAAAAACAGTTTTTCCTGGAAAGAAATATCTTCCCCTACCTTGCCTTCAAAGTGGATTTTCTTATTCAGGTGAATGAGCTCTTCTGTTCTCTTCATTGATTGGACACTGGAGTTACACTCTTTTATTATCTTTAAAATTTGAGAAAGTGGACATGATTTATTTTCAGTGGAATAACTGTTGTCCACTAATGTAATACATTAACTTAGGCCTATTTTTTGCACGTAAGAAACTATTTCATTGCCCAAGAAATTATAAAGGAATGAGTAAATGACAGAAAATTGATTATAAGCAGGCATTTAAATGTTAATAGTGTGTGATTGAGATGTAATAATCTATGAATAGCTATTCTACAATAGACTGGGAGTTTCACTGTGAATCAGGCAGAATAAAACTCCCCTTATAGCTACTCAGAAGTCATTTATCCATAATTGATGGAGCACCTTTTTGAGCTCATTAAAGGCCTTTGTGGCGGTATCTTCATCTCGAGACCCCGGGGCGGTTCGCTTTAGGATATTCTGGAGAAAAATGAAAATATGAAGAATATGTTTGCCGTGGTGAAAGTTCATGGGAGTTTTTACTGTGAACATCAATGACTAATGAAAACAGGGCATCATTTTCCAGTGCAGTCTCGCTTATCGGACATAAACGGGCCGGCAGAACGTCAGATAAGCGAAAATTTCGGATAATGGGAGGTGTTAAGACAAATAACCTAATAAACATCAAACTGTTATAATTTTACACATTTCGAACCTAATAATCATACTCGTCCAACGCCAAGTCCTCAACTACCTTCTGCATTGTCTCTTCCTTGTCCAGTGTCTTGATTGCCTCAAGTTTTTGTTGCATCGAAAGAACTTTCTTTCTTTTCATCGCCATGCATAAATTTCAACTTTTAAACAACACAACAACGTTTGTCAAATTAACACACATAGACACATACGCATGTAACAGACGCTAAGCCGATCCGCATACAAAGATAAACTGCACTGCACTGAGCACAGTGAGTGAGTGAGGGTGGGGCGAATGGCAGACATGAGTCACAGTGTAGACGAGCGCACCACTGTACAGTGGGGGGAACTAATTAGCTGTGGTAGAGTCAGGAGCAACAAAACATAGACTAAAAAATAGACCACGCCCACGCGGACAACTTGCAGTTCTTGTTGCCGATTGATGCATTTTTTTCTTTTACGGTGGGGCGTCGGATAATACGGAATGTCAGATAAGCAAAGGTCGGATAAGCGAGGCTCTACTGTATGTGCATCTAAGATGCTTCTGTATTTGCAATTCATTAGCATATACTGTAAGTGTTTTATCCAGTCCAGTTAATGTAAATTTGAAGCTGAATCTTTTTCACTTCTTTCATCACGCTACTTGATTTTGATTTTACCTGCCGTAAGGTTTATTTTGACTGCTGCTTGGTGTCCTAAGTAAAGAATTGGAAACGAAAAGTGTTTTAATCTTATTTAGTTATTAATTATCAAAGCAGCTCTACCTCCACCAACATTTTGAGGCGTGTGATCCTCTGGAAAGGAAGGATGAGGAATGAAGTGAGGGGGAGCCGTTGACAGGTGGGATGTTCCTCTAGACGAGCCAAGATGCCAGGAAAGCGAGGATTCTCCTGTCTAAAACAGAGGGGAGGGTCATAGGTACGATTTGGGTGGATGCTGGGACCATGCAGAGAGCCTCCCTACGGAGAGAAGCTTACTAATGGTAACAATGGCACCTCAGAAACACCACTGCCTTTATGAAAATCAGCCCTACATGTAAACTCTATGTTCTCACAGAAGACGTTGATAGGTCTGTTCCTGATAGGCCTGGTTGGTGACGTAGGGCAGGTAGACCCTGCGCAGGGCCGGGCAGTGCGCAAGGACGATGTCACACACGTCAAAGCGCAAGATATCCTCCTCCAGACGCTGCTCCAGGTCCTGCAGAAACCTGAAAAGGGGGGCTGACATCACAATCACTAGGGTCACAAACTAGTGGAGCTTATCTCTTAGCCTGCACTGAGCTAACCTGGTGTGGAAGAGCCTGTTGGTGCATTCTTCACCCCTCCAGGCAGAGGCTCCCTCAAAAATTCACTATTGTGAACATCTTTGTTAAATCGACCATTTGAGGGCTAAGAGCGACCGCGCCATGATCGGATATGACGATCAAACAATAATCGAGATAATGAAACGTTGGAAGGACGCGAAGCTGGTAGGGAGCTGCGTAGGCGTGCAGTGGGACCGGGTTTGAGGTTGGGGGTTTTCTGCCCAAGACCAGCCCATTTTCTCTTCGTTCTGAAGGAACTTTGAGAAATAATGCCAGCAGTTCAGGTTTTATTAACCCAACAAATTTATTACTGATGAACATAAATAATAACTATCATTGAATTGTTCAAGCAATCTGACTTTCTCAGGCCCGCCTGGTCTCTTTTTAACATTGTGGGGACTAATCCAAGCACACGCACACACTGCTATACCTCTCACTGACATCCTTCACTTCAGGCAGCTTGGAGAACAACCAGTGCCTGTCCTGGCTACTGAGACACTCCGCCAGCTCCCGGGACATCATGAAGTGGTCCACGACGATCGTCAGGCTGCGGCCGTAGGAGGCTTCGGATGTCACCAGCTCAAATTTGGCCTGCCATGGTAGAAGAAACAGCCTCTCTGCATTTTAACCTCCCGGTTATTCCACGGCATTTCTTGCTGAATACCATGCATTACTTTAAATCCATTACCGTCCATTACTTAAACTGTATTATTTGATTACATTTCAATAAAAGATGTTCACACTGATCGAGAGCTGGACAAGCATAGGATTCGTGCACCGGTGCATCTGCCTACCAGCTCTGTGGATAACGAAAACTGGAGAAAATAGACCTGAGAGTCCCCAAGGACCACGCTGAGAAACACTGTTATAGACTATAAGAGGAACCTATTATCCCTGGGAAAAAAACAGATTATAGGAAGAAGGAATGTCTGGAAAAGCCATGAACTGGGGCCACGTTAAAGCCAAACCCCTGAAGGTGCAAATCACTGATCTGCTCCGCCTATAACCCAACAATGGCAATCATGTATCGAAAATTACCGGGGCTTTATTTGTCCTTTCAGTTCGCTGCCTTATTTGGCATCCCCACCCTTGCTTTTCCCTCTCACCTCCTGTAGTTTCCGCTCCTCGTTGCTGAAAGTGTCCAATGTGCCACTAGTGCGGACGTCTGGAATGTCCTGCCACAAGGAGAAGGCTGAGCCCCATGAGGAACGGAAGGAGCTGGCTGGAGATAGGTTACCCGGGGGCGTGGCTTCTCCTGCCACTTCTCCTAACCCCTCCTCTTCACCCCCAGGCTCCGCCCCCTGTTGTCTCTGGATTTCTCTATTGATGGCGACGTCACTGTACTCCTGGTACAGTAGCACTGAAGGGAAGAGAGGGGCAGGATGCAAATATGAGGAGTTGATGGTCTGAGTTAATCCAGATTGACACTCGCAAAGTAATTCAGTCCTAAAGGCGATGCATAAGCATGGTTCTTGTTTGTTAACATGCTAAGCATTCATCTTTAACTTATAATACGAGGGAGAAATGCATAGCATTTTTGCGGTATAAAAATTTCAGAAACTTTTCTTTGTTTCGGTTTATTATTATTAATAGCCCAATCGCTGTTGGTCTGCAAATGTATGTCTGTGTCATTTTAATTAGTCTTGTACACGTTTACTGCCTTAATAAGCATAATAATAATAATAATAATAATAATAATAATAAAGAGTAGTAACTGAGTGTGTGTGTTGTTTAAAGAGTATTCAGGTCTCAGTGGTAGTAGGAAATCCTACAGTTGGGCAGGAATCGTGAGAGGCGTTTGGGGCAGCTGAAACTGGACGGGCTGCAGGCCTCCTCTTCTATGGAGTTCTTCCTCATGCTGAGAAAGATGACAAATAAGAAAAGTCAAGGATTTCTGCTAGCATTCTATATTTCTAACAATAAAATCACTTGTATTTACCTAGTACCAATATGCTGTACACCTCTTAAGTCAGTTAAGGCAGTTCTGAGGCTAGGGATCTGTGCCAGTGACTGGAAGGTTATTGGTTCAAATCCCATGAATACACACAGTGATTCTACTCTGTTGAGCCCTTGAACAAGGCCTTTAACCTACAATTGCATCTTGGGTATGACGATAATC
Organism: Stomatorhinus walkeri; assembly: GCA_026784285.1. Taxonomy (NCBI): domain Eukaryota; kingdom Metazoa; phylum Chordata; class Actinopteri; order Osteoglossiformes; family Mormyridae; genus Stomatorhinus; species Stomatorhinus walkeri. The sequence goes on from JAODUD010000127.1 coordinate 17,644,735, forward strand.
TACATGCAGCCCTGCAAGCAGGTCCTCCAACTTGCAGGGTTGGTGGCAGGATCGGCCCTCCAGCCAACAAAAAAACCTCATACTGTTCCACTTTGGATTGATGTGGTTCTGAGTTGTCACCCACCACATGGCTGCACTGAGGTTCTCATCCCTGAGGTGATTTGTTGTGTGGTGGGTGCGGCAACACGCTGTAATCAGTGCGTGCGCCTTACCTCTGTTAAATTATGAACAAATACACTTGAGATAAAAGACGACTTACGATTCATTAATGATGAACAAACATGAGATCAGTGTATCACTTGTGTTACTCAACACTTGTTCCTTCAGAGGTTTACAGAATTAACAAATATAGTAACTACTTGAGATAAAAGATGCATTATGATTCATTAATGATGAACAAACATGAGATCAGTATGTAACTAAGACTTAGTTTGTGGTTAATTGATACATAAGTAATAGCTCAATACTATATAAAAAGTCATATTAAGTTACTATGGGTTTATACTTATTCTATTTTTATATTCATCACAGGTAGGAACCTCCTTCTGCTTCCGGAACTGTTTTATGGGGCCAGTTGAACTGAACTGAAATTAACAAGAACTGAACCTCTTAACCCCGACTGTGTGTTGTATGCATTCCATTTGCAAACATTATTAACTGTTTGGAGGAGCAAAGCTGTTTCTGTTACTAAGCAGATGCACCTAGTTAACTGGCCATTGGATGTAAATGATAAAAATATTGTGACGGTTGTAATTTTTGAGGTCACCTGAGTCTAATACTGCCTCTGTTAGCTGTCTTATCCACAGAGGGAAGAACTGGCCCTGACCCCATCGGACTGTTGGGGGCGCTGTTGCTGGTCCGCCCTAGGTCATAGTCCTTTGAGTGAGGCTTACCTAGGACAGATGGTCAGTAAGTTGTACGAGTTGGCATTTCTGAGATACATTGCACAATATCCTCCTGAGACCCCACCCATTCATTTATGTCCATTGTAGTGGACATTTTATTTTTTCATCTATCTTTTCACTGATGTTAGGAAATGTATTTATTCCTGTTGTACACTAAAGAGGACATGCAATGAAATTGAAAATAAAAAGAAATTTGAAAAAATCTAAATTGTAAGATGTCTTATTTCCTCCAAAAACAAATAACCTAAAACTGAAGGACACTTCTTTCCTTGGGTCTCAGGAGGATGTCCTGTAGCGTATTCGTCAGGGTGCATATTTTCCATGCAGCACTCTAGGCTTCGAGAGCAGGCTGGGAAACTAGCACACGCCGCCGTGGCGTTCGACTTACCGCTGGGGCTGAGACTGCGAGGGAGCTGGCGGTCGCGTGAGGCTATGCGGGCCGAGAGGGACTTGCCCAGCTTCAGCGTAAAGGAGCTCTTCCTCTGAGAGAGCTGGAGCCTGGAGATAAGCTCTGATGCTGAGAAGCGCCGGCGCTCCTGATCAGAAGGTCTGGGGACGACAGCCCCTGAGGGAGGATACTCTACCCCAGCTGGTTCTCCACATTCCAGTGATTCCGGGCACCTTCTGTCCTCCAAGGGCAGAAGATAATGGATTCTGTGTTGTAAGTCTTTGGCTTCCGAGGATGGTGAGGGAGAGCAAGGTGCCGTAAGTAACTCCTGTTCCTCCTGTAGCGAGGCTTTGGAGAACAGGTACTCGGACTCCAGACTAGGCGTACTCAAGGACTCATCACCTAAGATCTCGGGAGAGTACACCTTTATCTTACGGCCTGTAAAATAAATTGAATAAATTATTCAGATACATGTTATGTGACGGATTTTTCTTTAAAGCCTAACATCACAACTAATTTTGCCACTGGAAATGTTTAAACACATTGTGTATAAAAGAAGATATTTCAGTTATCATTTACGTATAGATTTCTCCTTGAAGGATCCGTCTGAGATCCGTCTCTGTAGGCCAGACAGGTCTGGACTTTGAACCCCAGAGTCCAGTGAGCTGGAGTTTATATGGGCCTTAGATGCATTGTCTTCCAAGGAAGACAAAGGGCGTGGAAAGTGAGTGGAACAAGGGGTTGTGTAAAGCAGTTCAGGCGTGTTTGATTTGCTGCTCCTGTCAGCCTTTTGGAGTTTGGTCTGACTCAGAACATCCTGCTGCCCATGTCCTCCCAAATATTGGTCTTCTTCTTGGTAACTGTTGCCATTAACAGTTGGTGCAATGTTACTCTCGTCGCATGTCTGGGGCCAAGGGCATTGTAATGAACCTGGCCCTTCAGCACCAGGCGGGTGGAGCTCGATGAACGCTAATGTCTCCTGCTGGCACACAGCGATGTGGTGACTGCGTTGCCTCGGGAAGGCCCTGTCTTTTCCGGCCTCGCTTAAGGCCTGGGCCTCGGCTGAGCCTGGGATCCACATGTCAGGGCTCTCTCCTCGGCAGTGGAAAGTATGGAAATGGAGCTGGAGGTCAGGGAGAGGAGGAAATCCACATCCAGGGATCATGATTGGAGAGCACCATGAGCTGGGAAAGAGACAATACTAATTACAAGCAAATCCACACGTTCATTCAAGCGTGATCATGACCGAAAGATTCACAAATACAAGTATCTAAATAAAATTATTGAAATGTTTGTTTACAGATATGCATATTTTCTTTGCAATTCCAAGCAACACTGGGCATTAGGGCAGGCCGATATAACGATATATACATCGACTCATTGTCACATAAAGTTTAAACGATAAGAAAATGAGAAACTTCGATAAACTGTAGATAAGCAACATTGCTTGACAGAATGCATCAGCCAATCACATCACAAAAACAAACATGATTCCAACCGATCATATGCTAGTCATTTAAGAACAGACAACCTTTGCCTAACAAGCACACAGTAAGATAGCATGCTACACGCTAGTTACGTACTAAACTTAAGTTATAGAAGAGATAAGTTCATCCTCAGAGGAAACTTTGAGTGTCAGTGAAGAAAGCAATAATTGAGCAGGCACAACATATTGTTAAAAAAACAAGATATCGTGGATAAGCAAGGTGAAAAGATGTCGGTGATGTGACAGCATTTTGGCTATTTAAAGTCTGGCGTACAACAGACTGGCGCCGTGTTTTGTAAACTCTTTTGTAAAATCCAGCTGGACATAAAGTGTCCAGTCGCTTACATTTAAAGACGTCAGCAATTTATGTCAGGTTGTCTCTTAATATGGGACAGACTCCTTCCTGGCTGCTTCAAAATGCATTTTATTTTTCTGTACGGGAAGGGTGACAACTTTACGAGCGATGTCAAACCCACCCCCTGAAAAACAGCAAAGCAATCAAAATTTGTCACACTTTTTATTGTTCTGAATCTGTTTCGAATCTGTTTCCTGCGGGAATTTTAATTAAAAATCAAATGCTGAAGTAAAGAAACAATGGCGTGAATTACATCGTGATAATTATCAATATTTACTGATATGAAACAAATGATTTTGATCAATTTTGCGATATTTCCCAGCTCTACTGGGCACGAGTACTAGTTAATTTGATGCCGCAAGGTGGCAGGGTGCACACACACCATCACACACCATCTCACACCATCACACACCATCTCACAGCATCACACACCATCTCACACCATCACATACATCACACATCATCACACACCATCTCACACCATCACACACCATCTCACACCATCAAATACATCACACACCATCTCACACCATCACACACCATCACACAGGTCAGCTAGACCTGAGACCATTTGGGAATTTTGTCCATTTGCACCATCATTTTGTGGATCAAAAATGGTGTCAGTGAGATAAATTTATGGATAAATGTTGCATGCACTGCTTGGTAGGTATTGGTCTGTCAGACATTCAAATAGCTTTGATGCAGGAGTTATAAAAAAGATTTCCTTAGTAGCTTGTGGGTCAAACAAGACAGAGAAACTTCCAGCACAGGAAATAGTTTTCTGAAATGATTATTGTATTCCTGTGTAAAATTACACAGGAAGAAGGTTTAGCCCTGTATAGCTTGGTTTCATTTCCTTTGAGATTTTTTTCTTGCCGGCACAGCGTCTGACTGCTAATTAGCCAGTTAAACAGCAGCCCTTACCTCAAAGGAAGGTGCTGTTTAAGCACATTAGCACAGTTCCCTTCTGGCTAAGTAAAGAAAGCTATCATTTTGCATTAGTCTTAGTCAGTTATATTTTTCAGCAGTCTTTTCACAAAAAAATTGCATTTACTCTTTGAATGGTTCATGTTACAAATTATTAGGCATGTTGCAGAAGCATCCATGATTCTATTTTGTATGGTAGCCAAAGTTAAAACAGGCTGAAACCGTCACAAGTGATTTCAGGGACCTTCATTTCAATTGATATCTACATCCCGTTTACTTATATAGTATTATCTAGTACTATATATCAATATTTTACACCATTTTTCCAAGTTAGCAAGGAAGCTAACTTGAAAGGATACCTAATATCCGATATTTTTGTAAACCAGTTGGCTGCACTCATATTTCACACTGTGTTTAACTAAGGTCTCACGGCTGCTCTAGCATCCAGGGACAAAAAGGTCTTTGTTATACACCAGTTAACAAACATTGACTTTCAGTTTCCATGGATTATTAACTAACCTTCCAGTGGATCAAGTGCCTCTGATTTAAACTGTGTGTTGGTGTTTTCATATATGTGTGACTGTGTGCTCCAAGTTATGGACTGACATCCCATCCAAGATGTCCGCTTGCCTAATAAACTGATGGCTTGGACAAACCAACACAAAGAGATTTTTAAAAAATCAGTTTATGGGGAGAAAGGCAGAAAAAAAATCTTCGGAAATTGAATATTTACTTGCAATTAAGTGTTCTTTTTCATGTGTACACTTTACTGTGGGTTGGCATGGGTTAGTGCTTTTGATCAGAAGGTTGTCATTCCATTTCCAATGGGCTCTTGACCAAAACGCTTAACCCCAGTTGCAACTGGCTGACCCTGATTCTCTATTGCACGATACTTTGATTAAAGCATCTGATTAATATATGTAAATCATAATGATTATTATTGGTGTGCCCTGTGATGGGTTGGTGCCCCATCCTGGGTTGTTCCCTGCCTTGTGCCCTGTGATGGGTTGGCGCCCCATCC
>JAODUD010000127.1:17665343-17676176 GCA_026784285.1 Stomatorhinus walkeri
TGTGATGGAGTGGCATTCTGCACAGGATATGCCCTGTGATGGAGTGGCATTCTGCACAGGATATGCCCTGTGATGGACTGGCATTCTGAACAGGATATGCCCTGTGATGGACTGGCATTCTGCACAGGATATGCCATGCGATGGACCGGCATTCTGCACAGGATATGCCCTGCGATGGACCGGCATTCTGCACAGGATATGCCCTGCGATGGACCGGCATTCTGAACAGGATATGCCCTGCGATGGACTGGCATTCTGCACAGGATATGCCCTGCGATGGACTGGCATTCTGCACAGGATATGCCCTGTGATGCACTGACATTCTGCACAGGATACACCCTGTGATGGACTGGCATTCTGCACAGGATACGCCCTGTGATGGACTGGCATTCTGCACAGGATACGCCCTGTGATGGACTGGCATTCTGGACAGGATATGCCCTGTGATGGACTGACATTCTGCACAGGATATGCCCTGTGATGGACTGACATTCTGCACAGGATATGCCCTGTGATGGACTGACATTCTGCACAGGATATGCCCTGTGATGCACTGACATTCTGCACAGGATATGCCCTGTGATGCACTGACATTCTGCACAGGATATGCCCTGTGATGGACTGGCATTCTGCACAGGATATGCCCTGTGATGCACTGGCATTCTGCACAGGATATGCCCCATGATGCCTGGGACAGAAACATAAACCTGGATTAAAAAAAAAAACAACAAAACAAAACAAAAAAACTAAGGACAGCAGAAGAAAAGAAGCAAAGAAAGAATTTGAAAGGGAGTTTTTCAGGCAAGGGTTGTGCAAGAGTCATACAGCGAATTAAAGAGCAGGGACTCCTGAGTATAAGCCTGTACCTTGGACTGCAGACTGGGCACTGAGAATACTGCAGGGAAACAGTTTCAATGGCCTTCCGGGGAAAGCATCTAAACATGCCTGCACAGCCTACGGTGACTAAGGAGATGTGAGACCAACAAGAACTACATTCACCTGTCCTGAAGACTGACCTGTGACGTACAACACATTCACATCCGAGGATTACACATCTCAAAATTTGATCAGAATAAGACAAGGCTATGACTGTAGCCGTGAAGCATTCTGTTGCAATGAATGGTCATTTTTCTATGAATCAAAGCAAGAAAAGGACACTTACAAATTATTCAGAAAATGCAACGTAAATTCACTGATCTTTTCTCCTTCGAGTCACATGTCAATATTTATTCGTTTCAAGTACGACTCTTTAATATGTTATAGAATAACGTCACAACCCACATAAGGGTGAAAAAGCAAGATGACATCATCAAACATACATAGCAGTAGATGCTTCTGGTTCCATTTAGATGCAGAACCAGTAGAGTGGGGCCCAGTACATGCACACACGCGCACACACACACACACCCACCCACCGGGTCATGCTACATCATCTTTAGTTCCTGGAACAGACACTGTCATATTTGCCATTTGTACAGTACAAAATAAAGACACTGCCAAACAAAGCTTTTTTTTTTTATAGATTACACATATAAGACGATGCTCATTTGAATAAACCTTGAAAATCACTTTTTTAAACAGACATGAATGCAGTTCAAGTCCGGGCCTGTGGAGGTGCTCACGCACCAAGTGAAACGTCCACTTGCGCTACTAACCTAAAATTGCAGTTTGATTTCCCCTAATGGCTGAGCACCAGCATCATTTCCTTGCTCTGCACCAAGTGTAAAGCACGTTATCCTGTGCTACCAGCACACCTTGCAAGTTCACCACGCATTCGTTTTCCACCATGCAAGTTGGGCCTCAACACAGACCACTTCCTCTACAATTTCCTCTAGGTGCTTAGGAACATGAAACAAAATGTGCCACAAAGCAAACATACCTGTAAGTTCGTCTTTAAAAGACATTTTTCCAATATGAAATGCACAAATTAGTAAGTACAACAAACCATGAAACTTAATACAATTAGAAGAATTAACAACACAAACTAATATTTCATTTCATCTCAAAATAAACCATTTGCAAACCAGAAAGGGGTCCTTTTGAATTAGACAATTTCACATTCAGCAGTTTGTTGCAAATTATCAAAACATTTATTAATGACGAATACAGCTACTCCCATATATTACATTTGTAATACAGAAGAGGCTGTACTAGACAGATGGACAGACAGACAGGTGGGACTGGACTGACTCTTAAAAAGTTATGACCAACTTTTTAAAGCCAGCCTGTGGTCTGGTCAGTGTACGGCAGGGCTGCTGGTATCTACCACAGCAGACTCATTGGCTGGCACTGCGCCAACAGTCACGCAGTCCTGGTGCCACAGACGCTCTGCAAGGGTGTTGAGGAGAGGAGCCACATTCTGCAGGTCATCACACGCATCCCCGCCGATACAGAACACGGGAACAGTCCACTGCTCTTGGAAAGCCTTCACTTCTCGCTCCGTCACATCCGTGTGCATGAACAGGTCAAACATTGAAGTAACGTCAAGGATGATCACATTGAACATCAGCATCACAATTCATAAAACTGTGTCATAGTCAGTGAGCTGGGATCCATAAGAGGGACTCTGTCAGGACTTTATAAAAGGATACTTGGTGCCGACCACCAACTTCACAACATTTTCTGAAGGGTCACATCCCCGAGCAATCTGAGCAGATAGGTCATCAAAGGAAGAGTGGTCTGTGAAGGAGAACAGGAAGAGAATGGCATCCAGCTGCTCCTTACAGGCCTGGGGCAGGGGAAAACGGAAGCAAATATATTACTGCACGATAGCAATATATAATAGCTAGAGAATGTCATGAATAAACATCACAGAATGTTATGCAGCACTTCACTTTTCCCATTATCAGAAAAATATGGGCTTGCAAGACCAAAAATGTTACATTTATTTATCAAATACAAAATGAAGTATTACAAAGCAGGGGTTACGGGTCTTGCTCAAGGTCCCAACAGGGAAATCGCTCTGCAAGGGATTTGAACCAGTCACCTTCTGATCAAAGGAACAGAGCCCTAACCACAGAGCCACACCACAGCCCTCATTTCAAACAAGTCATTAAATGTCATTTCCAGAAACAGGCAGCAATGCAATGGCATTACAGTAAATTCTCATTAAATATGAGAGTCTTCGTCAGAAAATAATACATGACAATGACAGCATGTGTGACGGACACAAGCTACCGGGAGAAGATGGTCAAAGCGGCGCAGAGCATTTTCCCCACAGTCCCACAGATGCAGACGGAAGAGCAGGACCTGGCCGCTGTCCCTCAGCTTCACTGGCCAGAAGACCACAGAGGTCTGGATACCTGAGGACACAGCAGTTTGCAAGCCATAAACCAACAAGTACAAGGCAGCGTCACCTGCGGGGCCTAACATTTACCGCACACAATATCCAGAGACATCGCTTGTCCACAGAGAAATCTGCGAAAATACATTCCCCAAACAATAAAGCACGATCGAAAAGAAACCTTTCAGGAGCAGAAACAAAACATAAAAACTAAAAAGTTAAAACAAGATGAACCTCCCATATTTTGGTAGCTGGTAGTTTTACTTAAGCTACCCTTACACCTTGGGGGTGTTCCATGAGGCAGGATTTCCCAGTTAGCTGGGAAGTCATGATCATCCAGCGAGAGTTTAGGTAAGGAGCATTTTTACTGGATAATCATGACTTCTAGCTTAAGTTAACCCAGCTAACTAAGAAATCCAAGGGGGTATTCCACAAAGCAGGGGTGTGTTTCATGAAGGAGGATTTCTTGCTTAGCTGGATAACTTGCTGGATTTAAGGAAGTCCAAACTAAATAGGCTATCTTTGCTCGCTTACATTTAGCTCAGACTACCTTAGATCCAACAAATTAGCAGACTAAGCGAGAAATCCTTCTTCGTTGAACACCCCCCTGCATTGTGGACCACCTCCCAGGATTTTTTTTCATTAGCGAGGCCAGATAACTTAAGCCAAATACAAAGACTGTCAAATATGAATGTCACTCACCTCACCCCCTTTTGGACAGTTTACTCTGCTGGCTTAAGTTATCCAGCTAGCTGCTTTGTGCAACACCCCCTGCTCTTTTGGCTCCCTCTTATTTATCTGCCAAGTACCAACCTATGGTTTCATAGTGCACGCTAGACACATCCAGACCAGCAAGGCGAGCAGCCAGAGTAGTTTTCCCCACGCCACACTTCCCTGAGAGGAAGACCTTATAGCGGACAGTGTCCACATTTACCAGAGGCGGAATTGGAGGGGCTTCTAGCAAACCTAAAAAAGGAAAATGTTATATTCATATATATATACACACACAAAGAACAATTATAATACCTATCAACAACCTAATACTTATACATGCAGTATTCCAGTACACACATTTACCTGGAGAACTTCTAAATTGCATTTAAATGAGCTGCTCGGCAAATAATTCTAGCTGTTCTAAGTCTGAAGGCTGGCATTTTAGTAATCAGTGCATTAAGAGTCATTCATACCGAAAATCCTGCGTTTTTTCTTGCGTTTGATCCGAGAGAAGAACCCCTTTCCTTCGACAGACGTGTACCAGTCCATCAGCACCACTGACCCGGAGGGAGGTGTATGTGCCATAGCCACATCCCATCAAACAGCTTGCGTTTAAACTGGCCAGTTACTAGCAGACATCATCATTCAAACAAAATTTGGACAAGATGCACGTGTTTTACAGGTTACAATACCGTTAGCTGAAAGCGTGTCTGAAAATTGGCCACAGTGTGATGTTGTGTTCTCTGTTCTCTATATTCTACAGATCCCTGGACAGGATCGAGGCTCAACCCACCCTGGTTAAGCGGCTCTAAAATGGGCAGAGGTATTCAAGTTTGTAATGTATAACTTGTACTGGAAATGCAAAATTTCAAATTAATTAGTGTCTGCTTTATCATCAGCATCCTGTAGCAAGTTTACCAGAGACCACTTAAAGCAAGAGGAGTTCAAGTTTCTTGTAAGCAATTGCCGTAGACGCGATTTACCGGCATACATTTGGTCAATATCCCAAAAACAGAATTATGTTTTAAAATAGGAACGTAGCGAGACTGCCTAACAATATATCCGCTTTTCTAAAAATCTAAGTCACAAATCGACTATGCAAGGTTTCAACTACATAAAACACTACCCTGCTTACCAACTCACAACTACAAACAGCGTTCTCCGGCCGACGTGCAGGACTGGGGGGACGCACGCTGGCGTAATATAGTGGGCGGGGAGAAAGTCGTTCAGAATGGTCTTGCAAACTTTTTAAAGGCGCCGCAAAGCAAACAAACGTAGCTTATCCTTGTCCTGACTCCCAAAAGGGTTATAGGGGGACTAGGGGGACATCCCACCTCCCCCGGAAGTATCCGGGAGCAAATTGGCAGCGACACTCTCTGACACCCACAAACGATGCACCGCGTCCCGGAAATCTGTCGTTCCGCTATTCGGCGCAAAGTGACCGCAACTCTGTGTTACAGCGGAATTTCTGTTGTAAAATTCTCGCGAATAAAGCCAAACCCTTAAGCGGTCACGTGTCTCTTGTGGCGCTCGTGTTTCCGGTGGAGGTTACGTATTTCCGGTGGAGCGAGACTCTCTTGGGGCCCTAAATTTTACCACCACTCTCTAGTCATGTGACCTGTACTACGAAGCACGGTCACTGGCTTATCGGGGTAACTTGTCGGATTTAAGGTGGTCTGGGCGAAATGTAAGCGAACGAATATGAAGTCCATTTAAACTGTGGTACCTTAAATCCGACAGGTTACCCCGATAAGCCAGTAACCCCGCTTCGTAGTACAGACCACTGGTCGGGAATATATTTACGCTATTACCGTAATACCAGCCAAACACTGGGCGACACCCCTCATCTGCCTCCCTGAAATCAGTATCCTTAAATTGAGATGCCCGTCATTATGTTGAGCCAAACACTAACGCTAAGTAACGTTAATGTTATGGCGATTCGAATTGTTTTTCCTGGTACAGCGCCATAATTAGTATATCTGCTTTATTTGTTCACATGTATTATGCACTTCACGAGCTCACCTAGAACACTGATCATTTCAGACACTTGCGGAGTTGTTTTAATATCGGACTGTCGCGACACATTCGCGCATCATTAATGTTCCGCGTGTTCCGTCATAAAATCATACCTATCGAGATGTTATCGAGCCTGTCTGCGCATGTGCAATTTCGCCGTTTTGGGATTAGGGTTACCTTTTAGGGGTTAGAATTGGGGTTAAGGTGAGGGTTTTAGGGGGTTAGGATTAGGGTAAGAGTTACTGTTAGGGCTATCGATTAGTACTACGGTAGCATTTTTCGACAAGGCAGTATATATCGACAGACCGCGCACATTGGGGAAAAATAAATTGTGTAAGAAGTTAAAGATTTTTATAATTTGCATAGATAATTTCTTAATGTGCACTTCCACGTTTATGTCAAAGCCGCGCCACACTTTAATGATATGGCTGCCGGTAAAATAACGTACGTAACAATGGATACGTACGTCAACGGATGTTAATAGAAACTTTGTATGCCAATTGTCCGGCCCTGACTACTTTGCTCCTTTTACTAAACTTGCTCCAAGTCAGACACACAATTCAGCACATGAGACTAAACAATGAACCGCTTCCTTAAATGTTTGCAAACAGTTTCAGTGGTTATGATTAAAAGCGTGCATATCACACAACAATCAAATATAATGCATTACACACTGAACCCTTTGCCCTTGCATAGAAACGTATTAGCTTAGGCATATCTTCGTACTAAAAGACCTTTTTTACATATGTACCTTGCTGACGTGGAATTAAAATGCATGTATACACTTAAAAAACGCATCTTTTGCCACCTAAATACGGACTTTAATTTGCCATGTCCCGAGGGTAAAAATACCGTGTGGAGACAGTGTCTCACGGTTTATACCCCGATGGCGTTCCGAGCAGCACCCTGTCCAGTGCGCTCATGAACCGCGTAGTCACGTGTGTTCTGGGAAGCTCTCTTTAGCGGAGCATCTCTGCATTCCGATTGGTTGCAGCCGAGCCGCGTCATAGCCATTAAATCATTACAATAAAGGGGACTGGCTTCTTTTTTGATTCACGAGTTCTTTTCAGTGCTGATTTGTGTATATACGTTTCCTTGAAGCACCGCTGTTACTTTCTTAAGCGATGAATACTGATTAACATGATTGTGTTCTTCACATATGAAAAAAACGAAACCCACAACTCCCCGAATTAATCAAATCGTTTTATCATTTGAATACCACGGCTGACTCATTCCAAAGCAAAAAAAAGTTAGTACCAGCACCATTATTGATCTAAAAGGAGTATATAAATTAAGTTCCTAATAAGTTCCCGGGACGCATAGTAAGCGGGAGTCATAAAAAAGCGCAAGTAGATCTTGCATACATTTAAGAACAAACAAAATTTCTGCTCCCCATATAAAAGCTATTACACGTTCACAAGTCATACACTTTATTAGAATAGCAGTTAAAATATGACATATCTTCACATATTAAACATCAATCATTTCTTGCAAATATTAAAGCCTAATATATACAGTCTTCATGGTGAAAGAAACCCTACAGTGTCTGTGGAAAAGGAAATATGCATCAGTCCAATTTGTATTCACTTCAGTCTCATAACCATTAATGATCTTCAGAAACGGTGGTGAAACAATTATAGGAGGCTACTGATGTTAAGATTAGTAAACATTACCTGCCCCGCATCTTTTATGGTCATGTCGCCACCTTGTGGTGATAGGAGTCCAATCCACACATCCCTTTCCGAGCTGTGAAAGTCCCCCACATTGCATTATTTACACTCTCAGCAATTTCAACTCCTTTGTAAATACAGATATCATTTTGTAAATAGCTCAAAGCACACTAATCTAACATGTAAAACAAGAACCAGCCTACATTTCAAGGGAATATCCGCTCTTCTAGAAGTCTTTTACAAAAACTCAAGCCACTTTCTTGTCATTACCTAGCATTTGCAGCAAGGACAAAGTCAGCAGGCAGATTTGAGTGGTTCTTAGAGAAGTGCAACTGGAAGCAATGCTGGGGCAGCCTGTGAACCTTAGTTTTCACCTGGCCCACGCTGACGTGGGCCGGAAATGTGGCATAGTCCAGCACCTGGAAACGGGACACTCTGAAAGGGAGCACTACATCAGTGTAGTACCAAGCAAGTTCAAAAGCAAAAAAAAAAGATGAACAATTTAAAAGGAGACACTGATGTTTCGAAAACCTTCGCGTTCAACCCGTTTCTATTAGTTTCACATGCCGCTGTAAAATCGGTTTCAAGATTTCTCCCCATCCCTACCAACAGTCCCTCTCAAACTGGGGGGGGGGGGACCTAACAGGCAGAGAATACTTTTAATGCAACATACCCTCGGAGAGATAGCAGCAGCAGGTCATTGAAGAGGTGTAAGTGGATGTTCAGTACTTTACTCAGAAGACCCTTCAGTAATACTTGCCGTAAGCAGCCCTCTTGCACTAGGTAGCGCCCGTGACGGATAAGGGGGAGAGACTACAACAGGAGAGTATTACTGCATGCAAGTGTCACTCATGAATACCACACCGAGTTACATGAATGTCTATCCAACTGTACAGTGTATCTAACTGCTAGTGAAATATGCAGGACAACCTTAACACTTTTGAAGTCAAGCTGTTTCTCCAGTGCAACAAGTTTTTCCGTCTGTTTCAAGCGCTGAACACTGTTATCACATTCCGTCAAGATCTGGATCAGGCACGATTTATGGATCGGAAAGGAAAGCAAGAATTGAGAGAGAATTGTGCATAGGTTAGAAAGGACAAAACTAATGTTCATTTTAGACCTGCATTAGGAGTAAATTACTAAATTCCATTTGTGTAGCACAGTACCTGGTGTATGGCCATTATGGCTTCCTTTGTAAGGGTAACTGGGTCAGACTCAAGTGGGGTCAGCTTCAAGATGTTCTACAAGAGGAAGTTGCACAAAGGATTACTTGACTTACAGTCACATATACACATACTGAAGAGCCATATGACCACCTCCAGATGACAAACTGTAGATCCCGTTAAATAAAGGTCAGGGATATGAGCGGGCATGCCAACATTCGGTAGTCATAGCTACCTAGTGGAATGCAGAAGAAACCAGCAGGGGAAGATCCAAGAGGCTTTGACAAGAACCAAATCATTATGGCCAGACCACTGGGTAACAATCACTTAAACCGCAAGACTAGTATGGTTCTCAGTCTGTTGTGGTGAGTACCTACTGAGAGAGTGGTCTGATGAACTTCTGATACTTATAGATGGGACAGCCGTTGTTGATGCTGCACATCTGGGACAAGCAAACAGGTGTCAAGTATCAGTGGAATGTGCTGGACCAGCAAGCCTGATCCGTGGCTACGCCGCCCTATTTGCATCATGCCCTGCATTCACATGACACATTAAAATTATTATTTGTGCCACAGTAGCCCTTCAGCTGGTGTATAGCAGATGGCATAGACTTCATTCTCATCTTGCAGTGACAAGCTGTTGAAGACCTTGTCAATGGCTTGTGGCCTTTCCTCTCCTCGCCACGGCTGACCGAGAGCAGCCCACACGCCTTGCTGCTTCAGAGATGTCCTGGCGCAGTTGTCTGGCCGTAACCATTTGGCCCTGATCAGTCACTTGGGTTTTCACCCTGTCCATTTATTCTGCAGGCAATACGTCACCTACGAGTACCGGATGCTGGCTTACCATGTATCCTAGACCTTGATGTGCCGTGTTTGCGACAGTCAAAAGTATTTGCATCACTTGAGGACAGTCAAATTTTTAACTCATCGGGGTACAGATGCGCAGAGCATTCAAACTTTGGTTCTATACAAGGTACAAAATAAGCCCATGTTCATGTTCAAAAGGGTGAGTTTGTTAACCCTCAAGGATGACAGCATCACCTCAAGAACAATCCGCAATCGAGTGATCCTTTGGAAGGGCAGCACCAGGAAGGACTTAAGGCTCTGTCGCTGGCATGCAGGGTCCTTCTCCAGCTTCGTCAAAGTCTGCACAAACCCTCTGTTCTCCTGCCTGTACAAGAGGGGGAATGAGGTCCTAAACGCAGCAGCAATTCACCATTCTGACAAAAGGGAAAGGAAAATGACCGACATCAGGCGTTTGAGGAGTGTTTCCTGGTACATCATGTTGGTGACGTACGGCACGTAGACCCGACGCAGTGCAGCATGGTGCTGAAGCACCAGGTCCCCAATCTGCCGCATTATGACATTCTGCCCTAGACGGTCCTCCAAGTCAAGCAGGAACCTGCAAGCATTCAGCATAGATGGTTGTCATTTTTCTTTTCCCAAGGACACACATTCACTCTCATACATAAATACTAGCAAAATGTAATTTAATTCAATCCATCTACCTTGATCCTCTCATGAGAAAAGTCACAGAAAACTATTAAATAGATATCATGCATCAAAACTGTAATGGCCAACATGTATAAAGGCCATTCCGCACCCCCATTATGAAATATTTAAGGACTGAAAGACTAATACAGGTGTGATACTTGTGATTTAAGAGTTAATTTACGCAAGTGTTTCTACTGAATGATGGTAAATCCTTAAAGATGAATACAGCCCTACCCCCCCCCAGTCATAGGACCACTCATTACATTTCTAAATTTGACAGTCAGCCTTTGCAGCTCTGTTTCTGCACAGGTGTTACAATTAAAAGGGCAGGCTGCCATTTACACCTAAACACTTGGAGCAACAGTTAACCAGTTCACAGTGTTGGGCATTTCAGGTCCAGAAGCTACAAATCCAGAGCATGGTTTTGATTCTCCCAACCAGCTGAGTATGAAGAGCCACAGTCACAGAGTACTCAGCTGGTTGGGAGAAACAAA
>JAODUD010000127.1:17692240-17710327 GCA_026784285.1 Stomatorhinus walkeri
GCTACATATGTACTGTATATAGTCGCAGAGCACCAAGCCCTACTGCGTATGGGGCTACATATGTACTGTATATAGTCGCAGAGCACCAAGCCCTACTGCGTATGCGGCTACATATGTACTGTATATAGTCGCAGGGCACCAAGCCCTACTGCGTATGTGGCTACATATTGTAAAAAAAAACATTTTTAGAGTGTGTAAAGTTTGCATGTCTTCCATCTCCCTCTACCTTTTGTATCACCAGTTCACCACTCTGTCTCTATTTCTTCACCTTCTTATATTGAGTTAACTGCAATTTGTCCATCCCTTCCACTTTGCCTCAAGCACGTGCTGTTTACAGGCACTAGTACATCAGTCAGTGAGGCTGTATAACTTTGCACACTCAGATAAACAGATCAAATGACTCGGATCATTTCTGTTGCCACCCGTTACTGAATAGGCAGGCAATGTGAGGTCAGAAAAAAGGCATAGCTGAAAAACAAGGCAATCTGCAACCAGAATCAAATCAAGGCAGAATAAAAGAAAAATGTGAATGAAGCAAGAATCAAAACCAAGACAACACTGGGGACCAATCAAAAGCAAAGTTACAACCCCAGAAAGAACTGAAGAGGCAGGTAAAATTATGGTAAGTGATGAATTCAACAGGTGTGAACAATTCACCTACAAAGTAATGCACCAAACTGAACGTCCGTGAATCTCCTGGAACAGGAAAATGGCAATAAGGCATTCTGGGTAATGGAGTCCTTAAAGCCTGGTTCAAAAAAGCAACTACTATGTCTGGGAACAAATTTTCATTTATATTAACATAAATATGACAAATATGACAAACTTGTTGATGCGATATTAAAAATATTGCAAAGTTACTTATTCTATTTCACTTCGTAATAAAAATTGTTGAGTTCATTTCATGTATGGGACCAGAACGTCCCCCAGTAATACAATAGTGTAAAAATGTTATATAAAGTGTTATCGTGGTACTAATCAGGTGATATATTTTCTTTTAAATAATGTACCGACAAAATATATGTGCATACATGTAAAACTAAATCTTAATTACCTGTGAATATGATATTTAGTCATTCACAAATGCAGATTAAACATTTACAGAGCTAAAAACATACCATGAAATATTAGTGACCCATTCTTTTCGTAACGGAGTAACGGCACTTACCAATAATGAATCTGTAAACACAAACAGTGAAGACATGTCATTTATGATGAAAAACTTCCCACTTCCCAAATGCACTATTCCCCAGATGTTCTGTTTATTAGGTAGTCTGTGATGTAGACGTTCCTGAGATGGGCTGCTGCACCAAGCATGAGTGGCAGGCGCCTGTTCCCAGGAAATGCAGGCGCGAGACGTCTGAGATCCGGAGTGAAGCCAGAAGGAGAGGAAGGGAACGAGCAGAGGGTGTGGGGAGAACAGAACTGCAGGACCAGAGAACGTTTTTGGGAACATGGACCATGATGAAGGATCCTGTGTTTAATAAAAAGACAATAAATTAAACACATAAGACTAATCTTTTTTATGTCTCGCTTTTCAAGGAAATGAAATCAACTTACCTGGTGTCTTTGGGAATTCACACTCCAGAGCAAAATAATACTAAAAAGATCTTCAGATGTACTCAAACATGTACATTTTACTCTTAAACATAAACATCCCATATTTATATTTAGCTTGATTTTATTTATAACCCTGAATTCAAACTCCCTGATGCCGCTTTATTTTTTTCCCATAATACATTAGCAGCAGAATTTCATATTTTCTTATAGGGCAACAGCGCCTCCTAGTGAGCCATGGCACCAGCTTTCACAGTCCATCACACTCAGCTGTTTACTGAGCTTCCTTACCATATATACAGCGAAGTACAGTGAAGCACACATACTGCAGTGCAGTGTAGTGCTGTGGTAAAAACACCCCAGGAAAACACAACCAGCAAAAGTGGTTTATTTCAGTTGAATCGGATCACGGCAAAAACAAACTGAGGAAAATCAAACCTTATTTCTCAGTTTGGGATCGTGACTCTCCAACATTCCAATTCTAAAGTAAGTCTCAATGTATTTTATTTCTTTCTTTGAGATGTTAATTGAAGATTCATCTTGGAACAACGTGCTAAACATGCTGTTTAATGGGGAATCATGTCTTGTACAGTCTCTTGTTCTGATGATCTTTCTAGTCATTCTTCCAGGCAGGAAACTCATGTTTAGATAGATCAAGTGAATGTCCAGGGTCCATGGACTCAAAATGAACCAATCAAGGGATACTGAGAAGTAGTACCTCAGCTAGAATCCTACTGAAAAAAATAGCACTAACTTAACAGTGGGATGGAGTTTAATGGCCATGATTTACTGTTAGCTGCACGACTCCAGGGATCTGGATTTAGGTGTTTTTGGCAGAGATAGGGGGTGTCAGGCTGCGATAGGAGGAGCAACTAGTCAGATTTTAGAAGTCAAGGAACTCCAGAAATCAATGACCCAAAAGTCTTCTCCTCTACTCAGTCCAGCACCATCATGGGCGCAACCCCAACCTCCTCGTCTCGGGACTGCGAATGCTGCAGCTCCCGTCTGACCTCGGCGGCGATCTGGGCATGTGTCTGGAACTTGAGCAGCTCCAACAGTGCCCCCTTCTGCTCGGAGGCCAGGTCCGCCTTGTAGCGCTGCACCAATGTGAGCAGGCTCTGGTGCCACAGCACAGGAAGGGTGCGCTTCTCCGTACGGAAGCGCAGGAAGTGGGCCACGAGCGCGTCCAGCACCCGGAAGGGCAGGGCGTACTTTTTGTCCAGCAGTAGCCGCAGGAAGATGCTGTTGGCGCCATTGTACTCCATCTCGGCCAGCTTAAGCATGGCGGCACTGGGGGCACGAGGGTCGGGTCATGTGACAGGTCATGTGATTTAGGAACACAAACACACACAGCTATCTTCACCCCATACCTCCACATCCTCTACATACCTGGAGTACAGCACAGGCACAGAGCACTTGGTCAAGACGCTGCCGATGATGACGGCCTCACGAAGTGTGCAGGTTCCCGACTCGCACAGCGGAATCAGGATTCCTGGGTGGGGGGGGGGCATATTGGTCACAGCCAGGCAGGGAAAGCCAACGATAGCAGAAAGGCAATCTAAACCTCATGGTAATTGATAAATTATTAAATAAACTCAGAAATATACTGGCTAATGCGAGATCAAAAGACAGCTGTACATCCACAGAATCATTCATAAAAACGTGGACAGATTCCCCCCATAATGGAGAATATACACAGTGCACAGGAGGAGTAGGCAGCCCTGATCCCGGAGTGCCGGTGTCCAGCGGGTTTTCCATCCTACTTGGTCTTTGATGAACCACAGCTGACCTCAGGCAGATAGGAACTCATCAGGTAGGATATAAAAACCACTGGATACCGGCACTCCGGGAACAGGATTCCCTACCCCTGGTCTACAGGCCTCTGTTCACATTAGCTTACATGAGTGACGTTGCCCTGTGACATCTTTAAGCATGCCTGTTTCAAGGCACCACAATGAAATCAAATACATAAAAATGGTTTAAACTTATATTAAAAGTGTTCTGAAGACCAGAAACAGCTTCAGATACAGGGGAAATATTTTTTAAATAAAAAATTATACTGCCCTGCATCCACGTTCCCACCGCATCCATGTTCCCGCCACGAGTTCTGGGCAGAGAGCTTCTTGTGCGGCAAACGCAAACCTAAACACTCTGTTACTGCTCACCCTTAAACCAGGCCCCGGGCTTAAAGAACGCTTTCTTGAGCGCGCTGTACAGGTGGAAGTTGAGGCGCTTGTACTCAGCAATGTCGTCACGGATCCTTGGAAGCAGAACCAGGTTGTAGAAGCGCTGGGCCATCCGCTCCTTCAGGTTGGAGGAGAAGATCCTACGCAGAGTTCAGGGCTGGCTTAGTTTTACATGCTATAATCACACGTTTCAGTTTCCCTGAAGCTCCAAGCCTATTTTACATTACAGAGTATTCATAACCAAGTCATTGATGCATTAGATAAAAGCTTATTTAATGTAGGGGCACTGAGAGGCTGGAGCCTGACCTGAGAAGCAAAGGGAACAAGGAAGGAGATGATCTGAATGGGATGTTAGTTCTTGCAGGGTGCAGACACACACACACACAGAAGCCTGAGCGCATGCGTGCGCACACACGGACACACACACGCACACACACAGCACCCTGAGCGCAGGCACACACAGCACCCAGACCACACACGCACGCTCGCGAATGCACGCTCGCGCACGCACACACGCACACACACACAGCACCCTGAGCGCAGGCACACACAGCACCCAGACCACACACGCACACTCGCGAATGCACGCTCGCGCACGCGCACACACACACACACACAGCACTCTGAGCGCAGGCATACACAGCACCCAGACCACACACGCAAACTCGCGCGCACACACACACACAGCACCCAGACCACACACGCACGCTCACGCACACAAACACACACTCTTGGCCATATGGATATACAAGACACACAGAGAGCCAGAACAGGAATCGAACCTGCAATGCTGGGGATGTGAAGCCGCAATGCTCCCCACCAATGACCCCTCCCATAACCAAGCCTTTCTAGATAACGACAAGCACGTCACCTTGTGGCCTGGTACATCGCGGCGGCGGTCCAGGTCTCCGGCTCGGTCAGGTACAGAACCTGCTCCCAGTTGGACAGGGCTGGGATGATCTTGAAAGCCTTGGGGAGCTTCCCGCTCCGATATTTAGACAGGACCTTCATGAGCAGAAAACAAGTCACACCGGAGCTTGCAGAGACGAGATACCACATGCTTCTTATTCAGTAGTTAAACAACAATGCAAGGAATTGTTTCAAGTCATACATTCTAGCAGGAAGTTCAGTTGTCATGTGCTACATTAGAAGACACCAAAGATACCAACCGCCTGATAAGTTCACAACGATGATTTTTTTTACATTAGTTTATTTAGCAGACTTTTGTCCAAAGCGACATCTAAACTGAGAGCAGGGTCAGACAATCCCCAGAGCACCTATAGGCCCTCGCTCAAGGGCCCAACGGTGACATTACTCCGCCAGCCATGGGATTTAAACCAACATACTTCTGATCACAGACAGTCCTAACTTATAGAGCCACATCACCCTACATTTTGAAGAGATTTGGAAATAGCTTTGTAAGAGAGCACAAAAAGAGAACCCCGTCCGTGTGGAAAACCTGGTGAGAAGCTTAGGCTGACAGAGCGTTCTTCACAGCAGGACCACAGCAGATGACACACACACTGCGGGTCCCAGCTCACCTTGCTGACGCCTTTGTAAACCTCGATCACCCTGGCATCCATCTGTGGGAGGGGACGGCCCGAAATCTCAGACATCACGGTGCCCACCTCAGTCTGCTTCTCAGTAATCTTCTCCATGATGATGTCGGCTAGCGTTCGTCTGCATGGGAATTATAATAATTTCTCAGAGAAGCTGACTGCAAATCATATAGCCTAGCATTTAAACGTCTACATCAGGTCTTTTCATAAGCAAATTATGCATGAAAAATGAGAAATCTTATGAAAAGAAAATATGAATTCTTTATTTAATAAAGAACAATTTTTAGTAACAGAAAAAAGTTAGAAATTTTTTCTAAGATAATTTCTATTTTACAAAAATGTGGCAATCATCTAAACGGACCTTACCTGATTGGTGGGTTCTTGTTCATAAACATCTGGATAGCTTTCTCGTCCTCAGGGTCCACCTCAACTACAGACCCAAACTCCATGTCTTCACATTGCCCTTCTGCACCCAAAGATGGCCACTCTTCATCAGAATCCGGATCTTGAGACCCAGAGCCTGCGGAGATATATACATGTACACAGATGTATGTATGTGTGTAAATGATAGTAAGGAAAATAGAATTTAGTGCACGTTAAGGCTGGAAAAAGAAAACAATGCATGTCTGGATGATACTTTCTAGTAAAACATGGGAGAAAAATCCAGCTGAAATACTTTCGGGACAAACGAGTGTGCTGTTGTATAGAGAGGTTACTCCTGTATATAGAAGTGCAACTGTTACCGTTGTATTTATTAAAGTTTGCGGGTTGTCACCGACGGCTAGGATGAAGCTGTACTTTCATTAATGTCGGGATACATAATAATCGCGTGGCCACATCAAAATACCAGTTAACATAAGCAATCAAGAAAGGATGCTAGGCCTCGCAGTTTTTCAACTCACCTAAAACAGTGGAGGGTTGCTTCTTGGTCACCGAAGATGTACCAAGTCCATACTCGCTCTCAAGTTCTTCTTGCTGTATCCGCGCCTGTTGTAAAATCTTTCGCGACAGACGCTCATCCACGTACTCGTCCTCATCCTCCTGCCGGCGATCCCTGTTCTTCACTCGGTTAGTAGCCTTTACCGCATCGCCCATAAGTATCTGATCAGCAAGAGCCAACGTCGGTACTTTTTTCTCCCCTCCGCCGCCTTTGGATTTCTTCACTTTCGGCATTTCTGCAAGCAACGTCACCTGTTTTAATGTAATTAGCACTAGACTGAATCAGCGCACAAAAGCTTCAAGTATACGCGTGCATTTAGCTGCCATAAGGTGCCAGGCACGTGCGCTGAGAGTCACAACCCAAAACTCAGCGCAGTTACCGTCATCATGGCGTCGCAATAACTGTCGTCATTAACATGTCTCAGGATTTGTTCGTCATCAAGATGTTGAACCATATATGATGCGAGGACAAACCGCCAAGAATATTCTGTCGAACTTATGGAAAAGGGTAAAGTGACATTTAAAACTACAATCTGTCATCGGTAACAACGACGGGGAGATGTTTTTCTTTTATTTTTAAATAAAATGATAAATTGGAAGAACCTGTGGATATCTTAATTACATAGCTTACCTGGTTGAATTTTTACATATTACATTTTTACAATATGCCTGTTATGTAACCATTAAAACAAACATGAGATGGAAAATGCATGTTCCCTACTCAGAAACCTGTTTTATCTCCTCAAAATGAACTACAAATGTGCCGGTCGCCGGTCACTAGCGTCTTTGGACCTTCCGGTCGCGGATGTACGTAACTTCCTGCCGCAGGAGAGCTGCTTGGCTTTGAATTGGTGAAACATTAGCGGAGCTTAGAAGTCGTTATATTATAGGGATATGGGGGTGACTTGGTAAGTTTTGGAAATCAAAACTCGAATTTACATGCCGCTCTTAACAAACCCATTATATGTAACTATGAGAGGACTAGGAAAGAAAGAAGACTACATTCATATGTATTGACGTTTTGGATCTGGATTCCTTCATGGCATGAAAAGATTAATGTTGCATAACTATGAACATGTCAGAAAGCAGTTGGGTTGTGGAAATAATGACACTTCGTACAAGGACACTTATTTTCTTGCTAACCTAGCAGGTCATCGTTAGCACGCTACGTGTGATTTTTTTCGAGTCTTGCGATCGTTCTGTGTATGTGAAGCTTGTGCATGCGCGTGAATGTGTATGTGTATGTGTGGCTTTAACTGTCGATCTCCACATATTTCCTCGTCACGTTGCTTTGCATTAAGCTTTTATATAATCTGCCATTTTAAAATTTCGCGTATGTGTGTATATTTCCGCTTTTACGTTCCTGTTTTACATATACGCATACAGTTTTTTGACAGTGCATGTATAATAATTGTGTATAACTATTATATTATTAAATTGGTTTTTCCTCATAGCAGCTTTTTTTCCTTTCAGTGTCTCCCAGGTTCCGGTGGCTGAGGGGAAGAGTGTACAGCAGACAGTGGACATTCTCCACAGGAAGCTGGAGCAGCTGGGTGCAGTGAAGCAGGGCAACTTCTGCGTGGACTGTGAGACCTACCATGCTGCGGGCACTACCAGCGGTAACTGCAGGGCCGGGGGTGGGGGCAGGAGGCACACTATACCAAAATCCATGCAGATCTTTGGATGGCCACAGCTTTTGTACCTTAGACTGAGGCATATTTCCTAGATGGGTTCAGTGAAAGGGGCCTTCTTTGTACAATCACTGAAATAACTGTATGCTTTATTCTAATATTCATCACATTCAATAATTGATTTCAAAAAAGCTTTTGAAGGGTCATATCAATTCACTCATTAAAATCAAGATAAATGGAATCAAGAAAATGAAGCTTAGAAATACGAAAAATCGATTACGACCAGTTGTTGGTTCCCATTGGGTTACACTGCCTGTTGAATGATGAAATTTCTCTCCACCTGAGAGAACAGCACTGCTTGCTTTGCCCCTGATTATTTATAGTTCTAGTTTTGTCCTTCCCAGCTGTTATCAGGCTCGGCAGCCTTCAGCATCTTCCCCCTTGACTGTGTGCTCTGAAAGCCGGGTGGGGAGGTGCCTAAGCAGTATATCCTCTGCCAAACCAATTACCTGCTTTACACAATGCCGGCCATTTATAAACTGGCAAGTATGCTGGTGCTGATTGGTGGAGCAAAGCAGCTATGAAATATGAAAGATGCAAGGATATGTTTCTTCCTCCATTAGCTACGCTAATGCTGCCCTTCTTATGCTTCATGCAGGACAGCCTCCCAAGTTTCTCTACGTGATGCACAACTCGGAGATGCCGCTCAGCTGCATGGCCATGTTCGAGGGCGGCCCCTGCCTCATCGCCGACGGCAACTTCGACGTGGTGATGGTGAAGCTCAAGAGCCACTTCCAGAACGCCAAGGGCCACAAGGTGGAGACGCGCGGGGCCCGCTACCAGTATTGCGACTTCCTGGTGAAGGTGGGGACCGTCACCATGAGCTCCAGCGCTCGTGGGATCTCCGTAGAGGTGAGCAAAGCCAAAGAATAACTAATGACAGACGTACAGAGTAGGACACGATATCACATTGCAATATAATTGTAATTACATACTATATCCGCAATAATCATCAGGTTTTATATGATGGGTATAAACATTTGTCTGAACACCGACTTTTCAGCACCATACGGACATTTACTTACATCCATAATTTGGTAAGCAGATTTACTGTAAAATATTAATGAAAGGCATATTGTGACACCCAACATTTAAAGGCAATGAGGAAAGGGATAGTTCAGCAGCCACAACATCTTTTAAAAGAGAAGTTATTGTGGATAAACAATTTAAAAAAAAAGATATTTGAGGTCCAACACATTAACACACAATACGCCGAATTTATACAGATTGCTAACTTTTGGGCTTCACAGTGCGCCTCTCATTAATATTTTAGGCAGACTTCTAATCAATTTACCAAACTGTGGGTGTAAGTAAATGCCCATGCGGTAACAAAAAGCCGTCTTCTGAAGCCCTGATGATTATTGCACGTGTGCCATATAATCACGACGTGATATCGTGCAGCCCTAGAACGAGATAAAAATACTTTATTGATCCCAGAGGTAAATGATTTTGCAGTCATCAGCGAGGTACAGAGTGTGCAGATACAAGCATGTAGTGCAAAACGAGCATAGTGCAAAACGAGCATAGTGCAAACGATACTCAGGATATAATCAAAACATCGGAAATGTTTCATTTATAGTGTGATGTATGTACAATTAAAAGCAGATACTACCAGACTTTTGCTTTGTTAAAGATGAAATGCTGCCCTGACGTGTTCTGGCTGGGAATGCGGGCTGGAACACTGGGGGTGCGGCTCTTGTCGTGTCTGACGCCAAGAAGCAGTCATGGTCCCCGGCCATGCCTCTTCGATTGTTCTAATGAACTGGAATTGTTTTCCACCTGGAAATGGTGCCTGTAGATGGTGCAGACCCGAGTTTCAAAGAATAGCTTGACTGTGTTGTTTCTCCATAGGTGCAGGCTGATATGGATGGATGGATGGATGGATGGAAAGTAGATTTGTTAAGAAACTGAGAGTCAGGGGTGAGGCTGATGGGAGTGCCTGTGTCTTCTGGAGATGGCTTGCTGTTTCATCCAGGGGTATAATTTCCGCTGTTGCTTCCCCATGCAGGTGGAGTACTGCCCATGTGTCGTGCCGGGGGACTGCTGGAACCTGATGAAGGAGTTCATGCAAAGCTTTCTGGGCTCAAACGTCCCAGAGATGCCCTCTGTGTTCGCTGCCAAGCCGGAGGGCCTCTATGCTCCTGCTGACTGCACTGACACCATGACTCAGTACTTAGAGCTGTTCAACAAGGTGCGCAAGCAGCAGGCTGTGCCGGGGAGTGGCGTGCGGTGAAAGGGGCCAGACCCGGACAGGGAGGCATGGATATCCCACCAGGAAGAGTGACGGAAGGAGATCCGGCACTAACAGCTGAACAGGAAGCATGAAGCTTTGGATGGTGTAACCTTTGTAAGCTCTGCTAAACTGAATTCGGTGATGGCACAGTCAACACATTTCATATTTCTAAAACAGCACTTTTAAAAAAAAAAATTGGTGATCAGATGATATTATTATGACATCATGAAAGTGTTTGCAGGTGTTGTGTATTTTCATATGTATTCAGAGTGTGAAATCAGCATACTGCTGTTTACCGGCTGTTTCTTTTTCATGCTTTTTTCAGGTTATTAAATCATAGTCAAATATCCAGCAGTTTAGATGGTCACTGCTTTGTTGGTAGATTACACTTTGTGCAAGACTGATTTGAAATATATTTCTTTTGCAATTCTTTCAGTATATCTATGGTGTCATGTATAAATTTAAAAGTAAGCATTTTACATTAAGCATAATATTAAACAAGTATGCATTTAAACTAAATTAAATATTCCCAGGGATGTGACAATTTTTTTTTACTTTAATCACAAAATTGGCACAAAGACATTGATTTATATATTACATATACTTAGCAAAATGTGTATATGTAATGTCAAAAGTGTTTATAAATTGTTGCAATATTTGGTTTGGTGTAAAACTGAATTGGACTGCAAAGAAAAATCATTCATGTAAATAAACAAAGGAGAAATGGCTGTTTCATAAGAAAATGACGTTTTGTTTGTGTTAAGGATAATGTGGTATAAAAACGTGAAATTCTGTACTTGGCAGCAATATTTTACATAATTGTCTCGTATAGGTTAATAATTTCCCCACACGTGCTTAATTGTTCCCATTGTTTGGCTTGCAGCCATTTTAACCATATTCATCTGAACCATCTGAACACCCCTAAGAAGAATGTATGAAGAATATACCTACGGGTCTGGGAATGCCGGTAGCTGCAAAGTGAGGAATTTACTTTTCCTAGCAATGGATTTTCGTGTTTTATTTTCCCGGCACAGTTGTGTATCTTTAACTTCCCCGTGCGAAGTTGCTCCGTCGCTTGGGCAGGGCCCTCGTGCCGGACACCTCCAGCCAATCGCAAGCGAGCTGAGGCGCCGCGGGATCCACCCACCGAGCCGCAGCTGAGGCTGTAAAACGCAGTTATCCTTTTCCCCGTAGCTGCATTCCCTCCTCCTTCCTTCCCCTCCCTTCGTCCCCCCCCCCTAGAGATGAAAGCGTTGTTTCACGACGCGACCGGATCCTCTCAAACGGGTCTTGTATACTCGGCGTCCTGTACGCTGAACTCTGGCAACCGAGGACTTCTAAATTACAAAAATATATTAAAAAGTACGAGAGTGCAAAGCGACTTGTCGCAGCAGCACGTTTATTACAGAGCCGGCATAATTATAACTGCTAACACAGTAAGGTCGGTGCGGCCCGAGCTCGTTTGAACCCTTTTAACCTCTCCCGTAATCAATAGGATGATCGACACTGCGCCGGCCAATGGGAGCCGGCCTTTTCCGGAAGATTGATCACTTCGGAGCCAATCAGAGCGACTTGTTACCGTCTCCACAACTAGTTCGGTTGTCTCGGGGACTGTGACAGCTCGCGCGTGCAGATGATGGCGGTAAATAAAACCCTACACAAAACCATAAAAGACGTATATGTGTTTAAATAAGAAAAGAAAGGGGCAGAAACTCCAAATGCGTAGTGCATGCCCATTAGTTTTGTTTGATGTCTTACCAGTGTTGTAAATGGAAGGAGTGAAATCTTTTAAAGTTCTGAGTTGCATTCTCTGCCCCCTGTCTCTTTGAGAATCAATTACTTTAATCGGCGCGGATCTTCTGTTGTTCTGTTTAAAGACTGACATGAAAGTTGACTCTGAATAACATCTCCAGAGACGGCCGGGGCGCCCGGCAGACGCGCGTTTTCCTTCGCCCGCTTGCCCGGGCCGGAGCGCTGGAAGTTGACGAGCGTCTCTCGCCGGGGGAGAGTTCAGCCGCAGACTGAGAGTGGTCTTTGTTCTGGTAAGTGGCTAACTAGCCATCGGGGCTGCACGCATTGTCAGGTGAGCGAGGCGGCCGGCTGCTCCAGTCTCGGGACGGGTGTTGCATGAGTGAGGTTGGTTATTTATTTCATTATTTGCATTTGCGTTACGGATGGCCGTCAACAAAGGCGCCGGCTAAGATCATCGGGGAGGGACGCTTGGAAAGGGGGGGGAAAAAAATAAAATTGAGGTGCCGGTGATGAAAACAGGGTGAAGCGACATGGGGGTGGTAGTCAGCAGCAGTGATTTTTTTTTTGAGGGGGAAGTTTTTTTTTTTTTTTAATGGCATGCAGAGGCTGCTACACGCTAAGCCTCCGTGTTGCAGGGCGACCGGCAGCAAGCGCCGTTTGCGTGGCTCCGCTCCCTCCTCACTTCGCTAACACTCGCTGTTTTGTTTATGGACGAGTTTCGCCGGTCGGTCATTTTTTTTTTTCCCCTCTCTGTTGCTTGTTCGTTTTGTAGTTTGTGGAGTGACTGTGGCTGCACGTAAGGTAGCAGCCGGCCGGCAGAAAAGCCGTTTTTAAAGAGAGGGGTATGGATACGGTGATCCAAACGCACGCTGTCTTTTGCAAGCATCGTGCGAAAGCAGCCCGAGACCTTTTCATGGCCTTACTGCCATCGCATATAGTTGGGTTAGTTCGCCCAGACCCGGCGCCTGGCCCCTCGTTCTTGCGCCGGGATTCCCGGGAACGACACTGTTGTCCACTGCATGTCCACCATGTGTCCGGTGTTTCATCTTCCAAACGTGCTTTTCTCACCCTGCAGCTGAGTAAATGTGTTTTCTGGGACGTGAAGGTGTCGTGACAGATGGACAGCGAGGTCTTCTGAAGGTTTTCCGAAGTTGCGATGTTTTTGGAGCACGCCTCTGTTTTAAAGCACAAGCAAACCTCTTTATACTGTAAGCGGGCTTCCTTCGCATTTGCCTATTTTGCACTTTAACTCAATTCTTGATATTTCTGCACATTTGAACAGCAGTTGAACCCCTCGATTTGGGACCAGTGATGCTTTGGTCTCAGATTCTGTAAGATATCCACTCTACTTTCGACTAACAATGGGTGCAGATTATCCACTATTATATTGTATTATTTAACATTGCCCAGCTAAATATTGAAACGTGTGAATATTGTGCGTGCCCTGTAACGGATTGGCCTCCCACTTAAGGAGTCTCCTACCTTGTGCCCTATCCTTCCTGGGATCGGCTAACACAGATTCTGCAGCAGAGACGAATGTACGAAGACTGATGAATTTGTCAGTCTTGCCCAGTTTGGCTGATTTTAATTTTAACTGTTTTTCTTAATGACTTGGTCCTGTTTCTGTCTTTCTGCAGTATGAACCTTAGTAAGGCGCAGGGGCGTGCGTCCTGAGAGAGATCGCATGTGCATGTGCAGTGATGGACCGCTGTAAGCACGTGGGCCGTCTGCGGCTGGCGCAGGACCACTCCATCCTGAACCCGCAGAAATGGCACTGCGTGGACTGCGGCACCACCGAGTCGGTGTGGGCGTGCCTGAAGTGCTCGCACGTGGCCTGCGGCCGCTACATGGAGGAGCACGCGCTCAACCACTTCCAGGCGTCCCGCCACCCGCTGGCCATGGAGGTACGAGAGCTGGACGTTTTCTGCCACGCCTGCGGCGACTACGTGCTGAACGACAACGCGGAAGGCGACCTGAAGCTGCTGCGGGCAGCCCTGTCCACGGTGCGAGGAGGGTCCACCCGGCGCGCCCTGCGCTCACAGACGTCCGCAGGTGACTCTCCGCTACGTGGGGCCGAGGGCGGGAAGGCCGACGCCGGGGCCCGGCCCACCATGCAGGCGGCGCTGCTGCACAGGCGGCGCGTATTGCTGGCCAGGGTCCTGCATGCCTGGCAGAGCCGCCGGCGGGACAGACAGCGGGAGCGGGAGCGGGAGCTGGAGCAGCATAAGGAGGAGCTGCGGCGTCGCCGGCAGGAGGTGAAGAGGAGGGTCCTGGAGGAGCTGGCCAGCGTCCCCCCCAGGAAGAGCGCACGGCTGCTAACCCAGCTGCCTCGGCGTACGGCCCTCATTCCACGCAAGTTCCGCGACCCCCCGGAGCGGGTGCCCGTGGTGCGGCCACACCCGGGTCCTCTTCTGAGCTTCCGGCAGAAACCGCTCGACGGAGCCAGTTCTAGAAGGTTCCGCAAGCACTCCTCCACCAGCGCGGTGGCCCGTCGGAAGGTGGCGCCGGGCGTCACGGGGCTGCGCAACCTGGGGAACACGTGCTACATGAATTCCATCCTGCAGGTGCTGAGCCACCTACAGAAGTTCCGCGAGTGCTTTCTCACGCTGGACCTGTGCGAGACCGAGGAGCTCCTGGCCAAGACCAGACGCTCGCAGGGCACGCGGGTGGTGTCGGGCGGCCTGGTGAACAGCCCCCCGGTGTCAAGGGGGACTCTCGGCCGCGTGGACAAGCTGGGGAGCGGGGGGTGCCTCACCGCAGGCGGCAAGCAGGGCCCGAGGCCCAGCCTGAATGCCGCCGAGCTGGTGCAGCCCAAGGAGCCGCGATCCTCCACCCGGCACCAGATGTCACTGTGCCACGAGCTGCACACCCTGTTCAGGGTCATGTGGTCGGGCCGCTGGTCGCTGGTGTCACCGTTCGCCATGTTGCACTCCGTGTGGAACCTGATCCCGTCCTTCCGGGGCTACGACCAGCAGGACGCGCAGGAGTTTCTGTGCGAGCTCCTGGACAAGGTGCAGCAGGAGCTGGAGTCGGAGGGCACCAGGCGAAAGATCGTCATCCCCATTTCCCAGCGGAGGCTCACCAAGCAGGTGCTCAAGGTACTCAACACTATCTTCCACGGACAGCTGTTGAGCCAGGTGAGTATTCGCCGTTTCCCGGCCCCATCTGATGTGTGACTGATAACGCACCTAGGTCAGTAATGCCATCTGCGCATTGATCTGCATGACATAGACATAAGCAGGCAAGTTGAAAGGCTCTGAAACCTTCCGTGGAGACCATCGGCCTTCTAAAGGCTCTACACGACTTTCTGTGTGCTGTCCTTGTACATTGAGAGCACTTGTAACATACTGAAGAGTTTTCCTTTGAGTGATTCCTTTACATCAAGGGTAACTAGTGTTATTCGCAAAGGGCTGGTGTGTACACAGGTTTTTGGGGGTAACCTTTAGGTCACCTGTTCAAACCCAGGTGTGTGGACTCTTCAGCCAATGAGATCTCTAATTAGCAATATAATTAGGGAGCTGCAGCGAAAACCCGCACACACAGCGGCCCTTTGCGGATAAGATTGGCCACCCCTGCTGTACATCTTCAAAAGAATTATTTGAAATATGTTAAATCTTCCGCTAAATATCAGCTTAATATGAATTGCTATAGGATTGTGAACAGGTGATAAAGGTTTTTGAATGGCAGAGTTTGTCCAACATTGACAGATTTTGCAAAGAGGGACTGATTTACATTTTTGAATAGATTTACGTTTCCCTTTGTCTAATGCTGCTGGGGGGTTGTGGTAGAGTAAACCTGCACAGGTGCTTATTGCGGTGAGTAGAGGCGCTGCCGCGGCTGCTGCACCCTGCATGTGGGTTCAGTGCGACACGTGCTGGTGGGCTGATCTTTTTCTGTATCCTGAAGTTTATATATTTCAAGGATGATCTGCTGTGAGTTTGGTTTCTGTCCTGTTACATGGGTATGGAATTTTTTTTACGATTTCTAACTGCCTTTCTGAGCATTTTGAAAATTGCTGTTTTTTTTTTTTACACCTCTGAGTTGTATCAACAGATTTTTGAAGCAAATCTTTTGAGTATGATTAGAAATGAGGTTAATAGTATGTGTTTCCTGAATTATCTTTAGAAACACAAGACAAAATGTAATATCGGTTATGTATGAATCATTTACCCATAAACAAAAGGCTTGGCGTTTTAATTTCCACTAATGCACTTGTCTGGGAATAACCAGACAACAGACAGGCTGCCTGTGATTGTTTCCCCTCACAATTTTATGCGAATGATTTACTTTTCTTAAAATCATTTCCTTAGCAATTTATATCTGGGCTCAGGTAAGATAATTTAAACTTTGATTAATGCAGAATTTCTTTGAACGCTCCCGTAGAGTTCTGAGCACTAGGTGTCTGGCCGGTTCGCTGGTCGCCGTCCCTCATCGCTGCTCCGTTCCCTCTGGCTCTTCAGGTGACTTGTCTGTCCTGTAACTACAAGTCGAACACGGTGGAGCCGTTCTGGGACCTGTCTCTGGAGTTCCCGGAGCGATACCACAGCGTGAGCAAGTCGGCCAGCGCTCTGGCTTGCCGCAGTAGCTGCTCGCTCACCGAGATGCTGGCCAAGTTCACCGAGACGGAGGCCCTGGAGGGGAGAATCTACGCCTGCAACCACTGCAACAGTCAGTACTGCAGCTCTCTTGTGCTGCTGTCACCGGCGCACTGTCTTTCCGTCGCGATTTTGGGGCAGTCCAGCTGGATTTGTTGATGGTTTAAGGGACAAATGGACCTGTGAGCCAGATTCAGATCTCATTAATGTTGACTATAAGTTGTTATGAAATGTTTATATTTTTAACAATCTAAGTTCTGAATCAGACGTCACGTGTGAGTGGTGAACCTGCTCTAGTCAGAAGGAGGTTTCTAAGAAGATGCGGGTAACCTCTTTGGTTAATCTGGTTAACTGGGCATTTCTCCACGGTGAGCTGTTGTCGCCGCTTCTGTCAGGTAGAATGCCAGCATCAGCTTTCAGGAACCCAGATTTCATGTTTGCTTCCTTGTTGCTTGTCTTCAGCTCATTGATCTGCAGTTTTTTGGTTAGTCTGGCGGTGCTGCGGAAGAGGCCGCGGAACGCAAAAGGCAGCCACAACAAATCATGGCAGAGCCGCTCCTACTTCTCTCTTGTTGTTCATGCAGGGGGAGGATTTACTTTTCCTAGCATTTAACCAAGTCAAACTATGCTTATTGGCAAGGACCAACATAACTGGTATGCACACACTGTGTATGAGTTCAATTGTATGGTCATTTCTTGTAACAGCGCAAGCGCATACACATCGAGTATGCAGCAAGAAATTACCGCACATTTTAAGCTGCACAGCAAAAATGCATACAGTCATGCAGCGCATAACGACGTTTCTGTCACTGATGGATTACATACATGACTCCAGTCCCACAAGATTATAGTGACAGTAAATTCTAATCTAGACATTTTACATAATATACAAACCAGGTTATGCCCCTGAATGTACACAGTCACACTGGGAGCACCTCTGTTTTGGACCCATTGATAGAAATGCAAAATTACCAGCACTGTAAAGTTACTGCGAGAATTCCGCAGTCACAAAGACAACTAATGCATGAGTAAGGCTGGTTTAATAGTAAAGGCATACTATGCATTTACTCTAACATTGCTAAAATGTGCATTATATGATTTTATGTGATCCAAATCATTTTCGGTATTGATTTTGGCTTGTCTGTAAGTTTCTGCAGTATCTCAGCAAAAAAAAATGAATCGCTCATGGCCAACTCACGATTAAACCATATGAAATGCACAGTTGTGAAGGAGTTACTGAATAGTGTATACAGTGATGCCCAGTACATAATACTTGATAATGATAACTGTTACTGGTTAATCCATTTACTGTACCGTACTTCTGAATCATTATTTGAGCTAGGTGTATACCATCTGGGTTTGTAAGTACACACTATGGTGTTTGCACAGTGACAAAATCGCCTAACAACGCATTTCTCAGAATCTACCCCTCTAGCTGATCGATGCATGAGTGTTTTTGCGTATGTTATGCCAAACCTGCCTTTTTTCCTTTTTTGCTTCTAATTAATTTAATTTAATTTATTTAATTTATTTCCCCTTTGCTTTACGCAGGGGTCGCCTTTGCCCTCACAAATG
>JAODUD010000127.1:17739230-17753730 GCA_026784285.1 Stomatorhinus walkeri
TAGCAGTCACTGATTTTTATAAAATAGAGTTTTCCCTTATGGGGACCAGGAAACCGGTCCCCATACGGGGAAAAAAAACAGATATTTATCACATTATGGGGACATTGTGTCCCCATAAGGATAGGTATACCCGCTCACACAGACAGAGACACACACACACACGCGAGTTCGGCGCAAACCACGCCCTGTGGGTTTCACGAACTTCCTAAATCTCAAAATGACCACTTGAGGAAAATCCTAGCTTTAAGTATTTAATATTTATGAATGTTTGTTAAGCTGTCAATTTTAGAAAAATAACTAGTTACTCGTGATTTTCTGTCGGTCTAATTAATCGCGATTTCTCTCATGTTCAAGTTTGTTTCAGGTTGTACGATGCATACGGACGCATTTCAAGGTTCATTTGATAACTTAAACGTGAATTTCCTTTTACATAGAATTAATGTTCTTTAATTAAGGTATAGATGTCTTCCAGTAAATTTAATTTATTAACTACAAAGACGTGTTTAAATAAGTCTTAATGTACTATATGGTAAAAAAAAACGTGAGTCAGACTGATATCACTGGATCCGGGGGTAAGAGAAGCAGCCTGATGAAATAGATCCTGAAACTTCATCTCCCTACGAGATGCTGCAAAAGCGATAATGAAAGACGGAGGAAATGAAGGATCGTTTTCATTATAACTTATATATCTGTCAATTACAGCGAAGAACGTCGTTATTTGGAAATATTTCAAGGAAGCGAAACTCCCCAGATAAGATACGGCAAACTGACACGGAAACTGGGCGTCAGCAATGACAAGACGATTCAACAGGCAGGCGGGAGATATAACAGGCACAGTGACAGTGAGACGCTGCTGGATTTCCCCTGCTGTTTAAGATCCAAAGTTATGTTTCCGTGTATTGAATGATGAGGAGGCTATACGGTTACTTTATAATAGGATGACATATGCTGGAATACGTGCACACACACAACTACCGAGAAATACCTGAAAACTTGTCGTTACATTCATTGTATATAATATAAAATTACAGACTGTCTTACTGTGGTAGGCCTATATTCATAACACGCTTGGTCAAATAATCATCGAAATTGTTAAAGTATATTAGGAAATCACAGTCCAATATTGATGTCATGCTGAAACGTTATTGTATTGAATGATGCGCCGATGTCGTTATAACATTTGATACTTTAATTGTTATAAATGTGTAATGCGGCACTTTTATGTGTTTGAAATGACTTCGTTTTTCGCTGATTTAAACGTTCATATTTCACTTTAGATACGAAGGAAATGAATTAGGACTCACGGCTGTAGTTTCGATGTTTGTCCGAAGTTCTTATAAAAATGCCTGAGCAGTAAATCCGAAAATCAATTTCAAAATACAAATCTTGTGACGTTCTTTTAGCAGCTACTATGAAATGACTTCATCTAGTTTCTTGCCAGAAGTATAATATCTTGGGTGGGCGTGATTATAGAGAAGGTGGGGTCACGTGACACTGGGATTTACTTAAGCCACTGCGTTGTAGTAAAACTGTTTTATTTTTATAT
Source organism: Stomatorhinus walkeri (assembly GCA_026784285.1). NCBI lineage: Eukaryota > Metazoa > Chordata > Actinopteri > Osteoglossiformes > Mormyridae > Stomatorhinus > Stomatorhinus walkeri. The sequence goes on from JAODUD010000127.1 coordinate 17,740,777, forward strand.
GTAAAGTGGAAACAGAATCATACGTAAAAAAGCGGGCCCAGTGCTGGCACGTCTAAAGATTTGCGTCTCAAATCACCCGGTGAGAAAATATTTGCTCCGATCAGTTCTGAAGATTTTTGATCTTCTGCCAAATACTTTGTACTTTGTACACATTTCCAATTAAAATGAGAATCAGTACACTTTTACATAAAATGAATATATTTCAGTTGTTAAAACATTGGAAAACAGTTCTATCTGGGGTTTATTTTTAATAATATATTTGAATAATGAATATCAATGAGTGCAAGTTGAAAGTGTCTAAAGGCTATTATTAGTTAGTACTTGGGCCAACAAATATATCTCCTATTTGATTCTGATGTATCATTTAAAATTTGGAAGCAGCAGAAATTGTATTAAAACGCGAAAAGTGACAGTTCTGTAACCAGCTACTTTATTAATATACATGTACCTAATTCACGTTATTAATTTAATTATTAAAGTAAGTCAACTCATTCACCGTATAAACCAATTACGGGAATAAAAATGTCCTTCATACAGTAACTTTACACTGAAAAGAACCTGAAAGCCATAACAGGAAACACGAGGGAGCCGCTTTGGACAGGATATCAATTCATCTGAGATTGTGTACCATCACAATTAAAATACCAGACCTGAACTCCATCCATCCATCCATAGGTGCAACAAGAACCACAATATTAATTGCAACGGTTGCAACATTTTTGCTTCGAAACATCATTGTGATTTTGTAACTTCTTACATAAAGGAGACAAACGTTTGTATAGAAATATTTTTTGGGCAATAGGACTGCTTCCATCTGTCTGGATACAGTTCAGAATACAAGATAATATTCAGTGTATTATGATATTAACTGAAGTACTTATTTGGGATCTCGAACTAGTTTAGCTAACCATCCTACAACAATAGTCAAATAATATAACCTCATACATAGGACATACTGTACAATCAATAATGAACTCTAACATGTTTTGGGGTAGGCCCAAGAAATCACCTCAGCATGACCATATTCAGGATACTTCTTTAATAACAATAACTGATTTAATTAATTTTATAAAGCACACATCCATGATGCATTTGATATTAATCACAACCCTGATCTTAGAAGGTTGATCAGATAGCTACGTATCACGGTAACACAGCGGCAAAACGGGAATCCCCGTCTTCAGGGCAGCTACAGGGACATGCTTATTGTGACGTAACGCCACTGGCGGAAAAGCTTGTTCGAAGGGCGGGGCTTTTGTCGCGTTTTTTTTCTCACTTTGTTTCAGAAGATGCAGAGTCACGCCAGCCGGTGCAAACAGCGCGAGAAACCACGTACCACAACCACAACAGTAGGCGCATGCGCAGAGTGTGTGTTAGAGTGGGGACTGTTTGTGTGATACTAAATGGAAATGGAATTAGACTTCTGTATTGAATGAGCCCCAGTTGTATAATTTAGGTACGGGCAAGTCTTGCACAAAATGTAGATTATAGGCGCTTGCTTGCATATTGAAGTTCCACATTTTTTCCTGGATTGCTTTTTGAATAAAATTTCATCTGTGGTGTGTGAGAACTTGTATCTCTCCGTGAATATTTTGTCTGACGGAGAAACCCGATCTGGCATGCCCGTAGTGAAGTAAAACACAAGCGTGTTACTTACTGGCATGATGAACATTTTAATTAGACAGCATGTACGAAAAGCCCATTGGTGGCAAATTAATGGTTAACAGTACCAGAGGTGATACATTTTGCAAAGTAGCGGGTTGATGAAACATATAATACACTTTAGTTGGATAATGCCCATTCTTTAAAGCACGATCCAATTCCTGTTTTCTAATTAAATGCACAGATAACTCCTATTCATTTCGAAAGCTATGAATACAGGAAATAGGAAGGAATTATTACTGTTATAACCCTATATTGTTGTGCTATTATATGTTTTCTAAATGGTCATAATATGTAAGTAGCACATAGGCCTATCGAAGAAAGGTTAAGTAAAAGTTTGAGGGAATCTGGCGACCTCTGGCGAAATTTTATGTAACTACAAATTAAATGATAAAACTAGGTGGTTTGGAACAGCGATTTACTCCCCAGACGGCCTCACGCCCCAGCCACCCCCCCCCGCCGAATCACTACAGTCTCTAGCCCCACCTTCTTTACATATAATGACAATCGCACCATACATTTCAGAAAGCAGTCAGATAATCCATTGAAGGCCTTGTTCGAGGGCCGAACGGCTGCAGTATTCTACAGACCCTGGGTCCTAAACTGGCGACCTTCTGATCAGACACGACATATACAAACCCACTGAGCGACAGACCACTTTCCAAAAAACCTTTATTAAAAGCCCATTTTTTTACTCGTTTCAGTGTAAGTAGTTTTGCATCCGAGTGTCTTTCATGTGTTACACCCGTAGAATTCTGATGCAAATTGTTGTAAATAAAGCCATAGATAGAAACGTTCACAAAACGTTTTTGTGAATTTGTAAAAAAAAAAAATAAAAAAAAATCCAGCTATTAGTTAACATTGTCACAATAAATGTTATCTTCTGGTTTTCTTTCCTTTTCCATCGCTAGGTGGTGCTGTTCAGTGTTTCCATCCTTTGCTGCTATCCAACTCTGCTGGTAGAACAAGGGTCTCCAACTTCGGCCCCAGAGAGCTACAATCCAGTAGGTTTTCTGTCCCACTTGGCTTCTAATGAGCCACACCTGTTCCTGGTATTTACCTGAGAACATGTGGTTCATCAGAAGCCAGGTAAGATCTACAAGAACGGAGTTGGAGACCCCTGTGCTAGAATTTCCGAGTTTTCAAAATGAAACCTCCATGTTAAGTCAACACCCTGACTTATCACACTAACGAGATCAAGTGTCTGAAGTTACCCTTGTGTGATATCACTTTGTAGCACTACCTTGGTGCAATTTCACAAAATGTAATCAGCTCTTAATCAGATCTTTCCCCACACGGTCTGAAGTTCGAAAAAATATCCAGCAAATACTTTTGTCACAGAACCTATTTGTGTGTGTACCTGTTTTGGCCTGCAGGGGGCACTAGTATAATTCAGTGTTGTGCTGCAAAGGGGAACGACTAGCATCTAGGTACGATTTGAGCGAGAAGCAGAATAGGGACCTGAAGAGTGTGTGAAGGTACCACGCTCCAGCTCGGCCTAGATGACGCACTGTAGAGTTCTTTAGGTACTGGGCTTGCCTAGGACATTAGGTCATAGAGGTCTCCCCCTCTTGGTAGATGGCCAGGGCTTGTTTCTTTATATTGCCTAGGTAGCTGGGGGGGGGAATAAGGGCAGATGAGGGTTTTCATTTCATTTGGGCTGACTGCATACCCCAGGCCTGGGTAGACCAAACAAATAATTCATCTTAAGACAGTTTCAAAAATGTTTTGTGTAATAAGTTCTATGTAACAAGGCACACTGCACCAGGAATCTTTTGGTTAACGGTACAAGTTGGGTGTTGAGGTCATAACAGTGGTACTTTGCTTAAAAAAAAAAAAAGTCACCAGTGTCCAGGTCCAAAAACCAGCCAATCTGGGAATGACAGACGCAGTAGTACCTTATGGCCCAAAATGCAAAATAACAAATACAAACAGCAAATCGATTTTATAACCACCTTTAATCCAAAGACATTACAAACAGTACAAACAGCAAAAAATGACAGAACTTGCATTATAGTATAATCAGCTCACATCCACTGTTTCACTTATAGTCTTGCACCCCCCCCACTACTCATTTAAACGCATAAAAGCCCCAGTAGAGATCATGTCATACCGGAACAGACATGCAGCCCTTGCAAGTTTTCCCTTAAAAAAAAAAAAAAAAAAACACAACCCAACTACACTGCAGGATACAGGATGTCACCTCACCAAATGGCTTGCATCATCTGGTACCTCCACATGAACTTAAAAAATGTTCTTGGGTTTACTTGGCTGTGCAGGTGGCAACGGAATGCTACTGGGGTACAACAGGTACTCAAAGCCTCTCTTGCATACAGCCACATATACATGCAAGTCTAGATACCTCACATGTTGTAAAATAAGCAAAAAATTAGGGGGAAAAAAAATCGAAATAAGAACAGAACCTGTAAAGTTCACAGTTCCTCACACAAAACTGATGATCACCGTTTGCTTTCAGACCAGGAGAGACCTTCTACCTCCTGTCATTAGACCTGGAACGGCTGTAAGGAGGAAAGATTCAGTTAAACCAGTTAGCTGGCTGTAGGATCCTGATAAGCTGCCATCTACAAAGTGATTTCAAAATGATGTGATCTACAAGACAACATTCTTTGGGAAATGTTAGATGCAGCTGACAGAGCATGAATCTGCAACGCAGAGCCTGTTATTCAAAGCCCTGCTCCAAGAATGAAACATGAATTACCGGAGTGCAGCGCAGCACACCAAAGGAAACTTACTTGTATGATGAACAAATGCATTCGACTGGCAACTGTAGCACATTATCGTTAAAGCTAATTAGTCAGCCAAACAACTTTCCAATCTCCAACATCTCATGGGTTTAAGCGCTTTTACAACACCGTGGCGAGCAAAGCGGGCCAACTAATGTGAATGATGCACTGGTCATTACCTTCTTGATCTAGAGAAGGAGCGAGATGCCTTATGGTTCCTGTCCCGAGAGAATGACCGATCCCTCCTCCTATCTCGTGAAAGAGACCTGCGCAAGAACATGAACACAAGCCACAGAAATCAGGCATGACAGCCAGGGGGAACAAAACTGGAAGTAATCCATCCCCAAACAGCAATGTTATAATACTCTCTTATGTTAGGAATGTCAGCCATTATGTGTTGAAGAGCCACAAAGAGTGGGACCCACCTGCTTCTGCTGCGACTGAAGCTCCGCCTACGAGGAGATCTGGCAGGAGGGAGGTGAAGAGGGAAGAGTTAGGCACAGACAAGGGGCACCAGAGTTAGGGGCATCACGGTGGCCCAGCCCTCCCCCACCATTCCCGCTACACCTGTGCTCGCCTAGGTCCAACCCCCACACTGATGCCATCGCCGTTAACGCTCCGCATGAACACACTGGCACCACGCAGCACAGCTGCCCACCGCACCCCTGCTACAGGGGAGCACTGAGGGGGACCGACCAGGGACACTGATGATTTGGGTTTGCCTCTGGTGACCGATTCATTTGCCTAGATGATCTGATACATGTTTCAGCTATTGGACAGCGAGGACAACAGTGTCCACATAAAACTGATACCCTTAAATAAAAAACGAGAGCTGGATGCCGGACAAAGCTTTAAAAACGGCATACAAGCTACTATAGACAGCTACAGAGATGCAAGTATAAGCCGAACGCTGAGGCCGGACACTGGTACAAAACCACAAAAGCCATCCATGTTGAGGGAGATCAATCGTCAAGGACCAGATTCCTCAAGGGAAGAATGGAAACACCTAATATCACCACTGAATGACCCCCCCTTAGTCTAAGGGCACAACCTGTTTACAAAACCCATTACAAGAGAGCAAACAAACCTGAACCTCTATGTTTACGACTCCAAAAACCTAAAATAAAAATAAAAAACCTCAACAGCATTAACTCTTCTGAAGCAGATCTCTCCAACTTAAAACTAAACCAGAAGAATACCATATGAAGCAGGAAAAAACTTACTAGATTTTTGGGTTTCAACAAGCTAGAAATGGCGAAGGGGAGCCAGACTGGCAGCCGGGAAGGTAGAATTTGCTGAAAAGGATTTGCCAGATGTTGCGAGCTGATTGGCGGATGGGGCCTGGCTGTGGATTTTTCCTGCTTTTATTGGTTAGCCGTAGGCTGTTGCTCGTAGGTTGTTGTGTAGGAATAGTAAAGCGCCGATTGGTCAGGAATGTGAGGTAGGCCGCTGCCGATTGGGTTAAGGTTGGCGAGGAGGCCGAGAACAGCATGCTCAGGAACCAATGGGCGGTGCGACCTGACGACTGGCCATGCCTGGGTCATGTGACACGACACCAGCCAAGCTGATTGGGGCACGCTGGTCAGTGGTCACATGATGCTGAAAGGACTAGTTGACTGACTCAGAGGGTGGTGAGAAGAGGCATGGTGGTGACTCTGCAACGGGGTTCATTTTTATTAATATAAATGGTAAATTAAAATAGCAAACCTTCAAAATATTAAAACAGCTGATAAAAATCAGTTTAGCAGTACCGAGTTTCCCCATTTTATACAGACTGCTTTATAGTAACGGGACTGGGCTCTTGAATAGGACCAAATATTACCCAACAGCAAGACTACATAACACATACCTGTCTGTATTACTACAGCTAGATGTTAGATCTGAGTAGATATTTACAGGTCCAGGATACCTGCTCCCAGTCAAGTTTTTATATTTTATTTTAAAAAAAAAAAAAAATCAGTTGAGCACACACCATCTTATACCCTCTGTAAACTCAGCTGTAGCCTGAGGCAACTGAGCTGTTCTCAGATCAGCCCAGTCTTATTTCACTAAACCTCCTCAACTACATATGGATATTTAACATCAATGCTGCCTTGACCTAACAGAATGACAATGAAGGTGAAACAGTTACTGAGAATCCCACCTGTCTGCTTCTGTCAAGACGACTCAAACAAAATAAAAATGCACACTGAGAAAAGAAGAAAGAGCTGCAAACAGAGGAAATAAAGGACGGGAGCTTTAAAAACAGCAGCAAACCAGCAAACATTAACCTGCCAGTGACCCCTACAGGGGGCCATTAGGGCAGCAGGAAGCTGAGCACAATAAAGGCAGCATTACCTGCGGCGAGGCGGCGGGCTACGGCGACGGTAATCGTCACGCGGTCGCCGGCTCCAGGACGGGGGTGGGCCCCGGTTCCGGCTCCGCTTCTCTCCATTGGACATCTCGACCCGGACACGGCACCCACACAGGGTCCTGCATTGGACGGCCAACACCACTTAGCAGCCTGCAGTTTATTCTCCACGTTAATCATTCACCAGCTCCAAGCTGCCAATAATCTCTCAGCTGGGAGCCTTATTCAGGTATGCACACAAGGCTGACACCCCAACATTAAGATCTGTCCATGCAGGGAGATCGACTGGGCATCTGTGCCCCACTCACCTTCCATCCAGCTCCCTCACCGCATCAGTCGCATCCCGAGGGTCCTCAAACTCCACAAACGCGAAGCCGGGCGGATTTCTGGCCACCCAGACGCTGCGCAGCGGCCCATAATACCCAAAGGCCCGCTCCAGTTCCGTCTTGTTCCCGTTGTTCCCCAAGTTGCCCACGTAGACTTTGCAGTCAAGAGGACAATCTCTGTGCATGGTGGGATCTGGAATACAACAGGTACTAGGTTTAGCTAAGGTACTCAGACACAACCTAAGATCTGATGGATACTCATAATCAGTCCTACAGACATGTAGTGAATATTCAGTTGAAGGGCTTTAAAGGCTTAATGTACAACATGCATCAGTAAATGTATGGCCTCAGGAAATCTGAGCCAATCACCCACAGCCACAAACTGGAAAGGCTACCTCAAGCAATTCCAGGTTAATACTGTGTAAAATGGGTGGGGGGGGGGTCATCTATAGGTGTACAGATGTGCTTAACTAATCTAGCATGCAAGAAATGAATAAAGTTGTAATTACCTCCCATGTCAGCTGGCATCTAAATCCTCAAAACAAAAACAAACTCCACAAAGGAAAGAGAAACTGGGAAGAGAATGATGAGTTAAAATCTCCATGAAGCCCCCATTTCCACATATTATACATTGAACACGGGCACCATTACTCAATGTAGCCAAAGCAAATCAGCCGGGGTACATTCAGTCTGTCCAACAAAAGGCGTGTCGGTAAACCGTCGTGAATAACAGATAGCAACAAAGGGCCAAGCACGGGACGCTCCAAGTGCAGAATGAGGAACTGCGCATGCGTGAGTGTAAGCTGCATCTAATCATACCAATATTAATACTTACGGCGTTATCAGTCGCCAAAGGCGTAAACATAGGTTATCAAACCACTTTTCTGGCCCTAGGAGGCACTAAAACGCCTAGATCATAACCCCCCCCACGGCGTGCTGTAAGTGGAACTGGGACAGTACGTGGGACCCAAAACCTTATCAGCCCGGATGGTTAACCTTCCCTCTCACTTCAGAGCGCAGAACAATAGCATCGTACAGATTGAACAACTGCAAAACAAGATACAGATCCAACTATACTTCCCATCTTGTCTAGAAATCAGTCGCATTATAATACAGAAAGAAACCAATGTTCACGCCAGTCGGCAATACACGTTTTGCATTAAAGCGAAACTTGCCCATTATAGAGCTGCCTTAACACACACATACTCCTCGTTAACACACACACACATACTCCTCGTTACTCCTCGTAAAGACGCGAAGACGCAGATCGATCGGCGACCAAGATGGCGAGAGCCGCATCACCTAAATGTCCGCCAAACACGCAGGGCGGCCACTAAGGCTGCAAACACGTCAGAAGCGTTTCCCCCTCAGAATTCTCTGGGTTTTCAAAAGTCGATTTCAACACACATGTTCTACTAACAAACATATTAAATGTGTCGACATACAGCTTACAGGGAAACAAATCAATGTAGAAATAAAAAATGGCTGCCGTTCGCGTACTTAGAATTAGCTAGCTACTTAAAATCCCGATTGTTAAAAATACAAATTATTACACTTAAAACAAGTGGTACATCAAAATAGAACTAGACATGCATTACTGTAGGATATTAATTAGACAAATTACCGTGAAGTACTTCGAAGCAGTGACTCAGTACTAAACGACCCGCAACCGCGCTACTTCTGAATAAAAAGCTCGAAATGGCGTGAGGCCGGAAGCCCGCGTGCCTCGCTTCTCGTCACATCCGCTTTATCGCGCGCGAGGACACGCCCACTGAAGTCGGCAGCATGGTGGTCCTCTCAGTTGGAGGTGTTTAGTGTCTTGCATCGTAACTGGATGCGGAAACTGAAATAAGTTTACTTTATCTAAGCAAATCTTAATTCTTAAAGTATGACACGAATATGAATTGAATATGAATCAATGGACTGGTTTTAGATTGATATATGAGTTAGACTGCATAACATAGTCATACCTTGGCATACATATGTGTGCTAATCGTATAACGAGATAAGCTGGAGTGGAAGACTGGTTGCTGGTGGAAAAATCATCAGCAACCTTAAGTTTTCTGATGACACCATAAATATAGTGGAAGATGAAAAAGATGCAAAATCACAAAAGGATAGTTAAAGACCGGAGTGAAAAGATTGGACTATGGTTAAATGTGAAGAAAACAAATATAAACAATCTAAGACATTTTCCCATATGCGACCTTCTCCCACAATAAATGTTTATCTCCAAGTTATAAATGTTTAAAATCCTGAAAATTGTTTACATCAAATAATTTAATTCATGGAAAATGAGTGTACATCAGGGTGGTGTCTGTTGAGTATATTGTGTGCCCGCACACACACACATACATATGACTTTCATTTTCCTCTTATATTCCATTTGTTTCTGCCACATATTTTACGGCACGATAGTCTCTGCCAGTCTTTCTAGCTAATTCAAGCACTGATTCACATTCAAGTGATAGATTAATGATTACTGTCTTCTTCTCTACTGATAAATTGATCTTGTATCCCATAAGAGTGTGGTTAAAAATGTATACGACTTGCTTAATACTGTGGCACAACACAATTGTAGGAAAAAGTACAAAGATGGCAGCAGCTTTTATGCTGAAATCACTGAAATTCTCACAGATGATGCAGATAACTATTATCAGAATTCTTGTAATTTAAGAGTGCTTAAGAGGAAAGGCATTCTGGAAAAACTCAGACAAACCCTTTGGCAACAATGTGGCACATAGTGTAATGTCTAAAATTACTCAAGTAACATAACTAAAGGATTGTACAGAGGGCTGGTGTCATGGAGAGAGGTTAGATGGAGTTCAGTGCTGATGTCATGTGACAGGAAGTATGCCTGTGGGAAAGCTTCGGAGAAGGCTGTCAAGGCTGATTTAACCTGCTGCTTATAACCTACAACGTAGGTAGTTGCCTATTCTACGCCGTAGGTTGACGTGTACCTCCCTATGAATGTAACTATAGGCATCAAGCTATGGCGCAGGCTACATACAGTTCACCCCTAGCTCAGTCGCTAGTTGCTGCAGTCTGACGGTGTATAGGGATGTCAGCATTTCTCTTAAAATTGCTGCATATTCCAAAAGAACACCATGTTTAAAGTTAATGAATTGATCTCTATAGTCATTTCACTAGTTTCACCTGTGCATGGATACTTTTGGAACATGATAAATTTATATTATAAATTTACATTGAAATTAATATCAATTTATTTTATTATTTATATTGTTCACATTTAATCAACTAAGACTTATGGAATAGTAATTCTCAAATTACAGCTGTATTATAATTATTACTATAATGTATTATAATGTTCCACGTATTTGAGGTTTTGACTCTTGATCGGTGAGGAGAGACAGAAATGGCTTGGTGGAACACATCTGGGGCATCAGGCAGACCCCAGTCCTTATAGTCGACATTTACATGCTCACTGGAGGAAAGGAAAATATGAAGTACCAGGGTATTACGATAAAGTCTTAATGAAGACTTTTTGAATGCATACAATATTATGCGGAGACTGGACATTGTTCATGTTTAGCCCTTTAGCCTAAACTTTTAATATGTAGCCCATTCTTGTTGAGACTGGAGCGTATGGGAATGCGGAGTAACCACAATAGTGGTGTTAAACTACAAGTCATCAACGATGCAGATTTTCCTTAAAATTATCTCTTGTAGGGACATGGGATGTAGCATTTTTGCTGGAAAGGGAGCTGGTAGGTAGAAAGATACTGTTTGGAGATGGGCTTTTACCCTCTGGTGAGAAGCGTTGGGCAGGTGGGGGTTTATTCATAGCCCCACAGTTTGACACTGGTACGTTGGAGTTCACCCTGGTGAACGAGAGGGTCACCCCCCTTTGACTTTGAGTCGAAGGACAGGCTCTGACAGTTGTTTGTGCTTATGCACCAAACACCAGCTCTTATGCTTTTATGGAGACTTTGGGTGGGGTGCTGGAAGGCACCGTTTATGGGGACTCCGTGGTTCATTTGGAGGGTTTTAACATCCACGTGGTTAATGACATTAATACCTGGAAGGATGTGATTGGGAGGAATGACCTGCCCGATCTGAACCCAAGTGGTGCTCTGCTATTGTACTAAGTGCTAACCACAGTTTTTCCATAATGAACACCATGTTCGAGCAAAAGGCTGTTCACAAGTGCCCCTGGCACCACAGCACCATAGGCCACAGTTCAATGATTAATTTGTTAATCGTTTCATCAGATCTGCCACCGTGTGACTTGGAAACTCTGGTGAAGAGAGGAGCTGAGCTGTCAGCTGATCACCACCTAGTGGTAAGTTGTATCAATAGCAGAGGAAAACGGACGGACCTGGAAAAACCAAGCATATAATAAGGGTGTATTGGAAGCCTCTGGTAGAGACCTTCCACTCACATCTCAGGCAGAACTTCTTTTGTATTCCATGGACGGCTGGAGCCATTGAGCCTGAATGGACAGTGTTCCGTGCCTCCATTGCTGAAGCAGCAGTGCAGGGCTTTGCCCATGCTGTTTACCGCAGGGATGCAGTGCTGATGTCCTCAGATGGACTTCGAAGACCTCCTGAATTCCTAGGAAGAAAGTAGAGTTGGAAAAAAAAAAAAGGTTTCATGGCATGACTCGTATCGCTCTGTCTTTATTGTCTGTCTCCACTTTGGTCTCTATAAGGCTCTCGTGTCTGACTGTGTGAGTTTATTCTTTATTCTCACTCGCTGTTTTACCACTCTCCTTTTAAGGATCGTATAATAAAAGAGTCTGCAAAATTTTTTACTTTGCTTTCCACCTTAAGATTTCTTAGCCACTCGACCACCACAACATTTCATTTATTCGACTTGTGACATGTTTATTATTTATTATTAAATCTGGCCTTCAGCTTCATTTTTTGTTTTCCACAAGATAAAATAACGATGTAACATTACTCCGCTGATAAGCTGGTAAGTTGTTTCACTGCTGGCACCAGCAATACTAGACAAAACTATATTAGATATGGATAGAATTTTCCAGGTATGCGGAAGATTTGGAGGTTAGAGTGCGTCCCACTTTTGCTGACGTTATGGTTCCAAATTCTGAAACCATCTTTTCTGTGGTGCCATGCTGGAGCCGTTTTTCTGGCACAGGGGCCAGTTTTTTGTTGTGGAAACACGCAGAAATAGTTCTGGATGGGAAAAATTCCAGTATCAACTGGAGCAATGCATTGGTGGAAACGAGGCACTGGATGTTTCCCTTACTGCTGGGGAAGGATGTGGGACTAAGGTACATACCAGGAAGGCAGAGATGTGAAATGGTGTGCAGTGCAGCATCCACTCCAAAACATCACGGGAAATCTTCATCTGCACTGTGGTTTTACACATCAAGGCTAATGATAATTTATTTATCTGATTATTAATTTTTTTGTATGTGCTCATTAATCAACATTTATTAATTAAGCATTATAATGTTTATTATCTCATCATATAATCTGCACCTTCATATAATATTCATTTTGCAGAACATTCAGTGCACCTTCATAATGCATTCATAGAAAATTCATAAGCAGTACATATACTTCAACATCTTAACATACCTTGACAACTTTAATATACATTAATAACAAACAGTATATGATAGTAATAAACATTGTAAAGTGTTTCTGTCACGTTCGGCGTGTGAGCGTGCCTGGATGCTGGCAGCGTCAGGCAGACAAGACGGCAGGAAGGCAGGTAATCCAGGTAAACAAGGTTTATTGGAGGACAGACGGGGGTATACGCTACGAAACATCACAATTACAGATCTGGGGATACGAACTCAGACACGGACTAAATACAAAAGACTAACAGGGAACTAACAGGGAACAACGGATCACAATCAAACTGAAGCACAACAGGTGAT
>JAODUD010000127.1:17788209-17800174 GCA_026784285.1 Stomatorhinus walkeri
GAGTTTTCACACCGTGGTGCTGTAACTTCTTCCTTTTTTGAGAGCAGAGCTATTCTCTCTTTCCAAAGCAAAACTTTGAATCAATTATTTAATTTTGTTTCTGAGATCAGCAGCCCAAATGTGATTACAAATTACAGATCATTCTGTACAAAGATCCTAAAACGTTTTTGTTAACTAGCAGCAAGAAAAAAAGCTTGTAAACTCACAGAAATCTGTAAACTTCTGCATGGACTCTACTTTTCTCATGTTCTTACTGGTATTAGATGTAGCTCATAAATAAATAAGGGTCACTCTTCCCTTAATTTGTTAATGTGCATTTTACATATCTGTTAAAATAGAGTTCTCTTTATTTCCCCTTCATTAACTGAAGAATAATTAATACTGATCAGTAGATACACATTTTATCTGACCGAATCAGAATGTGAATATTTCCAGCCTATCTGTACTCTGTGACATGCATCTCTGAAGAATTCATGAGTAACATTTTTGATTGAAGTTTCACTTCATTAAAATTGTGTTACTCTGGATCAGAAGCAAAGATCTAGCAAAAGAGATGAGACAACATTGTTACTATCTCGTAATGCTACCTTTTAAAAATACAGCTAATAAAATGTAATCAACAGGCATTTCTGTAGGGCATTGACAGCTAAACATGTCATCACCTACTGCAAAATATCTACCTTGGGTTGCTCTCTCAATTTGTAAGTTAGTTCCTTGTGCTTTTTAATCATATATAATGTAATGAGTAAGTGTGCCTGTGAGCATTTGCGGCATTTCAGAAAACTAACTGACGTATTTATGGGGTGGCGTGTTGCTCAATAGGAAAGGGATCTTTGTCTGTATCCATTCTCTTACGGGTTCGAATTTTAAGGCTGCATGGGGCACAAATTCTTAGTAGTGACTGAGTTCAAATCCAGAAACAAATATAGTAGCTATTTGGGTCACACTATTTGGGGACACAAATAATGTAGTAGTACACGTTTACTTAATACAGTAATTGACCAGTAACTAAATATTAGTTACATACTTATCCCATGTTCATTCATCATCAATCAATCATGACAATTCATGTATTCCATTCAGGAACTATTAGTTAACAGTTAACAAATTAGCTAAGTGTTAACAAATTTAGTTCCTGCATGGAAAACATTAACTGTAATAATTTATTAATGGTTAACAGTTAGATAATGGTTAATGCATTATTAGTTACTGGTTAATTAATGCATTGTGTTCTACTGTCCCCTCAATAAGGTGTTACTGCTGATTGAGATAAGATGCATTGTGATTCATTAATGATGATCACACATGAGATCAGTATTTCGTTTGTGTTATTCATGACCTGTTCCGTCATTAGATCCTGCAGTAGTTCACAACGGTTTACAGAATTAACTGATATAGTAACAAATATAGTAACTGCTTGGGATAAAGCATGTATCATAATTCATTAGTGTATTGTTCAGTATGTAACTAAAATTTAGTTTGTGGATAATTAATACATAAGTAAGACCTTAATAATATTATACTTAATACTTATACTATTATTTGTGCCCCATTGAGTAACGTGCTACCTAGCATGGTAATCATATTCCAGTCAGACCATTACGGAAGGTCCTTAACTTCACCTGCTCCAGGGCTGCTGGATGCTGGCTGACCCAGCTCGTTGACACCACGCTTTCTCCATTTCTGCGTTAATTTGGGTACAAGGGTTTTGTTTTTTTAAGAATCTGACAGGCTGTTGTCAGCCATGCCTGTCTATATCTCATCACTTGTTACCCAAGGCGACCAAAACATACACCATTGTAAAGCACAAGCAGTCAGAGCCACTGCCCTCCTGACCTCATTCGGCCGGAACCAGCCTGGCTAGAAAGATCACCCACCTTATCCACACAGATTGCTCCTCACTAACAGACCCACTAGGTATCCCACAAACCCTTTTGATTATGTCACTTGTCCTTTCTTTCTCTCTCCTTATTGGTTCCCACATCGTGTCCTTGGTTTACTGAGGCTCTTAAAGGAACGGCAACCTTCCTACATTGATTCTTCATCAAGACTTATATTCTGATAGGTTTATGCAATTTTATTTTTTAATGCATTTCTTTTACCTAAGTTGGCTCCTTGACAGCTATACGCTTGTGCTTTGCTTTTAAAATTTAACATAACATATTTCAAATTGCATTTCAATAAATGTACATGCTAAGGAAATGTGTATGTGTCACTGACCCGAATCAAGATAAGCAGTTAGGCCAGCGGTAGGCAACCCTGTTCTGGGAGTCTTAGGATCCAGCGTGTTTTCTATCCTGCCTGGGCCTGTATTCACACAGCATTTTATCTTACCCCTAAGCGTACTCCTAAATCAGATTAAAAGTTTTTAACTGAGATTATTTTCCTAAAACCTATTCACAAAGTGGCTGAGCGCAACCTTTATTAGGAGAAGGACAAACTCCTAGGCTAAGAGAACGACTCCATCGTTATGACTAAAGTCAGATCTCATGCATGAGGTTGTGCCGTATGCGCAGGGATTGGAGGGTTAGAGGCAAGTATGTGGAAATGAAAATGCACGTGTAACATCCCATAAACACAAATACAGTGGAAACCACTTATAGTGAACATGGTTACAGTGATCAACCACTTATATAGATTAAAACTGTTACAGAATCATTCCTAAACAAATACTGTTTAAATAATTCCCTTATAGTAAACAAGTAGTCCACTTACAGTGTTCATTTCTGGTAATTTTAAACTTTTTTTAATTTACTTTCATAAGCCTACTACTTTGCCTTGCCATAGCCTGTCTGCTTCTGTCTAGCTACCTGAGGCTAATTCTGCGTGCACAGAAAACATGACAGGAAAAAGAAAGACGTTTTCTCTCAATGACAAATACAGACTCATCAAAGCTTATGATAAACTGGCAAAAATGAGCTACCGAGATGCCAGAGGAAACCTACAGCAAGGTTTATGTACAGTACTATATAATAGTGTTTTATACACAGTTCAGTAAAATGAAATGCGTTTGAAACAGCTCTACTGTATTCTGAATGAGTCAATAAAATTCAGTAAATAGCGACGCCGTCCATTTTGTTACCTTATATTCATGTTATATGAATGTCATACAAATGTCAGTTTGATGGCCTGAGACAGAAAGAAAAGGAAAACGATCAGTTATGGAGATCACTATAAGCAGTTTCCACTGTATGTCACTGAGGTGTTTCTTTTTGTTTGAGATGTTATTCCATCCCTCACAAGCTCCAGAACAGTCATTATTCCTTCCTTTAAGTAATTCAGCGTTCATTTAAAGCTGCCTTGACGTTGCAACGTAGATTGACAGCGGTCATTTTGCACCTGTTTCTGAATTGGTCTTAGTGACTTAGGAGTCGTCGCGACCACTTTTTAGTTCTCCTAGACTCAGGTGCTACTTTGAGTGCAATGGAGCTTTGTGACTCGCTCTTAGTCAAAAAATCAGGAGTCTTACATTCAAATTGACATTTTAGGAGTTCAATGCAGCAGTTCAAATTGACAAGTCAAGAGCTCCTTTTATCCTCAAGATGCTTTGTGAATACAGACCCTGGTCTCTGATGAACCAGGCCTGATCTCCAGCAGACTCATTAGGTAGGACAGAAAACATGCTGGATACCGCCACTCTAGGACCAAGGCTGCCTACCCCTAAAATAATGCATGGATGGATATCAATGTATCTGATTAGTCAGACGCTTTATTGCTGTATTTACAGTAGATTGAAGTTTTGGTTTGTAAGCTATGACAATGAGGTGAAAATGCTGTAAAACCCTAACTGGACCATGTGTTATTCAGCAGAGCTTTGTTAAGTTGTTCACTTATAGATTTGTACATGTTTTTATTTTTTCATGTGACTTGAGTGAAACTTCAAACACATGTATAAACCATGCCAGATCAGAACAAGGCCAAAGATCAAGTGGCATGAGTCAGCTGTGACAGATTCAGACCTGAGTGGAGAGCAGGTGGCGTTCATTGTGTATCTTACAGCAATCACTAACCTATGTGTCATCTTTGATTCTTCGCTGTCTTTTGATTCCCATATAAAACGTGTCTCCAGAACGGCTTATTTCCATCTCAAAACCATCTCCAAACTCCGGCCAGCACTCACCGTTGCTACTGCTGAGACCCACATTCATGCCTTCATAACCTCCAGACTTGATTACTGTAATGCCCTGCTTATTGGTCTCCCAGCAAAATCATTAAACAGACTACAACATATCCAAAATACCGCAGCAAGGCTTCTCTCCCAATATATCACTCCCATCCTCCATCAGTTACACTTGTACTTTCAGTACAATCTCGGATTCAATTCAAAATCCTTATGCTCATCTGCAAAGCCCAGAAGCACCTAGCGCCCATCTACCTCGCCGATCTTCTCACCTTATACAAACCCACCTTACACTCTACTGATGCACACCTTCTATCCACCCCCTCTGCCCATCTCCGTTCAATGGGTGACTGACCATTTAGTGTGGCTGACCCTGAACTCTGGAACACACTCCCACTTGCAGTATATGCATGCAGGTCACTCTCCATGTCCACCTGAGACCCAAGGAAAAAAAGTGTCCTTCAATTTTAGGTTGTCTTTGGAGAAAATAAGACATCTTACAATTTAGATTTTTTCAAATTTATTTTTATTTTTAAATGTCCTCTTTAGTGTACAACAGGAATAAATATATTTTCTTACATCAGTGAAAAGATGCAAAAAGATGCAAAAACAACATGTCCACTACAATGGACATAAATGAATGTGTGGGCTCTCAGGAGGATAATCAAATCCATGCTCAAAACTCACCTCTTCACTCTGGCCATCTCAGCCTAGTCTTGACTTTTATGAGATTTTCTTTTATATTTATTTTATGTTTCTTTTGGTTGATGTCAATCTGGCGCTGGTGTGTCTTTTAACACTGTCTCCTTGTCTCTACATGCTACCTATTTGTTGTTCATAGTCTAACTACTTTTATATTTTATGTTTTGCTTTTACTGCACAGTGCCCTTGGGTACCTTGAAAGGCGCTTCACATAAAATGTATTATTATAATAATAATCATTATTATTATTATTTTTATTATCCCCGGTGATCTAACCCAGCCGCTTTGTTTGTTGTGCACTAACATGGGTCCTGTTGGAGCCCGTTGGAGTTGCCGGCCTGCAGAAACGCTAATAGCCATGTAGCAGAAAAGCTGGAATCGGCGGGGAGGAGCAGGCCTTCGCAGTTTATGGTATAATTAGCATAATTTTAAATACTACCTTGCTGTCCCATCCTGCTTTCCTGGTTCCTATTACCCAACTGATTAGACTGGCTGGCACCTGGCAGAAGCAGCAAACGTGCCCGTACTGCCATGCCCTGGGGTGTTATCACTGCCATATTGATGAATTTGCCCCACCCTCACATTAGGGACAAATTAAACCTTTGATTGCTGTGTAGTTTCTGAGTTGTTTTGATCAGGATGTTTCCCAGCCTATGTGGACACATGGTATCTGTTTGCCGTTTGCTATTTCTGATCATTGGCTCTCTACCACCCCGCATAAATATATTTGACTAATGTCTAGAAAGCCCAATCAAACCCAAAACAACCAAGAACGTTTCACAAATGCCAAATTCACGTATGCAGTTTCAAATATGGTGCTTTAACATAATAATTTTATTTTCTATTTATTTAGTCAATTACTTATTTTTTAGTTGCTTAGCTACTAGTTGGTGAATTAGTCCTGACCAGTGAATAATTGATTTTTTTTTGAAGATTGTACTAAAAGAAGGGGTATTCATCAGAGTAAGCTTACTCCCAAAGGGGTCTAAGGGGCCGTGTGCGGCCCTGTGGGTCAGAACTCTGTGCTTTGTGTTCAGAAATTTGCCGTCTCATATCTCCTGGTCAGCAGAGTAATTACATTCCCGTTAAGACCTTAAGCAAGACCTTTAACCCACACTGCTGCGAGGGCACCAGAAAAATGACTGACTTTGTGCTCTGGGTTTCACTCTCGCCTGCATACCTGTGCGTGTTGTACCTGCACCCTGTACAGTCATAACAAAGGCACTGGATAGGTTTTGCTTATGTTAATCAGACATCTGATGTAACAGTTACTGCTCTGTGAATAATGTTTTTATACTGCAAGAACTATATGATGATAAGCCTGAAACAAATATTGTCCGTTTTACTTCTGTGCATTGACATTTCAGTCATAACTGTATTCATTGATAACTTTTGATATTAATTTTTACACTTAAATAACCCATATGCATGTAGAAAGGAGAAAATTGGCTGTCATGGGAGGGAAGGGAATTGAACCCAAGTGTTCCTGATTCATTAGCTCCACTTGTTTCTCAGTAAGATTATTACTAGTGTGTTGTTTTCTGTTCAAAGCAACACACATGAGGTGCAGATGTTACACAACAGCATGCAGGTGGCAAGGAGTCATCTGGTATACGAGTAGCGATAGGCTAAGTTTCCAATAAGTGTGGTATAACAACTGCTAGATAGTTCTGGGAACAATAACTGCTTACAACCTAATATCACAAAAGTTATTCAATACATATCACCCAAGAGAATCTTGGAACTTAAACTGTGTGAAATGCAGGAACAGAGGATCCAGTGTTGCCAAGTGAAACGATTTCGGCGGACCGGATGATCATTTCAGCGGACCGGATGACAGTGAGCTGCTGAGGGTCAGATGTAGGGTATGTATGGGTCTTAACGTGTTTCCTTAAGGTGAGAGACTTTGAAGATAATGCACTTAGGTAGCTTGTTCCATCAGTGATGATCCTTGCGGGAGGAACACCACGTAACAGACTTGTTTTCAAACAGCAGGTGAATCACCAGGTGAGGTTTGCTTGCTGACCACAGAGCGTGGGATGGAACATAAATCGTGATGAAAGACTTGATGAATGCAGGAACCAGAAGTCAGACTTGCTGTGAGCACCGATAAGAAGTCAATGGGGAGAAACAAGATGCGTACATAGCACATGCTAGTAGCCGTAGCAGTTCTGATAATGGTAATGGTGCCTAAACCTAAACCCCTATTGTCAGGAGTGAACAGAAGGTCCCCAGAAGTGAATTCCCTGATGCAGCTTTCAGATACCGGGGCGTCCACAGCAGTCAGGGGGAGACTCTCTGCGTAATGTCCAGCTCTGAGTACTACTTATGGGCTCAGAAACTTGACCGAAGCCAGTATGTTTGGCAGAAATGAGATGAGAGTAAGTGGTCTGCAAATTTCCATTCGTGATGAGTATGGGATTTTCGTGATGTTTCCTCAAGCCTATTTAAATGCAATGGAGAAGGTGCCCATGAGGAGTGATTTGTAGGAAGCTTGAAGGAGATGTGAGGGGGTGGTGTCCAGCGGGCAAGCAGTGATTCTGGTAGAATGTTAGATCATTATTCTGCATGATAATACCCATTTAGAGACTGCAGAGGTTGATGAACTTATGCAGCAACGGACACTAAGTGAAGATGTTGGGAGAAACATGCTTTCTTGCTGCTTTAGAAGGCCTGACACCGATTCCTGACAGCATGAGGAACAATCTAGACACACCCTGGATTGCAATTCCCATTCATCACAGGGCACATGGCATGGATACTTTCACATGCTTCTGGCATTTTAGAGACGCCAATGCAAGCTTGGCACTTCTGAGTCAGAAATCTGTCATGACTGGTGGTCCTTACAGAGGTTATCTCTTGAAGCAGCAATTACAGAATGTTGAGGCTGGAGAAAATATAACAAGATTTTATTCATTTTAATGGTGAGATACTTCTCTTCCAGTGTCATAATCTTCTGATGGACCTGGAGGGCGCTAGCTGCATTCACTGATACCTTTTGTTATTTGACTTTTTAACTTTAAATAGTCTTAGGTTTGCTCAAACATACAGTTCAATAAGCATACAGCCAGGTATATTGATGTCGCTAAATTACCCATATTCTTTTTGACATGTGATGGGAACCCTATCCATGCAAGGTTGAGGCACTGTGCAGCTATTGAAGGGAAACAAATGGGTTAAACTCTGCAGAAGACACACCCATTTCACATGATTTAAACACGGAGTTTTTCTATGTGAAACAGGGCGTGGGTAACAGTCAAATGGGCCGAGTTTGCAAAAGAACTCATCACTCCCTGGTGAAATAAAGCCAGCGATGATGACTGAATTTTTGTTGTTGTTTTCAATATTTTAAATGATATTTTCTCTGTTTTTCCTGGGACCACAAGGTTGCGGCATTCTTGTAGTGATGATTGTTTCTGATAGATACATCACATGTATTAGAATTGAAATGTAATATTTTTTCATATTTTAATTTTATAAATATATTCTGGAAAGCATCTTGTTACACCACTTTGGGAACCTCTGTCGTAGGACAGGCGATGTATCTAAATCCGTATTGACCGATAGCGAGAGACCGACTGTTATTATGTATCGATCTATAGATCCGTATTGACCAATAGCGAGAGACAGACTGTTATTATGTATCGATCTATAGATCCGTATTGACCAATAGCGAGAGACAGACTGTTATTATGTATCGATATGAGTAAGTTTAAGCATCCACCCCACAGCCACGTATCTAGTACAAGGCCAGAGGGAAGGGCTGTGGTAGGCGGTGCAGCACCCAGGGTATTCCTCAACAGAATGCCAGTCCGCCTTAGTGGGCTCACAAGAGACGGTGAGACACACCAGTTAGCCTCACCGCATCTCCACAGACGGCGGGACGGCGGAAACCGGAATACATGAAGAAATGCTCCTCTGTGACGGGAGGACCTGCAAGCTTCCAGCCGGCAGGGGTTAGGGTTCAAACCCCCAACCTTAGATGTGTGCAGGGATGGTGCTGAGCCACCGCACCCCCTGTGACTATACACAGTAATTACATTCGTATATTAATTACTAAAGATAAGGATACTGCTGTAATTGCATTATAATATTTGTACTGAGATGACCTAGAGCTGTCATTCCTCATAACTCACTTTAAGAGGTTTTGTTGTTGTGTCTCCTCCGCTTAACAATTAAACTGCACCAACTGCTTGTCCTACACCAGGGACATACAATGACTCGCGTGTGAGTAGCATGTATTTTGTGTTTACTCTGTGGGTAGGGGTGGGGTTCGTCCTGTTTGTTACGCTTGTAGACACCCTGATCTTTTCAAATGTGTACATGCTGACACAACTATTCTCTTAAAACAAAAGCAGAGTATTTCTGACCTCATAAGATTATAAAAAATATATATATTTAGCGATTCAGTAGTCAGTGTGTTCTTTGATGAGGGACTGGCCAAAGTTATTGTCACTCAGACATATTATGATTGACACCACAGAGAAGTTAGCTTAGCTCCTGTAGCTGCACAGGTGTTTTGTTGTGTTACCAACGCAAAGGCTGTAGGTTTGAATCCCTTGCAGCACATATAAACTGTAATCTTTCCTTCAACTACAGCTCACTCTGGGTAAAGGTTTCAAATAAATGTACTGCGTTCCAACCATCTCTCAAGTTTAGGTATCATATTGCATAAACTGTTCTTTCTGGAATTCCTTCTAGAATTTCCATTCAGCCACATATTGTTAATAATGTTATTGCAGCCTTATAGCCTGATGTAACCTCTTAAACCTAAAAATCTTTGCTTCCCCAATTTTAGCAAATAGCATTTTTATTTTTTCCTCTTGCTTTTTTGTCAGTGCCTACAATAACAAATCTGTTGGGTTTTACTTTAAATATGACTTAAATCAAGAAATGTATTAAAACGGAATTTATGTTCTTAAAAGTAATTTTCTTCTTGGTTCTAAATGGAAGGCTTCAGGAATCCACATTCAGTAATTAATAATAATAATAATAATAATAATAATAATAATAAGTGTTTAAACACGCTGTAGTCAGTATGTATCTTAATGGGAGATTGCCTAGAATTAAAAATAATCAATTTGAAATAACATGATTAACAGAGAAACTAGTCAAACACTTGATCAGGATTTTCTTAACAGAATAGAATATTAAATTAATGGTTTTAAATGGCAGAAAAGGTGATGATAGATACAGTAGCCAAGTTATATATTTCTGTTAAACAGCTATGGCACAAAATGGGACTCAAACACCTGCATCACTGGAACCAGCCTGACTCGCGGGGTGAGAGCATTAGCCTGCTAAACTAAAGACCAGAGCCTACAGACTCCATCTCAAATTCTTCCCATGACTCCTGGGTGTGACCCTGTACACTCGTGCCACTACAGCATCTCTATCACATGTCCTATTACATGTAAAACCAGGAATGTCCCAGGAATGGAGCTGGTGTTTGGCGCTGTGCCTGTGATTGGATGATCTTCATTTCAAATCCCATGGCCTGATTTTAACGTTGATCTCCTGAGTGAGGCCCTTAACCCTAACTGGTGTGGTGGCTTAATCCCAACACAATGTGATATGATGAGGAGTGTTGATTCCTTGCCGGCATTTGAAGATCAGTTTCAAAATATTGTCATCGTTTGTGCTTAATCTGTTCTCTGCGCGTTTTGCTGTTTCCCATGAAAAGATGGCAGCCTTCCTGAACTGACACTCAAATGACACCTCATTCCAGGAAAGACACTGATTACAGAGCTCATAATGATGTGGTTTACACACTCTATTACACACACACCTTAAACAAATTCTTAGAAGACTTGTCTTATGGCTCATGTACAATTCAAAAGTTCTGTTTAGGAAGATGTCATGTTGTTTTATGATTATGAGAAAACAAAACCTCTTTTATGTTATTGCTTTGTCAGGACAAACGCAAACAGAATTTCAAATAAATCTACTAGATTCCACAAGCTGAAACAAGGCCAGAGATCGAAAGAAGATAATTTGTTTTACATAATTATTCAAGGCTGTCTGTCAGCAACTCAAAATGACAGCTGATGACAGATACTTGATTGAAAAACATTTTTTTGTTCTTTTTACTTTATTGAGGTTCCTTTGTTCTATATTTGCCTGACGGTTACGGTTCAGGTCAAAAACATTGGGTGGCCACGTTTCTGTAAATGTGAAGTAATCCCATTGAATGCTACTCACCTGCTGCAAAAAAACATATATTGTTTATTTTGTTTGATAAAGATGCTAATGGAGGGAGGGTTTTTCATCCTTCCATTTTCCAAACTGTCTATCCAATGAGCTTGAATCAAAATATTGGAAAACCTCAAGATTTCAGTTGCTTTGATATGTATTTATGGACACAGTATGTATGTATTGTATAAAAGTCAATTTTATATTCTGACTTTTTGGTCTAATGTCCACTTTGTAGACTGTTAATCTAGAATATAACAAAACCACGCTACTTAGCATTCTCTTCATTTTGTAGAATACTTTGCAAACACATTGCCTAATAGATGCTACTACTGCGTAATACTGCGTAACTGGCAATATTGTAGTATACAAGCAGGATTAATTTTTATAAAATGAACTGTTTGGCATATGTGTGAAATAAATGAGTCAACTTTCCCTATTAGGCAGTTGCGCATATCAGACCATAGTGAAGGACATAAATGTGTTACACAACAGCTGGATGGATAATTGGCTGTTTGGCCATCCTCTCTTTGTCTTCTAATTTGCTGTTGTTGCACCCTGCAAAGAAATTTATTCAAGTCAGGTCAGGTCATGTTGGGGAGCATGAGCTGATGCAACGTGTTACCATGCTCACCACACGGCAAGACTCCTCAGGATCCCGGCCGGCGACCCCCCAGGCAGATACATGGTCCAGTCCCACCCTCCAGAAATGCCCATCTATCTGCCGCAGCCAGGTGTTACGTGGGCGTCCCCTCGGCCTGGTCCAGCCGCTTGGGTCCTCAGCAGTGAGGATCCTGCGAGCCGGATCACCCTCAGGGAAACGCGCCACATGGCCGTAGCGCCGTAACTGACGGATCACCCTCAGGGAAACGCACCACATGGCCGTAGCGCCGTAACTGACGGATCACCCTCAGGGAAACGCACCACATGGCCGTAGCGCCGTAACTGACG
>JAODUD010000127.1:17844879-17862254 GCA_026784285.1 Stomatorhinus walkeri
AGGGGACACCCTGGATGGGACACCACAGTGAAAGGGACACCCTGGATGGGACACCACAGTGAAGGGGACACCCTGGACAGGACACCACAGCGAAGGGGACACCCTGTATACAACACCACAGCGAAGGGGACACCCTGGATGGGACACCACAGTGAAAGGGACACCCTGGATGGGACACCACAGTGAAGGGGACACCCTGGAAAGGACACCACAGCGAAGGGGACACCCTGTATACAACACCACAGTGAAGGGGACACCTTAGAAAGCACGCCACTGCAAAGGGGACACCCTGGATGGGACACCACAGTGAAGGGGACACCCTAGAATGCACGCCACTGAGAAGGGGACACCCTGATCAGGATTCCAAAGTGAAGAGAACACTGGAAGAAATTCCAGTCCATTGCAGAACACATACAAGCACACACCCAGTCACACATTATGGGCTAATTAGTTTTGAACTGCTTGAGGAAACTGGAGTGTCCAGAGAAAGCCTGCCTGAACAGGTTTGTTTAGATCTCAGTTTCCCGTGAAACCTCAGTGCTATGAAAAGATCTGGATGATGGCAAAATTCTCTCTGGGAATTATGTGAAATGGCCAGTCGTGTTTCGCACGCTACAAACCGATACTGAAATATGTAAATTAATTTAGTTGAATTGAAACTTTATTCTATATCTGCACAGGCACAGACGTGCAGGTACAATGAACTCCACTGAATTTAGAACACCAAATAAGATAATTCAGGTTTTACTATAAAATGAAATTGTTAAATATATGAAAGTGATAAACAAAGTGCTTGAGTTACAAATACAGTGCCTTGAGAGTCGGAGGTAGTTGGGCTGTGCTGGGGGTGATTTAAGAGTCTGGGTCCAGTTTGAGTGTGATGTCGAAGTGGGAGGAATTGAATGTCTTTAGCAACAAATCTGATTACAGCTGGAAAGAAGCCATTCTGAAAATGTATCTTGTGTATTATAATGGGACTGAGGTCAAACCCGGGATCCCTCCCCCTGACCAGTAAGAATTGTGCATGATGGGCGTCTCTGTGGATGACACTTGCTTTGTTCTTGCAGTGGTAAGTTTGCAGAGTCTCCAAAGCGGACAGGTGTGAACCTGTAATCCTCTCTGCAGTCTTTATGACTCCAGAACTTTCCCTTCATACTGTTCTGCACCTCTGGTCAGGATGCACACTATATGGCCTCTGTGAACCTGGAAATATTGTACTCCTGATGTTATGATGAAAATGGAAAAGATGGCGCTCTCTTGTGCGCAATGTTGCAGCTCTCTCTCAGTCAAATATACAAAGATTTTGCAAATGTTTAAAGTTACGTTTCCACACTGAAATGAAATATTACCACAAAACGTACTTTTCTCCTGCAATTAATGCTGGTAAATAAAAAGACAACAAAAGTATTTGCGAGGGTTAGCTATAATAGGCATCAGATACATACTCAGATTATGATATTATTTGCAGCAAATTTGAACTTTGTGTTTATTAGTTATCCAGACCAAGATTCTGTTTTAGCAAGCGAATTGAACACTCTGTGATTGTGACTCTTTATACTCATCTGGTTGGGAAACTCTGTTCTAATTTAGATGTTTAGCTCTTCTCCAAAAGAGAAGATCCTAAACAGGTGTCAAACCAGACTACAGCTGACTGCAGCATCATTTTTGTTTCGCTCATTTCTCAGTTTATGGGTTTCCGTCTTTTTTTTTCTTTCTCCAGCCTCCATTCTTCTCTGTTTCTCATTTATGAACGTCTTCAGGACTGTGGTAAAAGCAGACTGCAAATCCACCTCCTTTTGGAGAAGAAATTGTGAGAGTTCCTCAAAAAAATAGTAAAGCTGAATCCAGATAAAATTCCACAAACGGGAGATTAGCTGAGGAGGTTAGCTTACCCCTGCCTCAATCAGGTCCTGCTCCATGGAGACCAAATGCTACAAATTTCTCCATAGATCTCTCTGGTCTGTGGAAGTGCTCTCAGTGCTGCATTACTGAAAATAATGTCCTTCTGTCATTACTGCACTTAATGCAGTTAATTAATGAATTTTTAGATTACACTTTAATAGGGTGATCTTTTTTAGCGTCATTGGGGGATTATTTTTGGGGGGCACTGGCAATCATTGGGGGGGTTGGGGGCAGCGTCAACAATGAGCATAACATAATGGAACAAAGCAGTGACTATTTACCACACAGCCAATGAACGGGGTGCTCTTGCTAGCGTCCAGATCGCAGTAGGACCCGTGTTACGTAACCTTTCTGGCTACCAGCTGCAGACACAAAAAACAAACACTGGTTTTTCACTTATCTCACAAGCTCAATAAGTCCTAGAAAGTCCTGTTATATACAGGTTAAGCCATGGAGAAGCAAAGGAATGAGGTCCAAAGTGAATAGGCGGGGTGGGTTTCTGTGTAAGATTCAAAGAGCATGGAGGAGGAAACATTCAAACATCTCTGGGGTTCATCACCCAGAGCAGAACTTCATGTCCAGAGGTGATGGTGTTATTCTGCATCGAGGCTTCGAAAACCTACAAACAGATAACAGAGACATCTCTGATTTTGCTCAGTGTAGTGTCATTAGCTCAGTGTAGTGTCATTAGCTCAATGTAGTGTCATTAGCTCAGTGTAGTGTCATTAGCTCAGTGTAGTGTCATTAGCTCAGTGTAGTGTCATTAGCTAAGTGTAGTGTCATTAGCTCAGTGTAGTGTTATTAGCTCAGTGTAGTTTGTATGTCACAGCCTCTCCCTTCATGGCAAAGAAGGTTGTCATCCTTGAAATTAAGTGAACGCATTTGGTGAATATTCCAGCTACCGTTAAGATGGGGAACAAGAGAAAGTAATTATTGAATCTTTGAGTTTTTAAACTAGCCACAGAACAGAATCCTTGTTGACAGGACATGAACCTAATGCAAGGCAGCCATAGAGACTCAGATTTCACTTCCATTTGAAGTGAAAGAACTTTACAACACTGCCCTCTGTTGGTCATAGTTGTGATCAAATGTTAACATCGCTGGCTGTAATACTGAGATGTGACTGGGGGATTATCTGTATCGGGTGTGTTAAATTAGGGCTGCACTGAAACGCGGCAGGTTGGTAGATCGCCAGTAGCAGAAATTAGCAGCCCAGACAGTAAAGCCCATGCTAGCTCTACAGTAAAGCAGATTGATTAGATCCTGCCTTTTTCTTTCTGGATTTACTTATACAAAATGGTTGCAGGTAGGTAGGTTTATTTGTCATTTCAGCCATATACACAGTATACAGTGGAATGAAATGTTGTTTCTACAGGGCCACGGTACAGAAACAGAGGACAAAAGGACAAGACAATATACTGTGCAGTCAACAGTAGTAACCGTGCTGGTCTGAAATGGATATTTGACAAAAATTTATGAATTATACTGTATTTCAGCATCAAGACGTCAGTAAATAGAAAACAAAAGTGCAAACTGCAAACAATGGCAGCAGCAGGACAGAGAGTGTGCAGTATATAATAAATTCAGCTGCATATGAAATGGTTCGCAATTTAGTTTTTATTCAAGAGTCTGACACGCCTGAGGGAAGGAACTGTTTCCCATTCTGCAAGTGAAGGCCCGTATGCCAGTGAAGGTCTATATGCCAGTGAAGACCCATATGCCAGTGAAGCCCCATATGCCAGTGAAGGCCCATATGCAGTGAAGGCCTATATGCCAGTGAAGCCCCATATGCCAGTGAAGGCCCATATGCAATGAAGGCCTATATGCCAGTGAAGACCCATATGCCAGTGAAGGCCCATATGCCAATGAAGGCCCATATGCCAGTGAAGACCCATATGCCAGTGAAGGCCCATATGCAGTGAAGGCCCATATGCCATGATGGCCCGTATGCCAGTGAAGGCTCGTATGCCAGTGAAGGCTCGTATGCCAGTGAAGGCACGTATGCTACAGAACTTTTGCCAGACGGAAGGAGGGAGAAGAGGGTGTAGGAGGGGTGTGTGGGGTCATCCACAGTGCGGGGGGCTTTGCAGGTGCAGTGTGAGGTGTAGACCTTGTGCAGTGTAGGGCCTGTTGATTTTCAGGTTTGGATGTGACGGCTGCATGCCTTCCCTTTGGGCCAGTGTTGATTTAGTTAGCTTGTTTTAAAAGCACTGAAGAATTTCATTTTGTTAAAGGTGTCGTTACTTTGCAAAAAAAAATCCTAGTGGATTTGCATTACTGGTGGTCGGTTTCACTTGAGGTTATTTATTCTACTCAATTGATATAGTAATCCACTATAAGCTCTACTTGATGTTTTCATGAGACGCAGGGGGGCAGGCATTGATGTTTCAGCAATAAAGGCTACGAACTGAAAACTAAATCACGTCTGCTATATCGGTGCTTTGCTGGGAATGTGGCTGCAAGACCAAATGGAAGCTTAAGATGAAGCGGAGCAGACATTGCGTCGAGGCACGATGCAATAAATGGCACATAATGGCCTTAAGTCTAGCTGATACTATAGAACTCTGCACTGATGTTATTTTTGAAGCCCTAACTTACTATGTAACTATTGCGATTTATACCAAGTGGGCAGAGATGGGAGATTGAGTCATAAAAATAGCTCCTATTAGCTTATAGTGGAGTTTGCCAATAGATAGTGCTGTTATCCTGCCATCATGATTGCATTATAAAGGCGATTTTCCTACATCAGCTGCAGTCGAAGTGTAACTGCAGTAAACAGCACACTGAGCCATATATTTTATATTATGTTTGAGAAAATGCTGAGAGTGAATATGAGGTGAATAACGTAGCTAAAATAAAGATAAATGGATTAAAAGCAGGTGCACCTGGACGGTTGACTGGTACTGTATAATTAATCATACAACAGAAAATTCAAGCAAATAAAAAAATACCTAAACTAGTAATAGTGTACTCTGAGCATGTTAATGCTAGCAAGACAAGTAGGGCTTTATTACCACACAAGTACTATAGGAATGTTACACGTGATGCTGCACAGTACCCTCGACACCAAGACTATCATCCGCCATATTGGTGCATAGCTTCCGGTCTGGTGCGATACTCCTGAGTACGGAGAGGAGAGATGTTTTACCAAGAGAGCACCTCTAACAGCATCTCAAGAGCGGAACGTACAGAGAAGACCTATAAAGAGCATCAGAATTGGCAGAAGTCACAGTAGGAATAATGCGAAAATTACTAGTATTTCTACGAGTTTGGTTCCCTAGAACAGAGTACCGATCTTCATTATGTAGTGATTCATCGGCTCGGTATCTCACAGTCTCTACTGCCAGTGCTTGTACTTGGAGGAGGATAGCTGTTCTGTGCCTGTACTGCAGAGGGTGTGAGTACTTATAGGTGCACCCTACATCACATAGCTGTTCTGTGCCGGCACTGCAGAGGGTGTGAGTACTTCTATCGGCTCAGACATAGACAGTCAATCTGTCTCGGATGGTATAACAGCATGGCGTGCATCATTCAAGACCAAAAGTAACCCAGTTGGCTCAGGTGCTGCTCGCTCAGAAGCTGGGGCCCATGTCACCTGTAGGATTTACCGGCCCTGACTGTAGAGCTATCAGTCAGCGTTGGATTGTTTTAGGGTGATAGTCAATCTCACATTCATTATAGTTATAAGTCCAGCACAAGGTGTTCATGCATAGCCATAGGAAATCATCAACTCTCACAAAGACGTGTAAGCAAGGAGGTAAATCAGCACAAGAGGCCCCACTATATAAAATCGTGTTTATGATGATAAATATTTTACTTTTCAGTGCTCATGGTTCTCTAGACAAATGTCTTCATGCTATAATGGCGTCTGCAGAGTTTCCAAAGGAAGAAGAAACAAGCAGTATTTTGGATTTATAGTAAAACAGTGAAGTGAATAAAATCCCTCAGACAGATACAATGAGTAACAGCAGAATATGCAAAATAGCTCCTCCAAGTGTGTGAACCCCATACTCTGCATAATTTTTATTATAAAATCCAAACAATACCTTACTTTTCTTAGGGGAGGGGTTATAATCACCATTTTAATATTTTCAATACAGGAAATGATGCATGTAATATGCTGGTAATACATTTTATGTAACAGACTGAAAATATGTAAATAAGGTATTATAATTTGGTGCCTAGATAATTTGGATTCAATTTAACTTTCCAAAGTCCATATTACAAGGGCAAATTCTGGGTATTTCTCTCAGATACAAAGGTAAGAAACTGGGATAAGTCGGACTTAATATGCAGCATAAAAATACGTAGCATGACATCGCTCAGAAAGGACTGCAAAAGACATCAGATGGCATGTGGTAAGTAAACGGTCTTCAAGAAGTTCAGAGGGTTAAAAACCATCAGTCTACAGCAAAACAAATGGTCCATAAGTGAGGATAATTTAAGACCACAAGGACTGCAGCTAGATGTGGTTGTCCTTCAAAATCATACTGGAGAGTAAAATGAAAAGTAATTCAGGATGTTTACAAGGTCCCAGGGACCACAACCATGGGCTGGTCCATGTTTCTACCTCGAAAATACCATGCAACACGAACAGCAATGGCTCATGGGAGGGGAAGCAGTAAGAGATTTATGTTATAGCTTTGCCGCTTGTCTTTATTTTGTGAACGACCTCTTTCATGATCTGGCAGATTATTGAAAGAAGGTTCACTGTATCAAACGTTTTAGTTGAAGCGAAAAATATTACATTCAAGAAAAACAAAAGAGCATTTGCACACTGTCACACTTGGCGCTAAACATGCCCTGGTTGGTGGCCGATTTATTTGCAGTTGCCATCACAGAGGCCGCTAAATCAGGCCCTGCATCTAAATGACTGTTACACTAAAAATGGACGTGATGACAATGATCCTACACCTTCAGAAAACTCTACCAACAAATTAAGGAAGAGCTCTGTTACCTTGTGGACTATGGGAATCCAGGTCCATACCTCAACCTAATGGAAATATTTTGCCGTGACCTTAAGTGACCTGAAGTCTGTTCGTGCAAGAATGTCCCCCCATTTTGAAATGTAAAAACCACAAATGCCATATAACTATAAGACATCTTTGTTTCACAGTATGCTGCAGTTTGCACACAATGGAATCTTGTTATACAAATATATTTTCATTAATAAATAATGGAGAAAAACAAGCTTCAGCAGTTCTGTGGATTACCAAGCGGACAGGAAGCATTTCTGAAAGAAGCTCTAAAGAAGCAAAGGTCATAACTGGCTAATCTGCGTCAATGAATCTATCACATCCTAGATGATCGGAGCTTAATGGATATACTGGCATTTCTATAAAAGGCTACTTAACAGTGATTCTGCAAGACATTCCAGTTCCATGTTTTTGAAAAATTGTGGATTTTAAAAGTATGAATTCATGTTTCCATCTGTTCCTCCACTCCCCCAGCCATCAACCCACCATTTGGCCACTAAATTCACTCAAACTGTGACGTCCACATTAATTAGTGGAGAAGTACGAGGAGCTGTGTCTTACTGCAATCCTGCCTGAGGATCAGCTGGAGATTTACGGCCCCTAATCAATATAGAGCTCTCAAGGGACTTACACGGCAGTAGATCTGGGTATTAAAGAAGCTGCGTCCACTTTGCTGTAATGGAGAATCCATTCATTTCCAGTGATTGCTAAAGATTTAAGAAATTAACCCACTATGTGGGGTTTGGAAATGAAATAAGAGCAATGACTCAGAATTTAGCCACAGCGCAGTGTGTGTCCTGGATCTCAGCAGTTCCTCGTAGACGCAGATGGTATCTTGTCACCCTTCCACCAAGTCATTTGCCGGACAGTGGCATCAGCCGGAAAAGAATCCCTCAGAGATCGAAAAATGCTGGAGACAGTGATACTGATAGGGAGACCTGAGATGGGGGGTAACTTTTTTTGTCCGTGGATGTGGTAGAGGTCTCACCAGTCACCCCTCTGATGAGTCTGGAACCCGAGTCACCAGAGATTGTGGTCGAGCAGCACCAGCACTGTAGAGGTTCTGTCAGAAAAAACTGGACGCTTTAAGTGGTGCATCAGTATATGGGGTGTGTCCTCAGTCTCCATGCCACTCCGCTGCCCCACCCGCAGTCCCGCAATGCCCATCAAGGGAGAAGCATCCCTATTTATAGACTGGGGGGGGCCTCGCTTGCTAGCGGTTGATCACGGACGTCCGCTCCACCTACTCACCACGGGGACCCGGAGTCAGGAAGAGAAAAAACTCCCTCCCCATGTCTGTTTCCACTGGTTCGCTCGCATGCGGAACAGCTCCGCCAGTTTGTTATTTTTTCTCATACTGGACTATCTGGGCAGCATCTGGGCCGAGTTCGACTGATGGTGGCATCCAGTAAGTAAGTTTCTCTCACCGCTGGCTGTTGTAACGTTCTGCTGGCGATGCCCTCGTAATGAACAAAGAGATACAGCCAATGATACAGATGCAGAACAGGGGTACGGAACACTCTCAGTCCCTGATGTTTGCATGCTGGCCTATGAGATCTGCGTTTGTGCATAATTACAGTTTGCATTAGTAATGGTGGTCAGTGTGGTCAGTCTTTGCCTGGGTTAAACCAATGAGAGTGGAGTGATTCGGAAAATATCTATGCCATTGCGTGTGCACATTCAATGATTATACTTTCTCTTTTTGAAGTGCCATAAAATAATTTAATGTTGTTTTCACAGTGTCAGTTTTAAGCATTTGAGTTATTTATACTAATCGCATTTTCAACCACATTATGCTTAGTGATGTGTTTTGCAATGAATCTCTCCTTCTCGGAGTAGCTGTGTGCAGAGGCTGCGCTGCAGTGATATTTTTCTGTTTGTCCGGAGGAATTTGCCTCCTAGCCTTTGCTCCAACAATAAAGTTTTTGTTTCTGGAATTAAGGGACATTGTGGAGTAAGGTCACCGTAAGAGTCTTTCTTCAGGTTTTCGGGAATCAGTCAGTGTCTGTATGCCTAAGGATGTATCTGACTACTTATAAAAACCTTGTTTCTAGAAAAACACCATCTTGGGTCATTTGTTCACGTGACTCACAGCTAGTCATGTTTTGATGTATGTGCCTTGTCTTTCGGTGCTTTAAACTTATCTGTATTTTGTTCCGCTAATGCACTAGACGAGCAATGATCAACCCCAGGATATTCCCCTCTGTACCCTAAACTATATGTCTTTACCCTAAAACTAGCCCTATATCCATTCATCTAGTAACCACTTATTCTGGTTGGCATTTGGAGGCGAGATCAGCCGCAGGGGAGATCAGCCGCAGGGGAGATCATTCCCAGGGGAGATCATTCCCAGTCAGCAGGGGATATTTGACAGTAATGTTCAAATTTTAGTGAGCAAATAAATAAATAAACAAACTTTTTTTGCATATGCGTTTTGTGCATTTCTTGATCCACTCAGTGTCACCGCCATTAAAAATGAATTTGAAATTGCTCTTACACTGCATAACACGGTATGCCATTATTAGCAATGGCCATACCCAAACACTTCTTGCACAAACTGGTTGTTTCAGCTCATTGCATGACCTAGTGTCGTCTTACTGACGTTTTGATCATTGGAAACAGCTAAGCTAGCACACTCTGACAGACATAATATCATAGCTTTACTCTAACATGAACATATTTTAAACTGTTGGCCTATGACGTCTGCACAGGATTGTTTAACTGGATGTCACACTTTTTTTTGTCTTGAAACATTTTGTAAAAGTCCAGTTTCAGTTATAGTGACTAAATAACATGACGTGGCTCTTGATGTTTGATGCCGGCATAATGTCCTCCAAGCCCTCATACTTTAATTTAGAATTGAAGAGCAAATTTCTAAACCCAAGTCCACGGACATTTCCTCGAAAATGTATCCCACGGACTGTACGGCGTTGGGAAGTGAAATTTGCTTTCTCATATTTATTAAACCCGAAGAACTGTTTTGAAAATATTTCTCCGACATCATCCAGCTTTAAGATGACGTTCCATGTCTGTGGCATCAAGCCAGAAATACTCGTTAGTAAACTCCTAGCTGCCCTTCAGGTTTACCTCCCATCCAATGGAAGCCAGAATCATTAAGTATAATTAGCTACTTATACATAGCAAAAACATTTCTAACAATAGTCAGGTTTCTCTGAAAGTCCAACAAGTGTGAGGGAATAATGCAACTAGCGCTCGTTTTACCTTAAAGAGCCTCCAGTCCAGCCATTTGGACAGCAGAGAACATTCTCCTTCCTTCTGTTTCCAGAACACTGGCATCCGCCATGATGCAATAAAACAAAACATAATTTGTACGCTTGTCAGCCTTTAGCAAAGTGGACATAGTCACATAAAGACAAATCGGTAAAATGCTAGCATTCGCCGGAGCCTTCGCCATACTTACTCTTGCCACAGAAGGCCACCATCTATTTCAACCGGCCAGCAAGCAAAGCGCTAGCAACAACCCCCTCTAGAGATCTCTGCAGCTTGGCCTGCTTTTCATAGCAGTCACTCAGATTTGCTGTCTAAAAGCACAAGCTTCAGGCTTCCAGTACGGATTGTGGTACATTGCTCTTTGATGACATAAAATTCATGTCATCATGACATCCTGACCCTGTGAACTTTCTGCAGAGAGAACTGAATATAAAACAATCGTATCTTTTTCAGGGAATATTGGAGCATTTGATGGATATTGACCCACGACCCTGAAAAGGACAAGCAGTTACAAAAAATGGATGGATGGATGGATGGATGGATGGATGGATAATAGACAGCGATTTCATTTTTCCTGGGGTGTTATATGGAGGTACATTTTATTGATCCCGGGGGGAAACTGTTGACAGCCTTATACAGTAGCATCAGTCTCCAATTCAAGTACTAACAAGAGCAGACGTTGTGTAACATCCAAGATGGGAAGAAACTAGATGTATTTGGAGTGATGCCGGCATAAGCACAGAGAAAAAGTTCTGGCATAGGCTGTCAGCAGCTACTTTGATAGAGCTAGTTGTCATATATTACTTTTTTATGCTAAACTGACTGACTGAGCTGACTGAGCAGAATGTAAACAGCCAGCAGGGGGAGCTCTTCTGCCAGCTTCAGAAACCTGACAAACCAGTGTCACAACCTTCTCTGTCTGGGTGACACACACACACACACACACCATTCTTCTGATCTCCCCTTATCTGGCATTAACAAACACAGAGCCACTAGACGAATGGAATAAGGGCCTGGTCTATGTGTGGAAGTACAGCCCTCCCTATTGTGATGCTTTCAGAGCTCGAGCCGCACGCTAACTCTGCATGACATACAGCTGTGCACAGTGCAGCCACATTCCATACAACCATGTGATGCACAGTGACGTGATTCACAGTGACATGATGCACAGTGACATGATTTGCAGCTACATGCGACACATCCAGTGCCCCAAATGCTGGGCTCAGGCGTGACTAGAATGATTTATGTTCCCCCTGTTCCTTCCTGTGCAGCTCTGTGTCCGACATCAGCCTGACTTCTCAAAGTCAACTGAATGATAAACAAATGCAAATGGCTGTATCACCTACGGCAACTTCTTTCTCATGCGGGTTGCGCTGAATTAATCTGTTTACCCTCACCCCCCCCCGCTTATACTGGGCAAGGGGAACAGGCAAGAACGTGAGCAGAAGTTTGTAATTTTTTCAAATGATCAGGATTGCGGGATCAACCGGTCCTTGGGGTTATCATGCTGTGTCTAGCACAGACCATCAATGTTTAAACAATACAATTGTTTATGTGCTATTTATGTATGATTTATGAATTATTGGGGCTTAGATGAAGATCCAACCACTTTTTAGGAGCAATTAATGTCAAGCTTTGAAAGGCACCTGTTGTATAGCGTAAGGATCACTTCACAGGAGATTCAAGCACAGTATTGCCAGTAACATTGGACTCGGAACTGATCTGCACAAAATCCTTCGCTTCCACAGGCTCGTGTGTCTATTATGGTCCAGATGCTTCTCTGAATCATAACAGCTGTGATCACAGAGAAGCTGCATTTCATTCCATCAGCCACATCCATCTGCGATGGGAATAATTTCCTGAACAAAAATGTCTTTTTAATGAACCTGTAAATGCTGGTGTCTCGCCTTCCTAGACTGCAGACCCCCCCTACACGTGATGTCCAGCACACCCCCAGACCTGAATACTAACAGATTGCTCCAATCCCTGATTAGTCTTTATTTGTCATTTGCACTTTTTCCAGATTAGCTGTGATTATTTAAAACCCTCCGCATACAAACTTCATTGTGATGTTTCAACTATCGTTTTTCCCTTTTTCTCTTATTATTGATCTCCTACACCTAATCTGACCAAGGTTGGCATTTGCCCTAAACCCTGCAGTTTGCTATAGCTGGAATACATTGCTGAAAATAGCAGAGCCTCGTAGATTTTGAAATCCTACTAGGGGTGGGAAAAAATACTGATTCTCTGATTTACAAAATTAACAAAATGTTTCAGAACAAAAAAAAATGCCACATTAGTGAATGTGTCTTAAACAAAAATTGACAGGGTTGCCAACTCTCACACATCTGGCGTGACACAATATCAGACTCTCACACTCACGCGAGAAATCTTACGGCAAATCTATATTATTCCATTATGAACCTAAAATTAGCTGCATCAAAAGCATTGGCGTAGTTTGCAAACCTTACAGACTATTTCCAAGGGAATAAAACTTACATACGTGTAAATGTGTGTGCTGACTTGGAAACCCTGGATTGAATAGTTGCAATGTAATCCAACTGGGCACTTGTGAATCAAAATCGAACCGTGAGGTCAGCACCGATTCCCAGCCCTAAACATACCCATATGTTCCTCAAGTAAACAGATTCCATTTTATGTCTTGGCACATGTCCTTAAGTTATAGTCCTTCTATAACATGGCATGTGAGTTTTAAACTTGTCCATATTTATTTCTAGCTATTCTTTTCAGTCAGAAGTAATTTTTTGTTCTTTGAAAGAGAGAGTTTTTAAAGGAAGTATATCCATACGTTTCTCAGATAAAAAGATTTTTTGTGGTTTTCATAATTTGTTTCCAGTGGTCTACATTTGTAAACTTGTGTTCCATTTAGAGCTTTTTAAACATCTCTTGTCTGAGTTTGAGAGCCTCTCATGGTGTTTGCTCTTCTCTCTCATTAAAGCTCATCGTCAGCATCCACATGGTAAAGTGTCTCTGCTCTATCAGTGTCATCTGAAGGCTTGAATGAAAGGTGCCCCGTGTGTGTGTGTGTGTGTGCCATAGTGGAGTTCCACAGACTGTGTGACGTCCCAGTCAGCATCCCCCACCCCTCATTAGCAGAGCTCAGCTTTTACCCACTTGGTGGTGCTGTGATTTGATCATTGCAATGCAACTGCAAAATTGAAAAGAAAAAAAAACACACCCTCTATTGGTCACCATTAACAAACAATGTACTACCTTACTGTATTCCGGCTAATATGACGCCCTTAGTCATTCTCTGGCATATTCCTTTTCATCAAGAACCACCACATTCCATGCTGAATTGCTTATTTTGGAAGTGTAAATAGTATTCTAACCACTTTTAGTCTGTAGCCAATGCCGTGAAGAATGGGCTGAGGTACAAGCAAGATGGGTGACATCCAAAACAGCATCAACAATTTCGAGTCACCGACTACCAAAGAACCCAACCAAAACCGACAGGACACGGTGTGAACATGTAAACTCCACACACGATTTGCTACAGGGAAAATGGGTAACACTTTACATGAACTGTACCTTCATGATGCCGTTGTAATGCATTCATAGAACATTCAGTGCACCTTCATAATGCATTCATAGAACTTTCATAAGCAATATGTAAGTACTGTATACCAATAACCTCACATACTGTACAACAACAGCTTTAACATACATTAATAATGAGCATTATATGATAATAACAAGCGTAATCCTATAATCATATATGGTTCGTTATTAATGTATATTAAAGCGGGTAAGGTATGTGAGAATGTCAACATATACTTACATACCACTTATGAATGTTCAATGAATGCATTATAAAGGCATTATGAAGGTGCAGTTAATGTAAAGCGTTACCGAAAAGTGGATCAAAAATTCATACATAGCCGTGGGTCAGGGATGAAGTCCCTTATCCCTCATTAACTCTCAGCAGAAGTTTTATTTGATTATCGATTTTTCCTTTTGCTTCAAGTCTAACTGTCATGCCTGTCTAAGGAAAGTGCTTCCAACTCTTCATATTTTGGAGAATGGAATGTCGTTCCAAGTCTTTGGCTTGTTTTGAACAGTTGTGTCTGTTCACAGTCTGTGTAGCAGTTTCGCTCATTGTGGCATCCCCTCAAAGCAGCCCCCCCCCCCCCCCAGCACAGACTGCAATGAGAACCACAGCAAGACGCATGCTCTGCTAATGGCCCAGGAAGACGCTGCATCATGGTGGGAAGAGAGCCAGCTGGTCCATTTATCTGAGAGGCAATCTAAGCTGCATGCTGAATGCAGATAGAAGCAACATTCCTGTTGATCTACACAACAGGCAGCTACGCCCCTGCACCAGTGACGCTAATTAGCTACAGTGGGGGTCTGGGGCGGAGGGGGGGCGTATCTATTGCCATCACCTTGTTCATAAGTTTCTCCACTGGGGCAAGACATTCAAATCTCATCAGCTTTTAATAACCTTGAGCTGGCGGAGTGGGTCCTGTTTCCCAGTGGCGTCTCGTCGCTCCACAGGACGGCTGGTTTGCCGGAGGACTTGGAAACGCTGCGTGCGAGACTTCCAGCTTAAACAGCCCGAGCACTGGGTGGCCCACGCAACTCGTACACGATCCAGTGAGTACCGTAATTCTCTGGCGATGATATCAGTCGGCGCTGGCAGGGATGCGAATGTTTTTCCATACAGCTGTATTGAAACATACACTTGAAAGAGATGGCCTGTATTTCTGGATTTCACAATTAATAGATAACTGAGTAAGTCATAAAAGTAAACATTCTTTGTCAGTGTGAAAGTAGCAAGTGTGTCCATCATTATATTTTTATTGTATTTTAAAATTTTATTTTGATATCAGCTGCACCACAAAATCAAAATCACAAAAGAGACATTGAATTGCTACTGTTGGCCCAAATTATGAAATTAAATGACTCATAATTACAGACCGTAAGAGAGAGAAACAGGGAAGAATTGGCCAGCATGGGCTTTATTAGATTAATTGCGAAACCTTTACGATTAATTGCGAAACCTTTACAATTAATGCACTCGTGACAAACTGCATAATGCCATTGTTCTTAGAGGGCGCCGGTTTTAATTAGCGATGTGTCATCTGTCTCCTTGCATCATTACGTATCCAGCAGAACGGCATGACGGTCATGTGAAAATATGCAGTTTATTAATCACTTAAATAACCATTAGTCTTTTCGGCAGATGCGTCAGATTATTCAGTGACTCATACTTGAGCTTAGTGGGGACAGTTGGTAATTAAGGTGTCTTTCTATAAAGTGTGTCTTTCTTTAAAATCTTAATTACAAATGCCTATATATACACATCTCTATGACATAATAATTTATTTAGTAAAATGAGGAAGAACATACAATAATGGGGTTGAGCAACACACCGACCTACAGACATTGTCAAGGGAAGAGATAAGGTCGCTTTCTCAGCTGCATCAGCAACCTTGAGATGGAAGAGTGGGGTGCAGGTGGGGTAAATATTTCGGAACGGCTGCACACCAGCGACCTCGTTTCACAAAAACATCAATTAAAAGCCCAGCCTTTCATGACGATAGATAAAGGCTGCTGTTAACCGTGATATTCACTTTGGTTGCTAAATGCAGTAGGTAGTGCATGAAGAAAATGGTGCAAATGTTCACGAGGATGCATGTGACCTGAGACTGCAGTCGCAATAGGTTTTTAGTCCACTGCAAAGGGCAGGGCTGCCTTGAATTTGGGCGCAATATCTGCTGCAAGTATTTGAACAAACATAATTGTGTTTTAGAGCCCTCTGTCGCAGACACGCATGGGGCAGAGACAACAGGACAAATTTAATGCGTTTTGGTTCTTAGCTGCCTTTGTCACATGCAAACATTATCAGTGTCACTGTCATGCTGCAGGGTTTGCAAGGTCACATGGGCCTCAGATTAGCATCAGCATCACGATACACGGGGGGGGGGACCTGGTTTCTGACCGGCCGGGGGTGTGGATGCAGCGGAGTGAGGCCAACCCCACCCCTGCAAGTATGAGTCTGATCACTGGGAGGCAGCATTAAGCGTCTTGGGGGCCAGATGTTGGGGTGGGGGCCACACCAGTTGGCTAACTCTGCATGAGGTGCGGACTCAGCAGTTTCACTGTGCTGCAGAAAAGCATCCTGGGAAAAATGGGAGTCACGTAGCAGATGAACACCTTTCACTCGTCCGGTTATTCCAAACAAAAATTCATGCTTATTTTAAACTGCACTAATAGGCTTATTGATTTCTTTTCCTAAAGTTGTAAGTCGTTTTTTTCATCTTTAACTATGTGATAAAATGCTGTATAGTCACAGTGACAAAGAGGAGAAGTGTTTTCTCAATGCGGAGTCACCACTGATTCAGTGAAGTGTCCATTTAATTATCGTCACTTGCACTTATGCAGACCCAACAGCAGATGGCAGAATGCCGCAGAAAGATAAAGCTTTGCGATGTGGGAGCAGAGGATCCCGTCTCTCCTCTTCAGACATGCCGCCACGCTGCCTGAGGCCTTTCAGAAGCTGAACCTTCTGAAGGCATGCTTTATTATCACCCCCCCACAGTGAAAACAGAGCTCACAGACAGATTACAAGCAGAGCCCAGGGAATGGTTAGATAGCAAGCAGTGGGAAGTGAGATTTGGGATTAGATTCAATGAAAGATGACACTGGGAGTTAAGGTGGGCTGAAATGGACCACACCTGTAAAACAGGACAGCACCTCGAGTTCAGGGACATCGATAGCAGAGTGTCCTTAATGTGGGGGGGTGGCTTCAAAGGCCAAAAGGGAGGCGGACAAGCCTTGCTTAGCATCACTCTTTATCTTGCAGTGCAACACCTGACACAACTGGGGAATTGTCTGTTGCAAATGCTTATGGGTAATGATTTTTTTTTAATGACACTCTCAGTTTCAGTGTTAACGTTAACATTATGTTAATGTCTGGCAACATTTCCACGGTACAGCTTTGTTTTGTGAACATTTGAAGTATTTGACCCCAATACATTTAACATTTCAAGGTCAACTTGAATACAACGACTTGACCGTTGTACCTTAAGGTTTTCTTGTGGAATTTGGCAGGGTGAACCCATAACGGTGCACCAGTATGTCGGCATGACGATATCGTCTGCACAACCCGTAGCGTGTGACAAAACACACAGACTTGAGGTCAGATTTAAAACCATAATCCTGAGAATGGGAGGCCAAGGCATCATCCACTGAATCAGAGTGAACCCCCCGGGCTTAAAAGGAATCTCAGAGATGTTCTTC
>JAODUD010000127.1:17893601-17911601 GCA_026784285.1 Stomatorhinus walkeri
GATGGACAGTGTTCTGTAACCGTTACAGGCCAGCAAGCCAGACAATGAGTTTGTGTGTGTGTGTGTGTGCGCGCGCGTTTGTGTGGCTGTGCATGCGTGTCTGTGTCTGTGCATGCATCTGTGAGTCTGTGTGGGCATGTGTGTGTCTGTATGGGCGTGTGTGTGTGTGTCTGTGTGCTCGTGTGTGTCTGTGCTCATGGGTGCGTGTCTGCATGGGTGTGCGTGTGTCTGTGCGCGCCTGTGTGTGTGTCTGTGCGCGCCTGTGTGTGTGTCTGTGCGCGCGTGTTTGCTCGCGTTGTGCTGTGAGTCAAAGGCTCGAAAGGTGAAGGGAGAACAAAGAGATTGACAGGGAGGATGGGAGAATACTAGGGCACATTGCCCCCTGCAAGATTTTCAGTTTTTACCCAAGGTTTGCAATTTATCCCCCGCCCCTTAGGTTTCACACATTATGCTAAGACACAGTGAAGCATCTTTAAATAGGAGGAAGAAAGAGCGAGAGAGAGAGAGAGCGAGAGAGGGAGCTAGGGTGGGCGGGTTGTAAGGGGGAGGTATTGTTGCAGCGTCTGGCTCTGCTGTCAGTCGCCTGCTGCACGATTCAGCAGCAGGAGGGTCTGTTGAAGGGAGGAGTGAAAGAGAGTGAAGGAGAGAAAGAAAGAGAGAGAGAGAGAAAGCAGGAGAGGCTGGGCAGTGCTGAGGCAGCTGCAGCGGCAGCAGACAGACAGGAGAGAGGAGTGCAGGGAACACTGGATTTACAACAAAAACCACCCCCTCAGCAAAGAAGGATTACTGCTTTTCTGTCACTGCAAATCCAGCCTCCTTTTTCGTTTCCCTGTAATATCTGCATCCTGACAAGGGAGAGCGGAGCCTGGGAGAATCAGAGCACTGCCACTGACTGTGTCGACCCTCCTTTACTGATGCTTTTAAACGGTTCCCTGCAGGAGGGATGCTCGGGGCTAGCGTGAAAGGCAGAAGCATGGAGCTGAAGGCGGAGCAGGAGAGCAACGGCAACACGTACAGCCAAGCAGACGCCAAGGGAACTGGAATGGCGGCCAAGAGAGGCAAGCAGAGCGTCCCCCAGGGCCCCCCGCGCGGCGAGCTGCGTGTCTTCAGGGGTGGGAGCTCCGAGGGCCGCCTGCCGGTGCCCTCCAACCTCCGCAAGCAGAGGTCGCTCACCAACCTGGCCATCCTCACCGACACTGAGAAGAAGATGCACCTCTATGAGAACAAGTGGTGCGATGACATGGCCAAGCCGGGTGCCGCCCACCTCAAGGCGGGCAAGGCCAAGCCGGCAGGCGGGGCCGGGGCGGCACCGCTCTCACGCAACCTGTCCAAGTCAGAGCACTCGCTCTTCCAGGGCAAGCCCAAGCCATTCAGCCCCCTGGCGGCGCCCTCGGTCCCCGGCAAACAGAGTCGCATCCCTCGCGGACCCTATGCCGAGGTCAAGCCACTGAGCAAGGCGCCCGAGGACAGCAAGTCGGACGACGAGATCCTGTCCTGCAAGGCCAAGGCTAACGGCAAGAAGCTGGACGGTCCCTCGGGGGAGTCGGGGGCCAAGGGCCAGGGGGAGGAAGGCGAGAAACCCTTCCTGAAGGTGGACCCGGAGTTGGTGGTGACTGTGTTGGGGGACCTGGAGCAGCTACTCTTCAGCCAGATGCTGGGTGAGTAACCCGTCTTGAGGCTCCGCCCCCCTGCCCAGCCCCTTCATGGGCATGCGCCGTGGGCAGCAGCACAGCTTCGTCGTCTCGGTGATTGTACACCCCCCCATTTCTGCCATGCAGTCATCCCCTCCAACATTCCGTTCTTGCGTGGCCCGCTTCTGTCCGCACTGTCCGACCCGGTCCATTTTCAAAACATCTCCCTCCGCATTATCGCACACACCGGTGCAGCAATGTTTCATGGGAAATGATGATTGCTGCCGATTGTAGGACCACAATGGTGTTTCAGCTGCTCCCGCACCTGTGCTGCGAGCAAAATAGGAGCGGCCCAGTTAATCGGGTCGTGCCACCTCTATTCACTACAATGACTGACGTTTTTAGACTCCCCCCCCTCGCCAAACCACCCACCACCACCACAGTCTTCAGCGCTTTCCCTGTCCCCCCGT
Source organism: Stomatorhinus walkeri (assembly GCA_026784285.1). Lineage (NCBI taxonomy): Eukaryota > Metazoa > Chordata > Actinopteri > Osteoglossiformes > Mormyridae > Stomatorhinus > Stomatorhinus walkeri. The sequence goes on from JAODUD010000127.1 coordinate 17,895,703, forward strand.
CTCCCGGCCGTTGGCCAATGAGTAGCAGGAGAGACAGCTGTCAGACCTTCGGTCAGCTAGCAGGTACTAAAGCATTTCAAGGGTCTTTTTATAATACTCATATTGCAGCTTTATGCTTTGTCTGGCTAGGAATGAGCTCCAGACTCCCCCACCCCAACCCTGAAAAGGATAAGCAGTTAGAATATCAAAGGATGTTTGAACGGATAGAATCAGTCTTTTGTTGCTATGGTATTTACTCATTGCTAATGCTAACGCTATTGATAATGCTAGACTGATGACACCAATGGCAATGCAGTGCCAGTTGCTGCTTCCAAATTAGTTCCCCTGCAGAAACTGCAGCTTCTGCAGCAGGGCTGTTGCAGCACAGCGGATGGCTTTCGGATTCTCACGCTGCATCTCTCTTGGCATCGGAGCAACATGCAGATTGCTGAGCAGAGTGATTTATTCTGGCCTTTGTGTCCAGAAAACGGACCATTCCACAGCGCCTAAGCAGGGTGGCTTGCTGTCTGACTTCGGTTTTAACACTGTCAGTGTTATTTTTCTCCTTATTCAAATAGCTGGTTTTCGCTCCGAGCCCGATCTGTCTGTGTTCAAAGGCTCCTTTAAGTGCAAAATGGCTTTCAGCAGGTGCTCAAGGAGCACTGGTTTGTGCACAAGATCATTTTAGTACAGACGTGTTTATCCTTTTAGCACTTGTACCGTGTTGACAGGTTTATGCATTCAGCCAATATACTATAGAACTGTAATATTTTATTCTCAAAGAAAGTTCCTGCTTCCAGTGTCATTTCGGTACCTTTTTGCGCATAGTAATTATATGTCGATTTAAAAAATTTTGCAGAAAGTGGAGTTATCTATTCGGCTGTTTGTTTTGGATATGTGTGGGATGAAAAAAAACATATCTGTTAATAAAGTGAAGCACCTTGCCTGGACTGAGATCCGCGGTATTTTGCATGGACTGTCAAGGACAGTAGGTGAGTCAGTGGCTGGCACTGTGTCCTCACGCGTTTCTGGCCGTTGGTTGGATTCCATCCCCTGCTCTGCGTGTGGAGTGTGGAGTGTGCATTTTCCCAACCGGATACTCCAGACTCCTCCCTCATCCATTTGCATGCAGCCAGGTGAAGCTGGGCCGCTGTCTAGCTCTTTGTGTGTGAGTGTGTGCCTGCGCTGGAACGCTCTCCCATGTAGGGCTCCTGCTGCCTCCTGCCTCCTGCTGCCTCGTACCGCCTCCCGCCTTGTACCTCCTCCCGCCTCATACCCCCTCCCGCCTCGTACCTCCTCCCGCCTCATACCTCCTCCCGCCTCCTACCCTCTTCCTGGGATCAGTTCCAGTCTCTACACGTCTCTGTACCAGGTGGAATATGGATAAAATGAAGGCGCAGGAGCGCATCCGCAATACTGCTGTGAGAACAGGCAGTTTATAAGGAAGCAGAGCTGAGACATGGATGAAATGAATGAATGAATGAATCTTTATTTATATAGCACTGTTTTAACCACAGGATTTATAAACTGCTTTACATACATTTAAAAGAAAGGAATTACAATAAGCATAACAACAAGCACAGTAAAAAATTAAATATAGATTTAGCTTTAAAAAATAAATCCTGTTAATAGAATACCACCAAATGGGGGACTTTAATCACCTACATTCTTGGTGGGGAAATTTAGGCCACACTCTCTGGTCTCTGCCTAGGGGACCACGCTCTCTGGTCCTTATGCATGGGGACTCAAACCCCTGCCATGCAGGGACCCAAACCCAATGTCCTCTGGAGGACTCAGGCCTCTGAGTATTCGGGGGAGCCACCCACGGTCGATGTCGACCGTGAAGGGATGGGAACCCCCTCTACCGGTAGTGATACACAACACTCCAAATTTCAATACCACTCATATGTTGCAGCACCATCAGACCACACTGTCTGGTCTCTGTAGGGGACCACCACCATCTCTGCTATATGACGAGGCCACAGGCCTGGCCATTCCTGCTGTCCCCCCCCGCAGTCACCCTAATCCCATGCACTTCCCTCCCTGCTTAAAAACGAAACGGTTCAAGTTTTTTCTCAGCACTGATTAATTCCCTGGTGAAATAGCAAGTGATTCCATTCTCAGCGATAAGCGTAAATATCATTGAGCGCCACCTTAATAAAAAACAGAGAGACTTTCAACATCTGAGAGTTTTACATTAAATTCCTAAAGTGTTACCGTGGTTGAGTCATATTAGTGGTTTAAGCTTTTGTCATGCTTAATTACTGTTTTCTCTCACATGGTTTACAGTGGGTTATTCCTGTTCCTCAATGTTGGGGGACCTGTGTTTTAAACAGATGCTGTGACTTTTGCGTTATAAAAATCACTGTCATTAAACCAAATTCCCATAATTTTCAAGACAAAATTATTTGAATGCAGTTGAGACTTGGTGGCCTTTGAAAGACTGGTCACTCACGGGTGCCTTTACGTGATGAATATTCATTAAAAAGAAGTTGCAGTAGAATTAAATCTAGCTCCCCCTTTATTTCCCTTTCCTGCTTAATGTATCTATGCACAAGTGTCTTGTTAAATGTGTCCGTCTTACATTGGTAGCGTATTACTTTAGTATGTCAGTAGGGGACAGCGCAGGTGCCTCATAGCTGAGGCATTATGGGAACTCTCCCTCCCCCATGCTCTGTGATTGTCTGTGGAGCTTGCATGTTCTCCCTGTGTCTGTGTGGGTTTCCTTCAGGTACTCTGATTTCATTCTACAGTCCAATAACCTGCAGCTATGGTAACTGGTGTCTTTAAATGGCATATAGCAGCGGTGCCCAATCTTATCCGCAGAGGGCCGGTGTGTGTGCAGGTTTTTGGGGTAACCTTTAGGTCAGCTGTTCAAACCCAGGTGTGAGGACTCTTCAGCCAATCAGTCCTCTAATTGGTAATCTAATTAGGGAGCTGCAGGGAAACCCTACATATACAGCGGCCCTTTGCGGATAAGACTGCCCCCCCCTGGTCTATAGTGTGTGATCTTCTGAATTTGTTTTTTTATTGTTTCATATGACAGGTCAATGTGACATGTAGGTCATCCATAAAGACAAAAGACAAATTACTTGATGCATGCTCTGTAGCAGTTACTCAAGGGACACCTGTCCGCCGCATGATTTTAAAATCAGTTACTCTGTAATCCAATTGCCAGTGGTACTCATGTTTTTGAGACAGAGCTGGGGTTATTTTATCGCAATTTAATTTAGTCTGAATTAATTTCAGATGCTTCACCAAAGGTTACAATGGGGAAGGAGTCCTCTGAATTAATGGGTAACACTTTACCTGACGGGGCACAAATTCTTAGTAATAACTCAGTTACTACTGAAATCAAGTTATGAACAAACCGGAAACCATCCAGCATTGCAAGTTTGTTTTTCCTGTATTTTTTGTTTACATGGTGACACTGCTTGAGATAAAAAATACATTACAAGTTATTTATGATGAACGGACGTGAGATCAGTCTTTCACTTGTGTTATTCACCACTTGTCCCTTCAGCAGTTCACAGAGGCTTGCACAATTAATAGATATGGTATCTCAAGTAACTGCTTGAGATAAAGCGTTTCAGAATCCATTAATGACAATGACACACCATCAGTATGTAATTAAAGAGTTTTTGTTTGTGGTTGATTGTTTAGTTTGTGGTTGATTAATGCATAAGTAATAGCGTAATACTGTAATGTTTGTGCCCTGTTGACATGTCGAGTATTTCAGTGTTGCCAACATTCATGCTAAGTGAGGGAGGTTCACTGCTGCTCTGGGTGACCTCGCCGAGCTTAGCTTCAACATGCCTGATACTGAAATTCTACTGATGGGCCTGATTCTCTGTGTCAGGTGTGTTAAATTAGGGCTGCAGCTAAGCTCTGGGGGTTGGATTTCCAGGAGCTGCGGTAGACAGTCCTGCACTAACCTAACAAGTAATATGCAAGCATAATTCAAAACTGATAACCAGTTTGTGAACTCTACTCTACACCTACTTTAATACGGTGACCTACTTTCCCTGAATAGAAGGCTTAAGTTGAAAATACCACATTCATTTTTATATTGATCCTTTATACACTCCTGCCCAAATTCATATTTTATGGTGAGCTTCTTCACCAACCGGGGCAATAAGTAAAAGCTGATTTTAAGACTAGGATCCATTAGTTATTAGAAGTATTGTTTTGTCATGCGATGTGCAGTACTGTTCAAGCTATGTGAGGAAAAAAAACAGACAGCAGATGTTAAACGTTTGCGCACGTAACGTAAAAAATGTAACTGCTTTGCAATTAAATTTGGAATATTCTGACGGTGAAGCTGAAATATCAAATGAATCAAAGTGTTTGAAAATGAACATTTGCATTGTTATGAGGAGCGATGAGGCTGTCTCACAAGTCTTAATAGGCTGGGTATGATTCAATAACACTGCTAGGAATGTCAGCCCACGTTGTGTTACACGTTCAGCTTCACTTACGGTCACAAGCAAGCAAAGAACCCTTAGCAAAGGCTGCCCATGACTTACCCTAGAGCGTTTTGTGTGGGTTGACAACCAACCGACACCAATTTGCACTTGAATAACAGATGAAATCCCATATGAATTTCAAATTTGGCTAATTAACTGCAGCACACTAACACTATGAAAACTAGAAGGAACTACAGTTGTTTATGATAACCACCTTAACTAGTTAATTGCTGAAAAATGCTGCATTTCAAGAAAACTGACTTGGTGAAATCTTCTCATGATAAGTATTCCTGGAGGGCATCTTTAAGTGAAACGGTAAACGTTGAGACAAATCTGTAGCTCAAAACTGGAGGCTTGTTTTCGTTAAGACCTCCGAGCCAAAAATGTTTAATTGCACTGCATGTGTGGTAAAGCATTTAAACTGTACACATCCCTTATTATTACAGTTGTCTATAGATAATCTTGAAATACTTTCACTTTTTCCTGAATGTCTAGAGCTGCCTCAGACTGTTCCTTTCTTTCTTTTCATGCGTGACCCCAATAATGCATTGTCCAAATGTCCAAAATCTCCAATGTTTCATTAAATGGCATTCATATCCTTATCGTCATAGACGTGTTTTCATCATATTCAGTCATATGCAATCACATGCAATCATAGTCTGCTCCAGTTTTTTTCATGGAAGTACAGTTAAAGTTAGGCCAGTATTTAAATAGGTTTCAACACACTGCAAGCCATGTAGTCTGATGGTAAAGGGATGGAAATGACAGCTTTAGCTACGTATGTATTAAATTTACATCCATCAATTTAATCCATCAGTAGACGTCTGCCTGCAGTGGCTGTGTTTACGTGGTAAGAAGACTGATCGCCTTTGTGGTGTCGCTTTTCATACAGGCACCAGGGATGGTTTTGAAGGTCACTCTATAGCCTTGTGGCTACACTCTGCTCAGCCTTGTTACATTTATAACACATTCTAATACATTTATTTTTGGCATTTCTTGTGTTATTGAGCAGCCAAATTACATGGATCGTGCACAGATGCGCAATTTGCTGGCGTGAGAGAAATGTACTCACATATTGAAACTGTTCTGTATAGGTTTCAAAGCAGTGATTTCAGAGAAGAAACTTAATGAGACCCTTCAGATTATGTAATATTGCAGCTGAAGTCAGTGTGTTTGTTTTTCCTGTATTTTTTGTTTACATAGTGATACTTTCTTGTACAGGTCAGACAGAAAAATCAATGGCCTAATTTACAGCATGACAAAATAGGCGTACCAGAATCGCATGCTCACTCCTGGGAATTGAGAGACTTATACTGGGTCAAGGGCAAAATGTATAAATCAAATTTGTGCTGCAAAGAGTCAGACAGTGCATGAGCCTGCACTGATGGGACGGGATTGTTACATGTCTATTTCGGCCTCTGCCTTGCAGTCTTTATCTATTTGAACATTAGCAAGCAATAATTAAGCTAAAACTGTGAATGGGTTTCCTGTTATTGAAAGTTGAATGCGTGACATTTTACACAGTGAGACCACCACGTTCGGGTTTATATTAATGCATTAAGAGATTTTGCATAATCTGTCTCGAAGACTCCTCTTTTCCGGAGGCGGTTCTATCTGATTTGCAGGGGTGATGAATGTTACATCACATTGGTGTATTTGCTTATGAATAAATCACCTTCAGGTGCAGCATAGCTCGTAGAACCATGGATAACTGAATCGAGTTCCTTCAAAGGGTTTATTCAATTACATTTTAGTATATACAGTAGCAACCCCTTTTAGCCATATATGTTAGGGGCAGAGAACAAAGCTAGTGTCCTTGGAGTGAGTGGACTTTAGGGCCTTGCAAAGTGCTGAAACTACTCTGGCCGGCAGAGGATTTAAACTTTCTGATCAGAGACGCGGAGTCCTAACACACTGCAGCCGCACCACGTGGCAGAGGCAGCTTGGCAGAGTCCCTCGTTTCTGGTCCAAACCGGCAAAGCGCCTTGAACATCTGTCCTGTAGCTCTGTAGCACTGCCCTCTCTCCCAGTTCGCACCCACGGCTGGTCAGGATTTGCCGAAACGGTGATCACGAGACTTCACGTTTCCCTCTTCCTTTCTGAAAACAAATATGCCACATTCATAAGCCCACCCATTTTCATAGACGAAAGGTCAAAAATTTGCCACAAAAGTCTGAAGCCCACCATGTTATAAAATTTGCTAAAAGTGCGAAAAAATCTAAACTCGACATGCTTAATGGTCATTGAGTAAATCACATCTGGAACTCCAATGTATCTCTGGCCCTTGTGATGCTTTCAACTTTTTAATCACCGGTTGCTCAAGCAGTAGATCTGTAGTTATTCTTTCACAGAGAAGAGAAAGGCTGTGGATGTCACCAGCTAGCTGAACTCCTCCTATCCCCAAGAAGCAGACTGTGTGCTGTGGTTGGCAGGAATATTCATGAAATGCGTGAAACTAAAACAGCACAACATTGCTATAGTTGATTCATAAGTTACATTATTATTTACGGTCGTGTCGTTAGCTAGACATTTTTGTTCGGATTTTGTTACTTAGCGGAACGTACAACATCACCATTGTTTCTCAGTACATATAAGTATGACAAACAATGGGCAACCAAGTATAGGAAAGGCAAGTGTTCAGTATTAAATAGCTTAACATTTAACTTTTCATCAAGTGGCATAATGGGACTTAAAACATTAACACAAATCAAGCTAATTTAACATCTTTGTTTGAATTAAAAAACAACATACAAAATATTTAAACAGTCAGACATATATGATCAAACTGATAATGCTGTACTGAGGGCTATGAATAAGAGCAGAATCTGCTCAAGCGGAATGTTAACATTATCCAGTTCTAACTGTAAGTATATTACTATGTAAAGCAATGAAAGGACAATTTTCAGTTGCTATAGGAAAAACTATAAAGTGCAATCTGCCACAGACTGTGCAATTGGACTTTCTGCTAGAGCTGTCCTTTCAGAATAAAGAATAAGTGTTCACTAACATTTGTGTTAGAGCTACTATTTCAAAATGGGAGTTTTTTTCTATCAAGACTATGCACATTTTTTTCTTCATCCTAGAAAAGGACCCTCCTCGTTTCTTAAGTCATACGTTGTTAGCACTTAAGTAAGCGAATGAGAGTGAATTTATTTGTCATCTCACAAGGGCTTCCAAAATGACATCACTAATCAGGCAGAAATCAGAAGAGATCTAGACCATTACCTCATTTGTTTTGCTAACACACTGAGACAGTGTTACTAAATAATGGCATAGTGGAGAGGCAGGATGAGATGGAACAAGGCCAGGTTGTGCAGGCACTATTGACAGGCAAAACCCTGACCTCGCTCTGGCCATCGTGGTGTTCCCCTACTCAAGCGTAAGAGTGTCTTTATCATCCTCAGCCAAGATGTTCAGTCATCCACAGAGGTGGATAGTTCAGGTCCAAAAAGTAAAAATCCAGACCAAGATTTTGTTTCAACCAACCAGTTGAGCATAAAAAGTACAAGTACTCAATTGGTCATCCATTACACTTCAAATGACCGAAATACCGAAATACCCTGCCTTGAAAGTAGACCAATATAGCTTTAATTCCTTAAATGGGGAACTCATTTACTCCTAAAATGCTAGTTTGGTGTTAACTTTATCTGATACAATGTATCTTTGCAGCTCATTGTAAGATTAACACTCCCCCAATAGTCTTCTCTGCACAGTCATATCTACCTTGGGTTGATGCAGGCAAGAAGCTCAGATCATAAAAAATCCTGTCATATTCAGACAAGTCAAATTACAGTGAGAAACATCATATTGGTTGAGACCTCCACGGTGGACCATCAATATTTAAAACTTTCTTCGGTAGTCAATTTATTTATAGAAGAATTAGCTAACAGGCTCCCAGAAATGGAGGAGTCTTGCAGTGGTCCTCTTTGGCTACGTTCACAATGCCAGCCACATCCGATTTTTGGCACAGATCGGACTTGTCTATTTTGACGATTCACATTCATAACTACAAGTAACCTGAATCTGACTGAAATATGAACACATAAGTCCTCTGAAATGTCACGCATGTGCACATTCATACGTTTCTACATGGGTAAAACCTGGTCGTAAAATTGGCACGTCGTGCGGCCCTGACCACTGGACTGATTCGAGTCTTTTGTCTCCTTAAACTTTGACGTCAGGCTCTTTATTTTTCTTTGGAATTGTAGCCACGTTCGTGTCCACACTGTGCCATTTCTTTGGCAATTATTTCAAATACTACTCTATTACGATAGGTTCCTTCCCGTTTAGCTTGAACAGATTAATTTCCCCAAATATCGATTAAATCCCTAACTTCTCCATCCTTCCACGTTTCCTCCATGTTTACCTTCCTGCGCTGCCGGTGCAGGCTGATGATGTCAGCGCATGCGTATAAGCAAAAAGCCACATGAATTCCGATCTGAGCGTTCACATTCAGGTCACATGGCCGTGAATCAGATATGTATCAGATTTAATACCACATATGAAAGTGACACAAATCAGATTTGAAAAGATCAGATTTGTGTCACATTAAGGCAAAAAAAAATTGTTTTGAGTAACTTCAGCATGGCAGTGTGAACGAAGGCTTTGTTTAAGTGCAGTTCTGTATATATATAGGACAGCTGTTTGTTGGGTTTGTTGCATGCCTGGCATTGCAGAATGAAGAGAAAAGAATTTCAGATCTGAGCTCTGTAATACAGTGATTCTCCTGCTCTACAGTATATAAGACTCGTGTGTCCATGGCAACAGCATTGCATCAAATTAGGTTTGGAATGTGACTATACCAAGGCCTCTGTGTGCCAGTTTTGATTACATACAAAACCTGATTAGCATAGTCTGCATTGTGTATGATGGTGCTCTGGCTGTTGGGTGGAATATGGAACAGAATGGAATATGTTATGGAATTTTGCACAGAATGGAATATGTTATGGAATTTTGCACAGAATGGAATATGTGAGTTTATCCAGGTCATGATGCATTCAGAGCATCCTGTCATATCATTGCTACACTCTAAACTTGTCAAGTCATGCTTCCCATGCTCTTTAGTGGGGGGGTTGCGTTTCATCTAGGACAGGGGTGTCAAACTCCAGTCCTGGGGGGGGGGGGGCGGAACCCTGTGTAGCTTAGCTCTTTCCCTGTTCCACCACAAACGATTCAGCTTAAGAGCTGTGTGATGATTAGCAGAAGGATTTATTAAATGAGGGGAAAGGTGTATTAAATGAGGGGAAACTCAAAAATGTGTGGGGCTCTGGGGGCCGCCCCCCCCCCCCCCCCACGACTGGAGTCTGACACCCCTGACTGATGATGTATCTGAATGAATTTTGGTTGTATTGCATAAATTTTCATCTTTTCTTGATTCAAAAACATTGATTTATTGTTGTTATACGGCACATTTTTGATGGCAACGTTAGGAGAACCTTCAAGAATTGCTAGTGAATGATGCCTGAACTAAACGTTGCGCATGAAGGAAACTGCTTTTGATACTTGAGACATTTACTTCTTCATACATCTGTTGAAGTTGGTGCCCTTGCCCAAAGTCCTGTTAAAGTTGTACACCAATAATTCAAAACAACTGCTTGGCAAAGGTCAGAGATGGTCATTTCCCACTGGAGGCAGCTGTGTGAAAGAGGAACAGGTTTCAGATGTTGTGGAAGTTTGGTCAGTAGATAACATTTGAGTGCTGCTTTCTGTTCTGTTGGCCCGGTTCTGATTGTAAAGATTGACTTGAGCGCTGGCACTGTCCTCTTGGCTGTGGGGTGACAGCTTTGAACTGGTACAGGTCCAAGCAAGCTAACCTCACATGGGGATTGCAATAACTCCACCAAAACCCAGAGCCCTAATCCAAAACGCAACGAAGAAACAAACTCTCCTTTGTCTCCAAGACTACTTTTTAATCGCTGGCAGATTCAGTGATGTGAAGAAAATAATCCCTTTTTCAAAAGAGTTATCTTTTAAATGACTCTAACTTGTGTGAGGTTTTAATAAAAGAGTTACTATGTATCCTTAACTGGGTTTCCTGTCCAAAACGTCCAGAAAGGCTTGCAGTAATCTTTCTTTGCTTATGGAACTGGACATTTACTGGAGCAATTATGAATTGCGTACCAAGCTGTAACATGAGGGGAGTAGTTCCACTTTGGGAATTAAATTACTTGAAGATTTAATTCATCCAATCAAATATCCCACCATGTCATTCCATTACATACGCTTGAAGCTGATTTCTCTATCCTTAGAGACGGGGGACCTTTCTAGAAGTATTCATTGCAAGTGTGCTGACACTGTCTACAAATGCAAGTTTTACTGCTGTTTATTTTCTGAATATACAGCACGATTAAAAATGTATAGCCTCAGTCATGTCTTTGCTGATATATCCTGCAAACCAGGACTGTTTTGTATTGTGTGTTTCTTTACTCTGGCTTGTGTTCACATGGACAATGATCAACAGCTGCTTTATTAGTGTCTCTAGCCCAGCAGGGGACACAGTCACATCTGAATCCGCCCCCGTACCCATCCTGAGGGTGACGTGCTGGAACAGAATTGCCGGATTCTCAGAATCACTCACTAGGTTTTATGTAGCTTTGCACGTTGGCTATGGCGTGCGTCTGATGCCGGCTGCTGAACGTCCCCACCAGGCAGCAGCCGGTACTGCAGGTGCAGCTGCAGCCATATGGCAGGCCTCACTGCGGATTTTCACTGCGGATTTTCACTGCGGATTTTCACTGCGGATTCTCCCCAAGCTGCTGCACCGTGTGCACAGTGGGGTGCTTTAATTCGCCTTGTCTGAGAAATGGGCTTTAGCAGGAACCGAGATTCAGGTCGTCTCTTCTCTCTGGAGGGAACAGCGCCTCTGCTTTTGACAACCCTTCCATCTCAAAACTACCTGTGCTTGCATACAACGTATTCAAAACTAATTGCAGGTGATTGGCAAGTATCGCTCCAAGAATAAGAACATGACTCATTATGGAAGTCCCCTTCAGGTTCTTGGTTTTATGGAGTGACGATCATGTTGATGATGAATATTGAATAGTGCACAACAGAAAACTAATGCACCCACATCTACTTAATTTTCTATAACATCTCATTTTGCACAGTTACATCAACTCTAATATTTTAAAACAACCATACATTTGCATTAAACCCACAAATCTCGTGTTCAATTGCGGTTTGATTTGTATCGTTAGCTCTGGGTCGCGCCCCCATTATGGGTTTCAGTGCAGCGTGCATTTTAATAACCCTTGAAAACTATGAGATAATTAGTGAAATCACTGGTTTTAACATGCAAGTTGGACTGACAGCTCATGTGCCCTGACTTTTGGAATTTTCCATCCCTGTTCTATTTTCCACTCCCTGTTCCAGTTCCATGCTATAAAGTCTCGTTGTTCTTTATCATGTTACTGGTAAGACCTTAAAAGAACTCTTCAAAAATGTTATTGCTGACCTGTCTCTTCGTATTATTTCTCCTTGAAAGAATAGACACCAAGTGAAATGAAACAAACAATTTATTACACAGAAATGTTAATTGACAAAACTCCATCTATCATTCATCTTCGTAACTACTGTTTCCATGCAGCGTTGTAGGCATGGAACCTCCTGCGTAGGCTGCCAGTCTGTTTAAGTGCACAGGCACACAGTGGTACAAATGGCAGTTCAATTCACTGCAGGCTTCTGTGGCGCTTTTCCACTGCCACCAAGAACCGAGCCAAAGAGCGAACCTACCTGCACTGACATAGCGGGGCCAAAAGTGCGACCAAACAGAGCTGGTTACTTCACCACCATCCGATGGGTTGAAATGCAGGGAGATATCGATTACATGAAGAATGAATAGTATATTCTATATATTATTCCCTGCAATGCCACTACAGAACCAACCCTTCTGCAGTGGAAAACCAAAGCAAACTGGAACCGTGCTGTGACTAGTTTCCCTTCATGGTACGGCTCAGTTCCTGTAAGCCAGTGGAAAAGCGGCAATGTTTTGGACTACAGGAGGAAGTCATGCGGATGACATGTAAACTCTGCACACATGTAGCTGGGGGCAAGAACAGCACACCCCAGAGATGGAAGCTGCAGTGCACACAGTTACACCACTGTTACCCCCACTACTAATAGCACACAAAGAAATTATTTTTTTGGGTTAAGCGCTAACTCCTCCTGTCGAATAGAGAAGGCTTTAAATATCCATTATCCAATTTTACTCGACGTAATCAAAAGATTTTCTACATGACCTCGTGTTTTTTCCTCACCCTTTATAGCTTGATACTGCAAACACAGAGGCACAAGTTTCAGCGATGGGGCCGGGTTCTCCGTGTCCTGTACCACAGCTCGGGCTTTTCAGGTTGACTGTGTCTGGCTGCTCTTAAAAGAGTTTATGTGACTGAGAAAGACCACAGTCTCCAAAACACACCATTGCTAGCATTCAATTTCAAACCGGAATGATACTGTAACTGGTTTCAGTGAATAAGGTTACTAAGTCGAATATGATGCATCCTTTGTAAAGCTTCAAAACTTGCAAATCACTTGTTCATACAGCATCAAACACAGTAATCTGATGCTAGCATTCAGTATCACGTTTTTCTCGTGCTTGAAGTCTTGCATTTGGTTACTAATTAATCATTTCCGGTCTGCGTGTTGTTCAAATGTATCTATTTTCTGGCTTAAAATCATACAGTTTTTTGTTTAAATGGCTTTTCTAAAGAAGTACTTTTGATTAAGTTGTGTGACCTAATACCATTTCTCAGTTAGGAGTTGCAACACTAAACAAAAGCTATTTTTGCTTTTCATATTGGTATGTACAAAAGAGTATTCTAATAAAATCGGATGAACTGTAGTGAATACTTGCATGGTTGAAAATGTGTGTGAAGTCGCTCCTGTAAAGGATCACAGCTGTGGTTTTGCTTAATGTACTGTAAGCCTATCTGTTTTATGTTGAGTGAGCAAATAGACTGAGTGCATTAGCTTTGCATTCCTGTCAGGGTGCCTGTTTTTCCCTTTTTATTTCCTCTGGCCTTCACAGCCAGAGCCTCGGAGGCGATTGTCACAGAGGACTGGGCTCTCACACCAGATGTGGATGAAGTTGTCTATGTTCATTCTGCTTGCCACTGAAAACAAGCGTTTTTTTTTTTTATTTAGAATTTTAAATAGGATTTGCGTTTCAAAATTCACATCCCACTGTGCCAAGGCCCAGGGCAGGAGCCAGGAAACACTAGAGGTATGATACCTCTCAGCTGGCTTGGGAACACCTGGGATTCCCCCAGAAGGAGCTGTAGTCTGTCGCCTTGGAGAGAGAAGCTTGGAATGACCTCCTAGGTTTGCTGCTACGGCAACCGTCTCCAGGGGAAATGGGCTGTTTATCAATACGTGTACTTGACCGTACTTGTATTCTCATGGACCTTCTTTACGTCGTCTTCCATCGCTGAAGAGCAGTTCTGATACTGAAAACAGAAGTACAGAGGATGGTAAAAAATCCCCCAAAATGTCGTTCTTGCCTCGCCCAGAATTTGAAGGTTACCTCGGCAGAGTCCTCCCAAAACCAGACAAATCACGTGATTCATGGCACCCTGAGTACACTTTTGGGAGGCAGGTTAGCAAGGCCAGTCTCGCCAGGACCACAAGTACAATCTTTGCGTCCTTGGTACTGAGAACCACCCATGGTCTGATGACGGAACATGAACGTCAGAATTGTCAGACCTTAGAAAACACTAAAAATGAAAATACCCTTTGAGACTTCACCGTTTATGAACTGATCTGGTCCCTCTAAACGTACGGCGATGTGGGTTGACTGAGGTAGCTAAGACGGCACCCCTGTTGTTACCCACTAAGGAGGGACAAAGAGATTCTCTGAAGGAGAAGCCTAGAGCCGGAGTCACAGCGGAAACGGGGCTCATTTTGCATCCATCATCTAAGAAAGCAAAACAACAGTGAACATTCTGCGTTTAGTTATGACAGCTTTTGACAATCTTCCCAGGAGACATTTTGTTACAGCTGTCCTAGTGGCTGTGTAATTTTATGAATGGAGCTTTAAATATGTAACTTAGGGCAGGTGATGCCAATTGTGGAGTAACTGTCATGATTTCAACGTTTATTCCTCCAATCCTAAGTCAGCTTTGTAGATTAGCCTTTACACTTATTAGAATATGAGCAGGTTTCGTAGAGCGGTCAGGAAAGTGTGCAGGATTTGGGCTGACGGGACACTAATTACACCCATTTCACAAGGACCTTCATCCCATGAATATTACTTTGCAGAATTTCAAGTTTCCACATCAATCTGTTCCCATTTCGTCATCTTGTGAAGCAGACATTGCCTATATTTACAGAACGATGTGACTGCGATTTAAATATCTCATCTTAAATGTTTTGCTTTCCCCTCTTATTTGTGTCATTTCTTGACTGAAATTCTGGTATTTTTTTGGCAAAATGCTGAATGAGCTCAACTAGGTCATTTTTAGCGACATACCCTCACACCCCCAGGGCCGTGACTCTGATTCTTGTCCCTGGATGCGATTGTTTGCACGTTTTCCCAGTTTGCATGCTGAGTTCCCGTTTTGGACATTCTGATCTGTCCAAAACCATGTGGTTAGTCTCTCTAAATTGCCCTTAGGGTGGGATAGTGTGTTCTCCTTGTGACAGGCATCCCATAATAAGCATCCTCTACCTTGTGCTGGCTGCTACCTAGGCTTGACTCCAGGTTCCCCATGACCTTATTTTAGAAAATGAATGGGGGTGACATTAACCACTGGCCACCATCAGATTACAGTTAGCTCACAGCTATACTTGACCAGAAAAACTTGACCAGAGGCGAGCGAAAGGAAGAAAACATACTGATATTCAACTCAGCATGGGTGTCTGCAGGTGTCTGAGAACCTTCCCTCTGCCATAAATCTGTGTTAGGAGCTCATTTATGCGCCGGTGATTAGTGAATCCTGAAGGCCCCAAAGCTGGAGAGTCCTGCATGCGTTAATCATCCTTCACGATGGTCAGCCAAGTGCCACATGTCACTGTGGCTGAATTCAGCTGCTCCCCATTCAGGGCTCTCAGATAGATGACCAGTGGGATCCTCTCTCCGCTCTCCTCGGACCACCGATGTTGAATTCCAGATGTCTAGACAGAGTGGGGGCAGGTGACCCCTCTTTCCTGGTCACCCCCCACCCCCCAATACATATAATGGCCTCTGAGTCTCAGGATAGAGAGAAAGCAGACAAATGAAGAGGATGGCAGCTTCCAATGAGATTTCGCTGGTGCCGCACGGCCGTCCTGAATTTGATAACCTGTAGAGCCAATCGGACCACAAGAATAAAAAACAGGTTTAAGCGTGTCTAGTAGAAAAAAAATCCAATGACTATGATAGAATGTGAAGCGTTACTTGCTACCAAATGGAGGCCCATTTAGCCATCTTCCATCCAGTAACCAGAATAATGTTTGTTTGTAGGTGGGGGTGGGGGTGGG
>JAODUD010000127.1:17961863-17974843 GCA_026784285.1 Stomatorhinus walkeri
ATGGATGGATGGATGGATGGATGGATGGATGGATGGATGGATGGATGGATGGATGGATGGATGGATGGATGGATGGAAGAAATGGTTCCCCTTCTTGGCACACCATGATGTGGAGAGAACGGGCAGGACTGTTCGTGATGGATCCCCAAATTCTCCATCATCCTCCTTTCTTCAGCTACCCCGAGCACTTCCGCGTCAGTCCCCTGAGGGAATCGGCTCTCCTGCGATTTTCTTCGTTATCTTGACATATTTTGCTTCGCTAACTATTTACATGTGCTGCTGTATTCTGAATTGCTAGAAATGTCACAAACTCCATCGGCTAAACCGGCGATGGGGAACCTGATCCATGGAGAGTCGGTGAGCGTGCGGGTCTTTGGGACGGCCTCTCAATCAGCCAATCACAGTGGGTCCCCCGGACTGGGGTTGAGAACCACCGCTTTACTATTGGCTGATTGAGAAGCCATACCAAAAACCCACACCGGCCCTCCATGAATCAGGTCCCCCTCCCCTGGACTAAACCATATGTTACTGTATCCTTTGGTTTAGTTATTTAAGTGCAGTCCTGCTCTACAAGCTTATATCTCAGCTGATCCTTTTATGTCTGGTGTGTATCTTGATATCAGCTGAGCTTTGTGATATATACATATATCATATGCGAATATACTGGCAGAATAGTTTGTTTAGTTAAAATGTCTTAAATCAGAGAAAACAAAAGGATTTATACTTGACAGGATACAAGATGAATGGGACGATTCATGTGTGAAAACGAAAACAGAAAATCAATCTTGTTTTATCTTTATGTTTAAACAGAAACACATCTGATGAGTTTTTCTTTTATGCATTTGGTTGTGGATGATATATTATGTCTTATTTTCATTTCATGCTTTATTTCCTTTTTAATTTGCGCGCAGATCTTGTCTAACTCCGCACGCCTCCGCCAGATCGTGTCGAGCAGTCTGGAGACTCGTTATAAAACGCTAAGCCTTTTATTTCTCTCTCCGTCTCGCTTTGCAGTTCACGGTTCCGTGCTCTCCCTGGCTTCCAGCGCTTCTTCAAACTACTCCTCGGTGAGCTGAGCTCCCTGTCGCCCCCCAGAGGCTCTCGGGCTGCCCGCTCGGAGGCTGCCCCCCCCCACAGCCCAGTGCCGGCAGCTCTGCCGTACCGTTGTGGTGGCTGTAGTTTCCGCCTGGTGTGGTGTGAAATGTCTGGAGCAGGGTTATTCAAATCACGGTCCTCGAGGTCCGAGCCCCGCTGATTTCCCAGCCTTCCTTCACCTGTGAGCCAGGTGTGACGCTTCTGCAGCCAATCAGAATCAATGATCATTAAACTGACTACCTAGGAGAACTGAAAACAAGGCCTGGATTTGGAATCGAGGTCCAGATTTGAAGAGCACTGGTCTAGAGTCTCGCAAAACCAAGCGAAACCTGGAACTTTCATCCATGTAAAATTTGCGATTTGCCGACTCTGTGTGCTTGTGAATCTACACTAGATAAATGGTGCTTAATTTATGATTTATGGAGGCGCAGGTTCAGCCACCCCCTTCTGCACTTAACCACACTTCATATTTAGCCACGTTTAGCGCAGTAAACCTCCTGGAAGATATAAACTTGCCATGATTGACTGGGTATTCGGGCTATACTGTTAACAAATAAATGCAAACAATTTCCCAATATTGCATGTGTGAACTGGCTAAAGAGCTTTTCTTTGTCTTTACGAAGTTATTTTTGCGCAGGTAGCTGTATACTCTGTCTCTAACTGTACTCCCGTGACCCTGATCTGCCCCCCCCCCCCCCAATCTACCTCCTGACCCCCTTATCTTCTGTCTGCTGGTCTTCCACTCTCACTCTCTCGTTTATCTATCCTTCATGCTCTCCTAGGCTGAAGAAAGGATGCAGGGCGAGGTAAGCCTCTTCCTGTCCCTCTTCCTGTCCCTCTTCCCTTTTCGTTCCTCCTCCTCACCCTTCTCCATGCTGTCACCAAAGACCCCACGTGTCCTACACACACTGTCAGAACTTGGTAATGTAGCTGCACCAGTTTTACATTAGTTGCATTAAGTTTAAAGAAGTTCTTCTCAACCGTTTTTGCTCCTTCAGAGCTCCATGCCCAACAATCCATGTTGTATCTGGGTGGGAGCAAAAACATGGACCAACCTGGGGTCCCTGAGACCCGGTTTGTGAAACACTAGTTCACGTTAGTTTTGCCTGTGGCTGATGCAGGCAAGGATCATGAGGAACTTGAAATTCCTTTCATTTAGAAACAACATAAAGTTGTTGTTTTTCTAAAAACCTGTTTATTTTCACAGCTGTTGTGAAAAGCACGACGCATTTGGCATTGATTTTACGTGCTGATGTGAAACACAGTGCCATTCTCAGCTCCATGACATAATGTTGACGTGTCGTATGAAGGTAGATGTAGATCATTAGCCAGCAGACATGGGTATGATTCCACTGGGCCGGCGTAGATCTTTTCCATATGGTAAATCCTGTGCTGGGTGTGATTCATACCAAACATCTTTCTGAGTTATTACTGTGTTGTTAAATAGACCATTGCTATCGCACTTTCCAGCATGTGCGGAGAAGGGGGAGTCCCAGTCGGTTAAATTCATCTTTTCCCTTTTCTCTTGCAGCAAATCCGAAAGCTCCGGCGAGAACTGGAGTCGTCGCAGGAGAAGGTGGCCTGCCTCACCACCCAGCTCTCCGCAAACGTAGGTGTCCCAGTGAAGGCCCAGTCCATTTCAGAGCCATAACCCCAAACACACAGCCCCCACCTGACCCTGTGGCAGCCCCACGTGAGCCCATCCTACACAGCTTACAAATAGCTCTCAAATGTAAAATTGTTATTCTCTCAGATGCCAGACACGTTGACATACACCGGTGTTCTACTGGGTATCGTTGTTTGGCCGTTTCTGCTTTAAACTGGAGCATTAGTGGAAGTCATTTTTATAACTTTTTGCACTACATCAGGTGGTTTTAATTAAAAAGCTGTAAAGATGTGATAAATAAGTGTTTTTTTTCCTGTATCTCGCCTGTCTGCTCATTTTTGATTGATGCAGGGAGTTGTCGTCGATGACATCAGTCACAAGTGTAAGACTTAAGTTCGCCTGCTAATGACTCACTGTAGCTGTGGAGCCCGAATAGGAACTACAGTTACACTGCCATCTGCTGTTGTGAGACAGTACTGCACAATACTTTTACGTTCAGTTACACTGCCATCTGCTGTTGTCAAACAGTACTGCACAGTACTTTTGCGTAGAGTTGCACTATATGGACAAAAGCATTGGGACACACCTCGCAGTCACTAAATTCAGGGGTTTCATTCAGACCCGTTGCTACAGATGTGTGAAAACGAGCACCTAAGCATGCATTCAGGTTTGCAAACATTCATTCTGAAGAGCTCAGTGAATTTAAGTGGTACTGTCATCAGATGCCACCTTCGAAAAGCATCCAACATCAGTGCCTGACCTCGCAGATGCTCTTCTGGATGAATGGGCAAAACTTTCCCCAGACACACTCCAAAATCTTATAGAAAGCCTTCCCAGAAAAGAGGCAACTATTATAGCTGCAAAGGGGGACCAACTCCATATTGATGTCTATGGATTTAGAATGTGATGTCATAAAGGTTCCTGTTGGTGTAATGGCCAGGTGACCCGATACAGTTGTCTATATAGTGTATGCGCAGTCTGGATCCATGTGTTTCATTTCAATCACCTGGGACTTTTTCTTCTTGGTGCAGCAGAATTTCAGCAAGATTCCCATTGTGTGACACTAGCATGAATGACAGTGTTAGTGGAGGCTGTTCTGATGGTATGGTAGACCAGTGCCTGCAGCCAGGCCTTGAGCGAGTGACTGTGCTAATAGGATTGATGATGAAGGAGCAGGATACGGAGAGCAAGTGGAGGCGCTGGTGATGTCGCGTCTGCACAGCGTCTGCACAGCGTCTGCACAGCGTCTGTACAGCGTGTCTGCCGCAAAACCCGTGCAAATTATACCGACATTCGGCTAGATGGAAGCAGAGCACCTTTACACAGAATAGTGGTTTTAGGCGTTTTTTTCTTTTAAATACATTTATTTATGCCTGGAATTTGTGTTCTCAAAAGAAAGAAATCAAATGTGTTAAAGAACATCTAGTAAAGTCCCTGTGTGAGGAAAATTGTTGCGCTGTGGTAAGAACTGTTGGATTTCTAACAAGTTCTTTTTTAACTGTGGAAGCAGAAACCAGTTTGTGTTTTACTGAAGGTATCGACCCAAAGCCGGATTTAACAGGACAGGCTTTGAGTCTGGCGAATACTCACTGAGGTGCCCAGCGGGGGTGAGATGGTGAAACACGAGATTCGACAACTGCCACAGGCGGGACATTGATTTTGGGGCTCTGTGGCACGTCAGGGACAAACAGGCAGCGTGTTTATAGATTCCTTAAGGGTTGAGTTAGTTTTGTGTTCCTCTGCCATGGCGTCAGTTTGCAAAACAATGCGGAGGAGTAAGCCTTTTAACGCATGTCTGTGGAAATTAATATCAACACTCTTTACTCTTGAAGTTTGGAGCAGTCACTCAACACATTGCAGTCTTTTAAATATAAACTTAGAACTAGTTATAAATTATTGAGATGTCTCAAAATCTGAAAGCTGTAGCATCTAAACTCAAGCAGAATCTCAGTACTGAACGTTCTGCTCAAAAAATGCCTTATTTAATCCTCAAGCTGTCATTATGACTACAAAGTGACTCTGTGTTTATGATTCAAATATAATACTGCGATTATTATTTTCATGAGCTAAACATTGTAATTTGCTTCAAAATATTGTAAATGCATTGCTTAATTATGAGTTTACAGCTCCCTTAGCACATTTATAATGATCATAAAATTAATCAATTTTTCATAAATCCTTGTGCAACACCGGGTCACAGTGTTAGCATGGAGTCTGGTAGGGAGGGAAGACCTGAATGGGGTTCCAGTCCATCACGCACAGGAACCGTGGGACACCAGGGAACCCAAATCGGAATGGGACCATCAGTGCTGATTCTTTCCTGCCTTAAATAGTGGGCTGCTCTGAGTCTGCGCCAGATTTCATCATTCCCATATCCCTTTACCCCCTTTGATATTTGCTATAATGTCCTCCAGACTAAAAGCCTTGGTGAAGAACGTTTATTTGACTACAGCACAGTTTTTTTCAGGCTTCACTACCAGATGGCGCCAGTCCCGTTTTCATTTCTGTATGAAGTACATGTCGACTCTTAGTGACCAAATATATGCTATTCCAGCAGGGTCACCTTTTTCTCCTTTATATTCAGATTTCTCAAAGGCATGATGTGATGTTGTGATGGTTGAGTCTAACCATCTTGTTGATGGTCAAAGTTCTAATTACATCCATCCATTTTTCTAACTGCTTGTAACATTCACGGTGCATATGGGCACAAGGCAGGGAACAACCCAGGATGGGGCACCATTGCAGGGCACAAGGCAGGGAACAACCCAGGATGGGGCACCATTGCAAGGCACGCTCGCACATGCACGCCTGTGGGGAATTTCGGTAACTCCAGTGACCTCAGCATGTTTTTGAGGGACACCAGAGTACCTAATGGAAGCCCCACAGCCACATACAAACTCCAGCCCCGGCTGTCTTTACTGCTTTTAACAATTAATCAGAGTGAACACAAACGCCGTGGCAGTTGAAAGCGAAGTTTAGGATGCAGGTGAAGCGTCTGGTCATTTTTCCGTTCCCCTAGGAGCTGAGGGCCTTCCACAGTAGAGACATACACATTCTGCCGTGGACAGGGATGAACCAGCAACCTTCTGACCACAGAGACCTTAACTCCCCCCCCAAAACTTATTACTCATGCTGCAGTAATGCTGTTTGGTTTTACTGGGAGTTGAACCCAGGATCTTCTGTGTGTAAAACAGGCATGATACGCACTATACTACAGAACCTGTCCGGCAGTAAGGTGGAAACTCCCCGCAGCTTATTACAGCTGCAGACATTAGGGCAGGAGAAAACTGACTAACACAAATGCCTGTTTCTTCTATCTGCTGCATGGCCAGTTGGAAGCCGTGTCTTTTCCCCTGTATTCCTGGCTGGGAGGGACATTCCCTCGCCTGCTGCAGTTTATCATCTCTCTATACAATGACAACAGGCAGCATTTAAATCTGTAGCATGGCTCCTGCAAGCTGAGTGAATACCGTTACTCACCGAGTTACTGGGGTAATTTGACGGCGGAGAAGCAATCTTTTGAAGACCCTATCTTTAGTAAATACGTTTTTCTTACATCCTACAAGTGCATCTTCAGTTGATTAGTCTCAGCTCTGATTCTGAAGCTCTGCTTCCTAGAGTGTTTCTGTATTATTTAACTGCTCCATCCTTCTCCTTCCTTCATCGTTCTTCTCGACACCCACCCAGTAGCAGCGCGACTGACCTTTGTCCTCGCTTTCCCGTCCCTCTCCAGGCCAACCTGGTGGCTGCCTTTGAGCAGAGCCTGGCCCTCATGACGTCACGCCTGCAGAGCCTCTCCTTCAGTGCTGAGCAGAAGGTAGGTGACAGAGGCGGGACCCTAATCGTACTCGAGTGCATTTCACTCATCATCCTTGTGCCGTCTCTGGAAACCCACAGCACAAAACTCCACCCTGGACTGGATGCCAGTCCAGTAGCCGATTAATAGCATTTCTGTGGAGAAACTTCACACGGGAAAACTCCAGAAAGAAACCGAACCCACAGCCCACAGACTTAACAACGGGCTGTACAATTAACCAAAAGGTGAATTAATGTAAAACATTAACAAGAACATTTTTAGCTATTGTAAGCTTCTCCAAAGGCTTTAACCATATTGGTATAATAAGTGTCTCAATAGCTGGTGACATGCCATAGGTCTGGAGTCAAGTTAGCTTCAGTGTGTATAACTAATCAGTCTCCGGTGTGCTCTGCGGTTTCAAGAACGTGCAGGTTGCCAGATTTTTGGAGAGTAAATGATCGTAAATCTTCTTTGTGCCTTGAGGTTTCACATTTCAGTAGAAATCTTAGGGACTTTCTATCGAAGGATCATAATCTGCTAGTCAGATTGGCTCACCAATGCCCCTGAACTTTGGTAGATGTCTCAGAATTTAACTTCTGTATCTTTGGAGACAGCTTGTAGAAGAGGGGTCTGTAGAGTGTGGTCCAGAGAACGTTAACTATTAATCGTAATATTAATCTTAAACACTGTGGGTTTCAGCAGCAGCTTGTCATGCTGGATGCCACAGAGTTAGAAGATCTGCTTTTTCCCCATCCATGTGTATTTGTTCACATTGAAGTTTGTCAGTGAGAAGAAGACATACGCCCCCCAGGCGTGTACCTGTTTTATGTCATCTTCCATTGCCAAAGACCAGTTCCAGTACAGAATTGCGGCAGACAGTAAAAATTCCTGAATGGCATTGTTGCCCAGGCCCAAATATCAAGCCCAGATATCAGTTCCATCCTCAACCAACCGAGAACAATCCCATGAATCATTGCGCCCCAAGTTCGTTCTTGGGAAGCACGTTAGTAACACCAGTCTTGACGACACCACAAGTCAGATCATTGCATTCTTGGTATTGAGAAACACTTTCAGTCTGGGGAAGATGTCGGACGAAGTTATTTATTAGTTTTATGATTGAAATTTTTAGCTCTCCCCTTTGCGACGAATCAAACAGACCTGGAGAGTGTAGAAACATCCTACAGACCAATTCAGAGTACCGTTTGCCATTTTTTTCCCCTGTTCTCTCCAATCCAGGATATGGGCCAGTTTATGTCATAATGTGATCTGTTGAAGCATGCCTTTATTGCTGAAGCTGGGAACTCTGAGGAACAGCTTCAAGCTTTTGAAAATCAGGTGGCCTCGCATGTCGAATCGGGAGTGATGAGGTGTCTCCATTGACATGCACATTTCAGGACTCTGAGCTGATGGACCTGCGAGAGACAATCGAGATGCTGAAAGCTAGGAATACAGAAGCCCAGGCCATTATCCAGGGGGCTTTGAACAACCCCGATAACGCGCCCAAAGGTAGGAAGGCCCCCAGCACCCTGCCGTTTGACCAGCGTGAGGTGTGAGGCAAGAGGTGTGAGGCAAGAGGCGAGAGGTGTGAGGCCTTCAACATCGAGTTGTAGTGCAAGCAATCCATTAATAATACGCTAGCATTCATGAAATGTGGCCCAGTGTTTTCAAATTATTTTCTAATATATGGATAGTTTCTTCATTTTAAGAGCAAATGTCTTCTCTTATTTATTTTCTATTGGATTATACCCTGTAATATTTTACACTTTAAATGTTACCCTAAAATTAAAGTTTCAGTGAAAAACAGATGCTCCCTCACTTGTGGTGGGGTTTGGTTCCTATGGACTCATAAGTTGAAAATATCGTGAGTTAAATATGAATATGATACGATAACCACAGGAAAAGAAACTGAGTACAGTGCATTGTAACCACTGTATGAGATGTGTACGTTGACGATAGCTATGGGAACAGTAAGTGTGGCTGAGCGGATGCTGCCATTGCCCGGTATCAGTAGAAAGTACCGTATGACATGTCGCTAGTCCCACAACAGAGCAACATTCAAAGTTTGATGACTCCTGAATGTGCATTGTGATTCGCATCATCGTAAAGTTGAAATATCGTTAAGTCGAATCATCGTAAAGCTAGGAGCATCTTTTCTGTTGTTTCAAACAGTAATACAGGTTAATTTGGGTATTAAATGGTAATAATCACTCACCAAATACTCACACCTGCATCAGGCATTGCAGTCATTACTCTTTTAACAGGTTCATTTATAGATCGGAGGAGTATATGAATGATTTTTATGATGCCTGTGTAGTGCACTATCCAACCAATTCTCCTTGAAGGCAGTAGATCGCTTATGTTCGAGGCGACCAGGCCCACCGGCTTGTGCAGGCATCCGCAATGCATCCACATCTTCGGCCCTCTATCTATGCAGAGCTGCGGATCAAGCGGCAGAACTCGTCAGAGAGCATATCCAGCCTCAACAGCATAACGAGCCACTCCAGCGTGGGCAGCTGTAAGGACAGCGATGCGAAGAAGAAGAAGAAGAAGAGCTGGGTGAGCGATCAGGGCCACATGGTCAGAGGCCCCTGTGGCAGAGGGCCAATGCCACCTGCTCTCGCCATCTTGAACTTTTGATAAGCAAGTTAAGCTACAGTAGAGAGTTAGGCTTCAATTCACACGTGTCCCGCCAAGTCAACTCTACAGAGTTTTTTTGTAATATACACTGTAAAACCTCACCTTTATTTAGCAATGAGAGTAGCAGTCAGTGGAACCACGGCTAAAAAAAAAAATAGTACAGCATAAACGCCTCCTTCCACATCCGGCCAATAAAAGCACCGTCCAATGTCAAGGAGCGCTAATGATCGTCGGGTCGAGTTTCATTACGCTGAACATCTGAGGTGCTTTTGCATTGCATTTAAAGTTTCCAGAGTATTCAGTTGCTGTCAAGTGTTAAAAACCTGGAACATTTTAAATGCTGATCTAGTGAATCATTGCTATAACCGAGACTCTGACAAGACTAGATGCCATCACGATGAGGCCCGATGCCGTCGCGATGCCGTCGTGATGAGGCCCGATGCCGTCGCGATGAGGCCCGAGCTGATATTCTAGTGAGGAGGGGCTAATGGATCAAGCTTGGCTCTCTGTGGCGAAAGCTTCAGTCACATTACAATATGACTGCACTGCTGAGAATTTTCTGTATGCTCTTGTATAGAAATTTTAAGTGCGGCAGTGTCATGCAATGTGTGAATTTATCTTTGATGTTTTTTTTTAACAGCATCTACAAATGAAATTCATCATTTTGCTGGATATCCTGGCCTTGTTCTAATTGGGCATTTTAATTAACTGCTCTTTTTTACTCTGAAAGCATTTTTAATTTATTTAATTGCTTTATGGAATTCAGTCACAATATTAAAATCGAGCGCATCGGTTCAGTTTAATCTGCAGACTCGCTACAACTGTCAAATCGTGTTAATGAATTTTTTTTTTATTTAATTTCCTGATTAATTTAGTCAGTGCTTTGTTGTTCTGTGCCTTTAAATAGATAGTCAACAGTTATTTAAACAGATATTGCAGTTTTAATTTATTCTGGTTTGTTAAACATTTACAAAATATTGACCGCAGGATATTTTATTAAGGGGAAAAAGAGCTACAGCTGTGTTTTAATGATCAAATTTGGTTTATCGTAATTGAAAACGTATAACTCCTTATGAGCCCTTAATTAAAATGTGCATGGCTTATCAAAACTGTGCAATTCGATAAAAGGTTATTTAAACAAGAGAGCAGCTGGCGCAAAAGAAGAAAATCAGTGTACCAGTGTGCCGGCAGACTGGATGCCCGTGTCTTGTGACATATTGCACATGTAACCTCTGATCCTACAGCTGAGGAGCTCCTTCAACAAAGCTTTCAACATCAAGAAAGGCCCTAAATCTGCAACGTCGTACTCGGACATCGAGGAGATCGCCACTCCTGACTCCTCCGCCCCGTCGTCCCCCAAGTTGTCCCACGACGGCGTGGAAAATACTCCCATGTCCCTCAAGTCATCCACCTCAGCTTCGTCCTCGGTGTAAGTTACCCAGAATTCCCCTGACTTTGACTGATCGCCCGTCGATCCGGGAGCAGGGCGTGGGGGTGGTCCCCCTATGCATTTGTCAGCGGATCTCCTCACACCTCCCCGCAGCATCTTCGAGGGCAACGAGGAGGTGGAGAACGACGAGAAGGTGGTGTCAGACCTGCGCTCGGAGCTGTGGGAGAAGGAGAGGAAGCTGACTGACATTCGCCTGGAGGCTCTGAACTCCGCCCACCAGCTGGAGCAGCTTCAGGAGGCCATGACCAATATGCAGGTCTGTGGTTGCAATAGCTCTACCCCACAATGCAATGCTCCAGTCATAATCAGAAATTAGTTTGGTTATTTTTGTCATTTATCAGAGACCTTGAATTTAAACCAGAATGATATGTTGGGCTTTCGTCTCTTCGCATTTTGCCTGCAGATGACTGTGGAGAATCTGAAAGCTGAGAACGACCAGCTAAAAACAGTGGCACCAAGTTCAGACCCTTCCAGCTCAACTTCCCAGCCCTCTGGACCGATGTCACTGGTGACATCATCGCAAAGGCAGTCCATGTCGGTGTCTGTCATGAAATCGTTCAGCCTGAGCCAGAGTGCGGAGCCAAGTAAGGAGTCAATGTCCCATCAAACTGTGTACAGACATACAGAACTTTAAATAAGTGTGTTTTTCCTATGAGGGATTTTACATCATAATTAAGCTTTAAACAAGAGGGTTAGCAATACTTATTTTCAATTTGCATCGTTTTCTATTCTTACTTGCTGTAGCAAATTGCCATGGACCTTGTGGTCGCTAAGTAAATAATTCACCACTGACCTGCACCTCGTACTTCTTCCCTGTTTCTGTGCGCCATTAGACATCGCCAAGACGGATGGGACTGGCCGGCCGCCCAACCGGGAGGAGACACGCCTTCGCGTGGTCGTCCACATTGCCGACCAACGGGCACTCAAAGATGTCAGTGACTCACTCCTCAGTCTTTACCGAGACATTAGCAAAATGAAGCATTGCTGCTTTGCATTGTTTTACCAGGCAGGAAAACAAAAATAAGCTGCTGCTTGTGTAAATCGGGCCTTTTTCCTTAATCATGAGCCTCCATCAGTAACTGCGACAGCTGCTCACCTATACAGATCTGAATCTGTGCGATTTTATCACGTAAATGCTGTTGATTAGTTTAGGTTTTTATTGTTTGGCTGTAAAACATTATTTATGACCAGACTAACAACATTGTCAACAATTACACAATGAATAAGAATCAAATCATTGTGCAGTTAGGCTACGTTCACACTGCCAACCACATCGTTCAATTACGATTTTTTGCTCAGATCGGATTTGTCTATCTTGACGGTATTCATTTGCATAATTTATGGTGATTTACAGCTGAAATTAATGGATAAAAAACTCCCATTTCTTTCTCCTGAGACATACAGTTTGGTATCAATGTAAAGTCCTGTTACCCCAGTGCTGTCTGCAGCATTATTGTGTCATGTGCAAAGATTTACATTACAGCAACAGCCTGAGAGGTAATCGGTGGCCATGTTGCCTCTCTTCCCGCAGGAAGTGAAGCAGCAGGACTTCTTCATAGGGTTTGTGAAGACCAGTAGCAGGATGGACTGGGTGCTGCTTGATACAGCCGTCAACCAGGCCTTCAGGGTGAGTCTGGCCGCAGAAGGACGCCCCAAACCCGGCCCAGCGGCGACAGCAGCAGACTCACGCTCTCCCCTTCCTTTTCTAGGACTACGTTAGCAAGGTGGATCCCACCACAAGCCTGGGCTTGTCCACAGACTCCATCTACAGTTACCAAGTGAACCACAGCAAGAGGGTACTTGGTACAGAAGCCCCCGAGGTCTCGCCCTTCCGCACCCTCAGCAAAGGCACTGGCTGTATCACCGTGGCCCTCAAAGGTGAATACAGTCTGACTTCCTGGTCATTGCGGTGTAACCATATCACCGTTTGGCCCTGAACCTCACACGCTCCAGCGTGCCGGCGGATTCTGCCGTCTGACCTTAAGCTTTCCTCACTTATACTTAAGTAAATGGAAATGCTTCTCATGGCAATATTTTGTATGGTTCTCCTGTCAGGGCTGGCTCTGAATTATCTGCTGGGCCTGGAGGGACCTCATTTGCTCAGTAAGGGTCATGCTCCAAATCCATTCTGCTGTAGCTGGGCTCAAACCAGCAACCTTCCGACTGTGGGCACAGAGGCTTAGGTTACCGAACCACATGAAGTTCCCCATAAACTGTGGTGTTATTAAGATAATAATGTTCTTAAGGAACATCCCCATCCGCAGACTCCCTTTGTCAAGATGGCATGAAGGCAGGAAGCTCGGAGGTATTTCAGGGGCTTTCAGTCTGTCCCCTTTAAGTCGGGCTAATGTGCAGCGTCAGGTTTCCCTGCTTCGCACTGGACTCGGGTGGGGGGG
>JAODUD010000127.1:18043496-18069390 GCA_026784285.1 Stomatorhinus walkeri
CCCCCCCCCCCACCTGACCTCAGTACCAGACTCGCATGTCATGGCCGATAGTGGGAGATGAATCCCACCCTCCAACATACAGGTACAACATAGGCAACGGATAAACTAAAATGACAACTACAAGTACAATATTTTGACAAATATCACATTTCCAGTCTGAGAAACAGTGAGTGTCTAAAATTTGTGCATAACCAATGTTTGAGATGCACTCCATTTTCTGTAGTAGGTTTCATGAATAACCTGTAAACTTTTTTTTTTTAACTCAACTGTCATTAACCCAAACAGATAGGGAAGGTTCTAAACACATCCACATGCTTTGTATTGCAGTATATCATGGTTGCAAACAACGTCCCTAAAGATGTTACCGACAGCTGATCTCACTACTTCCCATCCTATACGGCCAACTGAAAGAGTGTCTCGCAATTCCCATGGCCACGAGCCAATATCGCGGCAACTCCACAATCGCGCCTTGCAGGCCGGGCCCGTGACTGCTCCGGACGCCTGCGTGCATGAAACAAACACTGCGTTTCCCCTAGTTAGGGCTTCATCTGTCGTCCCTGCATCTCTCCACGGCCTCAATGTCCGTGCAGCCGGCCAGGGAATAGGCGCTCTCGTTAACCCCACCTTGATAGCATCGCATGCCCCAAAGGCTTCCCATTTCCTCAACCGGCTCGTCGGAACACAGTCCCAGGAGGTCGTCGACGGACACGTAGCCCCTGATGGTGCGGCCCTTGCCCCGCCACGGCCGTGCGGGCCCCGGAGCCTCCTCTCGCTCCGGCAGGTCCAGCATGTCAAACGACTCCGAGGATAGGATGCTGTCCTTGCTGACGGCCCGACTCGGACGAGCGGAGGGCTTGAGACAGAGTCCAGAGGCTAGCGGGTCCAGCGGACCGAAATCCTGAGGGCGGGGACTTGAGAACTTGCCGTGCCTCTTAAGGATGCCCTTGCGCTGCGCGGGATTGGCGGAGCAGCTGGGTGGCTCAGGATCCGGGTCCGAGGTGGCGTTCTCAGGAGGAGGGGAGGTGCGGCCCGATTCCTGCTCCAAAGACTTCTTGAGGATGCCCTTGCGAGGGAGAGCGAAGCTGGAGGGAGGAGATGGAGGGGTTCCGGGGCCAGGCTTCATACAGTCACCCTCCGTGTTCTGGGGCTCGCTGACAGCTTTATGCTTCAGGCTTGCCCTCTTCTTCAGGATCCCCTTGAAGGGCCGAGCAGGGGCCCCGTCCTGCCCCATCTGGCAAATGTTATTCTCCTTGCGCGACCTCCTGAGGGAGCGCTGCCTGACAAAGTCGCCGCCACCTTGTGGCCGGAGGAGGCAGCGCACCTTGGAGCCATTCTCAAGCAGTGGGCGAGAATTCCTCCGCAGCCAGCCGGCGATTATAGCCAGCCCTCCTCCTTCCTGCGGCGTCTTGACGCGATCTTGGCGAGCTACTGGCTCACCCTGATCGACCACTGGGCCTTGGTAGCCCCAGTTTAGCCACCAGTGTCCGGCGATTTCCTCCAGCGTAGCCCGACGGTCCGGGTTCACCATCAGCATCCAGCGGATAAGACCAGAGGCTTCTGCAAATGCATGAATATTAAGCGTGAAGCATTAAGCAGGAAGGAAACACCCTGTTAAAATCCACCCAGAGCTATTTGGAAGGTGTTGGCGCTGAGCTGTTCTGCAAACACGCCACAGTACATTACAACCCTACAAAGTAACTCCAGCTATCGGTCAACATTCCCCCGGCACACTAAACCCCAGAGGTGGGGGCTCCTGGGGACTAAACTAGTCTAAACCTTTTTTCGGGATGAAAATGTTTGCATTTCTTTTTAGAAAACAAACCACAAAACATAAAACCCGCTTGGGCAAGTGCCTTGTCATCAGCTTGGCTACACTTTCTTAAACTCCACCGCTGGGTCCTCTGATCCTGCTCTTTAAACTGCAACTGCATGCAACTGTTGTTCACGTGCCACAAGAGATCCGTTTTTATGAATAGATTGATCTTAAATCTGTTCCGGACACGCGAGGGGCCGCGGTTTAAGCAGAGACAGTCGCGGTTTAACACGCCCCCAAGCCAGGTGCTATTAATAACCTGCTTGGTACTTTGTATGCCGTTGCGTTATGTATCTGATGAAACCCTGAGCAAAAAGCAGCTGTCATTGCAGTGATGCTGATGAGAGTGATGTCAGCCGCTGTCTGGGGAGGGACTGTCTGGTTAAAAGGTGACGAACGCCGGATGTCGCCTGATGGAGCCGCTGCAGGATTCCCAGTGGCTTTTATTAAACCATTAGTCATACTGGACTGCAACTGGCCATCTTGTGTTTTTTTTTTAGTGGAGAAAATTCCACAGCAGGTCAATCTATTTAAATGTAATATTTAAGTCCAGTAAAGAAATTGTAAATTAATAAAATATGATTAATACTGGTATGTTTTGGTCAGATTTCAGTAACTTGATAGTAAACCTGTTTCTGCTGCAGTTTAGAAGTCCTGTTTCAAAATTAGCGCAACTAGTTTTAAATCATAGCTTTGCTAATGACATTTGCTCTAATTCTGATACCAATAACAGTAACAAAAACAATGACATAAACAGTAATATTTGTATATGGCATGCATAATGAAGCGAACGCCATGGACAGACCAGCACTGTCCGTACCTGAAGGCTTCAAAGGCTTGCGGTAATTTCCCGTGCTGATCTGTCGGACCAGGTTCCTGTAGTCCTGTCCGTCGAAGGGCATCGATCCGTGCACCATGGTGTAGAGCAGCACACCCAGGGACCAGCTGTCCACCTCGGGGCCCTTATACGGGCGACCGTTCACGATCTCCGGAGATGCGTAGAGCGGGCTTCCACAGAAGGTCTGCAGGTACTTATCTCCACAGAACAGGTTCGAGAGCCCGAAATCTGCAATCTGCAAGGCAATGGGGCTCTGCTTTAAGACAGGCCTGGGGAACGACCCAAGCCCACCGTCCACCGAGGACACAATACAGGCATCACTACACCCCCGCCATGCTAAAAGACATCAAAGTTGTTGTGCCACACAGCGCAAGTCACCTCACAGATTAAATTGCCATTAGTGCAGTGCAGAAGGGAGAGAAACGTGGATCGCGACTCAGGCGGATCATTACAGTGAGGAGACAAGGAGAGCAGGGTTAGAGAATTCGCCCACTGTCGTTTCAATCCTGCACGCCATCTTCAGGAGAGCCACTCGGCGTGGATTCAGATACAGGCCTGAAGACGGGATACGTGTCCTCACCTTCACGCTACCGTGTTCATCCAAGAGGATGTTCTCCAGCTTCAGGTCTCTGTGCACGATGCCGTTCTGGAGAAATGACAGAGACTGAGAGTCAGCATTTATCCCGCAGGGGTCCGGCCTCACCAGCTCTGCAGTTTCACGTCTAACAAAGACGGGGGCAGCTGCACACAGCACAACTTCAGCAAATTTAGAGGGGCGGCTTTGGTATTAAGACGGCTGCGGACTCGGAACAGAAATAGCAACAAAAAACTGGAACTGCGGAAAGATGAAAAATCTGAGCTAAAAACTCAGGTTTTCAGCAAAGGGGTGTGCCGAGTCGCTCACGGCCCAAGGCCTAGAATGACATTTACACATCCTTGGGTTATTTCACGTCTGCCATGAATTAGTGATGTCTGGGGCCTGATGGGCAGGTGGTCCTGGAATTCCTTCAATTGTTCAGTGCCCATTGGGGGGGGGGGGTCAGGTCGGGAGTTAGGTGGAAATGCTTGGCATACCCGAGGAATTTGTAAGGAGCTTAAAACTTAGCTTCCTCTGCAGCCCAGTGCACAAAAATGCAGGTCACGTTTAATCTTACACATTTAATCTTGTCGGTAAGCAACAGTTAGAGAATGACATGTTACTCTGGCACATTTAAGGGCAGCTTACTCAAACAGAAGTATCCTGTGGGGTATTATTATACAACAAAAAGGATTATTTCACAAAAATTCTGCCCATGCTTTTAGGGAAACGTGCCTCGGAAAAAAATAATAGAATTTAATGAGTTCATTAGTCTGGCACAGCCTTCATTAAAGCAATACAGCATTGGGGCCCAAAGAAGGGATCTGAACCAGCAACCTCCCGGGCACAGGTACAGACTCCCTATGGGATGCATTACCTGGTGGCAGTAGTGCACTGCAGACACTATTTGCCGGAAGAAGTGGCGCGCCTCGTGCTCTGG
Source organism: Stomatorhinus walkeri (assembly GCA_026784285.1). NCBI lineage: Eukaryota > Metazoa > Chordata > Actinopteri > Osteoglossiformes > Mormyridae > Stomatorhinus > Stomatorhinus walkeri. Next base: position 18,047,665 of record JAODUD010000127.1, read on the forward strand.
AAGCCTCTGACGCTCACTGATGTAGTCATACAGGTCCCCGCGACTGGCGTACTCCATCACAATGACAATCTTGTCTTTGTTCTCAAACACTAGGGTGAAACACAGAGAGGGTAAAATGGTAAGAGAGGGTTGGCATGGGCGGTATCACGGTAATACCGCGGTATTTTGAGATCTTACGTTTACCATTTAGCAAAATATCATGTGGAAACCCCCACCCCCACGCTTAGTGAATTTAATTGTAGGGGATCCCCTACACGATTTAAAAACACCGGAAGTGTGTTACTTTGTAAAATATCAGCATGCTGTATACCATGATACAATATCTAAACAGCGTGTCGTTATGAAAATTTAGATACCACCAAAGGCTGTGGGAGACGATGTCTCCTGTGACGCGAGAGTCCCCTACGGGACACTCACTCCCGTACCTCATCTGGACTATTCGTTACAGTTAGCCAAGCCGCTAACTTTCTGACTTTTCATGAACTATTTCTGCAGTGTGCATCTGGACTTCGATCACTTGCTGTTCGTTAATTATTCTTCTTTATATTGAAGCTATTTTTGCATTATAAATTGTCCCTTATTGGTAATATTATATTTCCATCATTAGTGGTATTCGTGCATAAAGCAATAATACCCCAATTTACCACACTTACCGTTTACAGGCTTGTACACTCTGCTGCTGTTTAATGCGCTTATTGCAGGCTTTACCCAAACCCTTAGGCAGCCATTTTGACCAAAAGTCCAGTTTACACAGACGATTACCTCAGTCTAGTTTACACGACACAGCACAGTGAGCCACACAAAACCAGATAAGACAATTGACGCCGCTCCATCCTGCGAGACACCTGCAGACACTTTGCTGACTGGCCACCATACGCACATTTATTTCCATCTAGGTTTGCTTTCAGCTTAACCCCAGTGCCGGTACTAGTGGCCCACTTTGAAAATCGGCACCCGGCCTGTTTTGCTGGCATAAGGAAGCATTTAAAGCTTCATAGAATAAAGCTTGAATCTTTATGACAATGAAATGGCAGAAATGAACCTTCTTTGGAGAAGCCAACCACAAGCACGCAAAGGAGCGGCCTTGAGGTCGGCAGAGAAGGACGCAGAAACCACAAAAACTGCAGAAAACATGGCTGCTGCACCCCCCCTCCTCATCTTCCATCCATTCGTCTACACTCCACACACTAGTCAGGAGTAATCGATTGCAGACGTACCTTCATAGATGCCAATGATGTGTGGGTGGTTGATGGAGGACATTATTTCGATCTCTCTGCGTATGTGCGTCAGATCCTGCTCGTCTGTGATCTTCTCCTTTCTTATTGATTTGATGGCCACCTTAGAGGGGGACAGTCAGGAATGAGTATTTTGTACAGGACCATCCATCCATCCATCCTTCACGTTAAACCCTCTCCTTGAATCGCCAATCTTATGCATTCTCTTAAATCAGATGAGGTGATTTTTTTAAAACTGAAATACTACTCCTATCGTTTCTTATGGGAAAATGGCTATTCCATACCAACATATACAACCATCAATAAATACAAAGGATTAAAAACAAACTGTGGGTCAGGTGTGTGGGAGAGACAGTCATGCGTCAGTGTTCACAGGCAGACAGCACCTGTGCGTACACTCAGGCGGGCGTGTTCGCGTAGCTGTGCAAGGTCTGCTTTACACAGCTGAAATTCCAGATTCGTCGGCAAATGCGTCAACGGGGAACAAAGCAGGTAGCAGAGGAGGCTAACGGGAGTGATGAATACAGAGCAGGCAGTAACTCAATCCAGGGGAATGCGACTCTAGCTTTCCTGTAAACGTCAGGGACACCCCTAATCTTCATCTTCTGGTGTCAAGTTTCCCCCGTAAGGTATCGCAGGTTACGAACAATCTCGAGATCGCAATGCGATACAAGGTGTAATTATTAAGTTATTTATTCCAGAAACATGCTGCAATTTCATAACACTAGCTACCTTAATTACAATGTTTGAGAATATTAATTGACCAAAGCAGTGGTTCTGAGATCAGACTACCCAGTGTGAGCCAATTCATTTCATATTTGGGATTTGAAAACATGATTAAACATTCCTAATGGGCCAGTTAGGAAGTTAGGCATTTAATAAGAATTTGTACAATATTTAGCAGTTTACTGATGAACAATGGATAGCTTTCACTTGGCTGCGTGTCACGGCAAATTGTGGTCTCTGTATTTCCCCAAATGCCACTATTTCAATGTTTCCGGGAGTTTCAGAATGCTATCAATAGAAGTGCAGGGAACTTCCAGAACTCCCTAGAGAATGAGGAGCGATTCCCAGTGTCAGTTCAACTTCCTTTCCAGACACACATTTCCTCACTGCTTGCTGTTGCCAGAGTAAGGTTACCCACCCAACCTTGATTACACAGAAAACAGCTTTATTCTTAGAAACACGTTGGCACGTGACTGAAGAGTCAAACAGAAACCAGCTCCGGCCTGTATACACAATAGCGTTGCGTGCGTGGCAAACGTGACAACACAGGCACGGTAACTGCTGCTCAATACATTTCATACGGCTCTACAATAAAAGTGCAAGTCAGAATAAGGGATGTGCCTTTACTGTCAGTTGTTACACAGTATTCTATAGTTATATACTGAAATTTTCATATGCAGCTGTCTTTGAAAACCCCTTGATGGGAAAAATGGCACCAAAGTCCATACAAAGTAGTTTACAAGTAATTGTTCTTAATAAATCTCTTCAAAAGAGGCTTTAATATAAATAAAATGCAAACATCAACTACAAAAATGACAATCTTGTACTTAGTCAATTGGTTAACAATTTAATTAAAAAGCAAACAAGGTCACCGCAATAAAACATTTGAAAAGGATATATTATGCAACTGGTGTTGCATAGGCTTTTCAAAATGAAATTGCACAACATGTAATTATTTTAAAGAATTTTAATTGCGTAAAACCGATGAGAGAAATGAAAAACATTTGCTGGGAGACTCAAAGACCGACTATCACTTTGGTTTGCTTGGTGCCCCTAATTGAAGATCCATAAATTCCAGGCAACACTACTAAATCTAGTTTAAATACAAAATATGCATAGTTATTAAATCAGTAACTGCGGCCTGACACATACCACTGTCTCGCGTGATAAAGCGGCCCACCTCAGACCGCAGTGATCACTTGCCATAACTTGCTCAGTTTTCAAGGGAGGAAAACAATTGGAATGTATCAAATGCATTGAGCCTACCATGAACTAAAAGTTATGGTAAGACCATTTCTGCTTATGATAAAACTCCATTTGACATTTATACCTGCCATAACATGCCACATTTAATAGAAGTTTCTCATCAGTCCCTGACCCAGAAAAACACTGATATGGAAGTTAATGGTCAGCAAGCCTTTTATTCCTGTCTACATGTCGTCAAAAATTGACTAATATGACAGGAAGACCAAAAAAAAATTAAAAATCATTAAAGGAAATCCCTTACTTGGATTGGATACTTGACACTGTCATTTTTAATCACTATTTGCTTCACCTGTGATAGGTATAAAATCTCTGGAAGAGTCATACACATAAGATCTTCTATCAAAAGAATCCCCCAGGCTTTCAGTCAAGTTACAGAAATTCCCGTCTGTAGTTATTTTTATAATGGTCTTTGTTATGGCAAGTTTCTTTTTTTGAAATTCTGTCAAGCTGGAATACACAGACTCCAGACGATTCTACCACAAAACGTGCCATAATCCATCCAGGTATTATGCAACTGCATCTTAAAGGCTTACCATTTTACCAGTTTCCACCAGAACAAAATAATTCACTACACACGGCTGAATTGTTCATCTCTTTGGAGCAAATAATGTGTCACTTTTTAAGATGAGCAATGGTTTAGCTACTGAAAGGATCCATTTCAGGTTGGTCAATACCTGTTGTTTCTAAATGCCAGACGCGCACATATCTGACTAATATGCATTTTTTTTTTTAATTCAGCAAAAATTTCACAGATCTACTGAATCATCTTTTCTAGTGCGTTTCCAAATAAGACACCACCCTAAGTTACCAAGGTTCATTCACCACTTAACAGTTGCAAAGAGAAATACGAAGCTCTATCTTGTACTTCCGACCGACAGACGAGGAATCTGATGGAGAGTTAAACTTCAATACACTCCCTTAAATGAAATTTCATTCTAAATATATTTACCAGATCAAAACCACAACCAAGGACCCCGTGCTGGGCTTCTCAGCTAAACACCACAGTCTTCTATCACAGAAACCGTCTTTCATTTCACACAGGCCTGCCTTTCACCGGCTACCCTGAACAATCACATTCAAGCTTCTGACATTCAAGTCCATAGGCTTAGAGGAACCTTGTAGAAAAAAAAAAACACTCAACAGCTGAGGTTCACTGAAAAGAAAAAAAAACATGACCTGACATGTCAGGACGCCACGTTAATCCCATCCTATGCCACATACGTGCGAGAAATGCTGGGTGGCAGCTGTCAGTTTCTGGCTGTTTTAAAGGCAGCAAAGAAGAGCCGCCGCGATTCTGGCAAACAGTCGCACAGATAGTCGCCGACGTGCACAGGAGGCTTCCAACTCAAATTTTAAGATGCCACCCATGCTGGTGTACTGCCTTGCCAAAGAACGTGATATGAACTACACTGCGTAGTTTCAGGCACAGTCGGCTTATAAAAAAAATTTTTTTTAAATATAAATAAACTAAATTTCATGCTGCACGTCTTACCTGAAGTCGATATTTAACATGTAATCAGCACTTCAGATGCCCAAAACAAAAACGGTCACCTGACACCCCCCCCCGCCCCTCCAGAATGGAGACAGGACAGTTTTCATTCCCCATCATGGTACGTTACAGTTGTGTGAAACCAGAAGTTATGTTGACTTTAACCCTTGCCAGCAAATAGAGCTATATTCATGACAAGAGTATATGGATATTAAAATAGATTAAATAAACCGAAATAAACTACATAAATAAATATTAAAGCAGTTTAAAAATTGTAAACAAAATGCTTAAGATTATCTTTTGATTAAAAAAATTCAGCAGTACAATTTTAAGAAGTCTCTGGCTTAAAACCCCTTTAAAAGACTCAGTAAATTGGCATCTTGGCCTGAGGGAGTTAATACAACAAAAGGTGTTTAACAGATAAAGGAGTTTTACAAATATGACATACAGGTGAGGTGGATCTTCGCTTCAAGTAAAAAACATGCGAGTCAGCCTGGTACGTTAGCCGCAGCTCCTGAAACCAAAAGTCCCTTTTATCTTATCTTACACCCCCCTGAATATCTGTTTGGCTGACAGTGATGCGCGGTCTGGCTGCGCTGTACTTCCATTGACCCCCCTCCCGCGATAAAGCTTAGGCTCTTACAAATGGGATTATTGATAGTATTATAAAGATATCTTTGTTTCCGGAGTGATTTGATGGGTCCAAACTTTATGATAGAGTTTTCTATATTATGGTAAAGAGCACAAACATGGCCAAAGTGCAGGATCAACTTCAAAGGGGGGGGGGGGCGAGATTATTACTCTGCGAACTCCCTGTAGAGGGAAACGACAGAAATATTAAGTAACACTTCCTCGGAGAAGACCCGCATACATGAGGTTTAATTGCCATTATCTTATACCGACATTGAATTTACATCTCGTCTCCTTTTGTTTTCTTTTTGCTACTTTTTCTCAAGCAGTCCATGTTGAATATTACGGCCAGCTTCATAAGAATAATTACATTTTAAAGAAAATACACACAGAACAAAAACAAACGCGGTTAATGATGGTGGCGCAAGTTATTTTCTGCAGGCAATGCGATCTCACCAGACTGGAAAAGCGAAGTGTGTGTAACAACAAAGCCAGAACAATTGGCCTCGCTGACTTATTTAGCCGCAAATGTCAGACGGACTCTTTGTTACCCATGTTTATTTTACTGCACGTGAATATTAATAGCCACTTATTTTGCTGATGCCCCGTTGTGCACCTAAAAAACATCTATGAAAAAAAACTTGACTTGTGTATTAATCAAAAACAACCTGTTAAAAGTTACTCAACAAAATGCATATAACATGTATTCACATTATAAATGTATATTATATTTTTGTATTATTTTTTTAACAATACGGTGTATTTGATAGTCCATCAGATGTTCCAGCAGTGTATTACTTTTATTGCATGATCACACGCAGGAGTCACGGGGGGGACACCGGCACGAGCGCCTTTGCTCGGGCCATCTGCAGCATTCACAACATCTAACCATGAATAACCACAAAGCGTAATACTTCTTACCACTCTCCCCGAGCGCTCCACCGCCTTCTTCACCGTCCCATACGTGCCCTTCCCCAGGGTCTCCAGGAAGTCGTAGCGGTGCTTGAGGTTGTGCTTGTGATGGTGCCTCTTGACCGCCTGCCGCTTGGCCGGCTTCTGCACCGCGGGCTCGGCGGCCGGCCGCCCCCTCGGAGCCCGAAGCTGCGCCAGGTAGTCGGACACTATCAGAGAGCGACCGGCAGCCTGCAAATCGCGGCGCTCCATAACGGCGGCTTTTTTTCTGTTCACTCAGTCCAGCATTTACACTAAAGATCCGCACAAAGCTGCGCTCTCCCCCGCTTCGTTTCTACTCCCCCGCTTCGTTTCTACTCCCCCGCTTCGTTTCTACACCCTCGCTTCCCCAAACCAGGAACTTAAAATCCGCCAGTAGCGAAGCTGCCTCCTGTTTTATTACAAATTTGCCGGCCTCCGGTGACGATTTGCTGCTTCGCTCGTGGGCGTGGTGTCCGGGAATTGAAGAAAACTTAACTTAACTTTTAAGAATAACGAGAAGGAGCAGTTATATGCACTTGCAGGATTTGATGTTTAGGTACAGTACACGTCTTTAATCAAATCGTTTAACTGAATCCTATAATCGGGTGAACCGCACGTGTATTCAGCTATTTAAGGAAAAATATCTCTATTTATCTTTGGTGTCTGGCTGTCTGTGGACAGGTCGGCCGTACCAGTTAAATGTCCAGCATGGTTCCACGAATGAGCATTTAGTACAACTAACTAGTTTGTGCTTTATTACAGAAGCTTAAATAAAAAATGAAATAAAAAAATACTCAGTTTGAGGTCTCCACTACAACCTTTAAGGTCAAAGATTAGATCACACTGAGTCTGGAAAAAACAGCTTATCTTTTTCCTCTTTTATGTTATTCACACAAAAGTTAATGTTTTCTTTTTGATTCTGAATGCAAAAATAGCCCACAGTTAAATATTTGAAATATGTTTACTAGATTTGGGGAGTTTATCTTATATATGCATTGGTCTACAGTTTTGTAATGTTGTGCAGATATTTGACATGAAGATAATGAGTTTCTGTCATACCTACTGTTAATGTTAAGTGTGTGTATACCATTATGTCCTACAAGGAAATGCAAGTCATAAAATTCCCCTACAACCCCTCCGATGTCAATATGAATATACAAGGACACAAACTCTGAGGGTGAGGCTGAAAAATTACCTAACCTGAGCTCCGTGTTAGGAAATAAGAGGATCTGTTTCTTTTACAAATAAGAACCTGAAATTCTGCTTATCAAGCAATGGATGAATATCATTCGTCATTTTCTGTTTACTGGAAGTGACTGGGAATTTCAAGAAAGCTGCGGGTCTGATTTCTTGAAAGTATAGTAGAAAGATAGACACATTGATATTTAAATACTGGTATTTTTGGGACCCCACAAAACGTTTTTTTTTTAACCAGGTTCAGTCTTTGTTTCATCATACAACATGTGCAGTTTACCTTGAGATGTGTCTGCAAAGCATATATTTGAACTGTGAAGGTTGAGTTATTTGCCAGTTTCTGAGCAGTAGAGGCAACTACTGGGTTCCTTTTTCTGAGGCAGTCTTCATCACGGCTGTTTTCATCATATAGCTTGATGGTTTTTGTAATTGAACTTGAAGAAACCCGAACTTCTTGATATTTACTGGATTGAATGAATGCTTTTCAGCAGTGGTTAGCTATGCTGCTTCCATCATACAGAGGGATCCATTGATGCATGTGAAGTCCGCATGTTCTGTGTAGGTGACCACCAGGTACTCTGGCTAACCCCTGAAGATAAAATGAGTCAGAATCCCAAAAGTTACTATATAATGTAACGTTTTTTTCCCTGAACATTAAAACTGAGAATCTTTACTTGAACAGAACACTCTTTTGTAGGAGAGATGAAAAAGTACATAAAGACATAAAAGATTAGAAATACCAAGGATATTTACCAGAGGTGCTCAGTCTTAGTATACAGGCAGCCATACAGGCAACGTCATGATTAATGGTGAACCTCAACAATAATATCTTGCATACCAGGGGGGGCATTGGTGAGGTAGCATTGTGATATTAATAACTGGATGACGAACCGCTGAGCCGCGCTATGTTTTTATGAGCGTCAGGACTTATGTGATTGCGTTCGTTATTATGAACCATTGTATTTAAGTCAGACGTTTCACACAATAGGCTTTACGGCAGACTGTTCGAGTACGAGTTGTCTAGTCTTAACCCGGAGGCAGAGTGTATCGTGCGTAATGCATTTTACGAATAAATCTTTAGATTCCGATATTTATCAACGTTGAATTAAATAATGTGAGCTTACCAATATATTTATCCCTGGGGAACCCAGACCACCTTATCATTTTAGTAAAAATATGTCCATTGGCTAAAATGACCATACAGACCCAATGAACTCAAAAACAGGTGTTTTGTAAAAAAAAAATAATAATACCCCTTTCCCAGTCTATGTTATGAATGTGTCATATACGACCCGTTGGACTGTTCATGCTGTTCCAACTTGTTAATCTCACCTATGAAATAAGGACAGAAAAGAAGGAAAAACCAAATCTTTGCAACATTCTCATTTTCAAACTGCATTTATTGAGTTTCCTTTTCATCATTCACCATGTGCTGACAATAAAACACATGCTTTAAATATGCCAACCCATCAGGTAACAGGTCAAGTGAACAGACCTGCAGAAAGGTGCACTACACACAGAAAGTTTACTTGTGGTGGCTTGTAAGGTCTGGTGCAGCACCTGTATTCCCTCTGTTTTTGTCTGAGGCTGATGCTGAGCACGTGGAACATGATCATCACAGTTACCAGAAAAGTTTCAAAACATCCAAAACCTAGTTGTACATGTTCTATAACATCTAAACATTATAACTGATGATGCAAAATTTCTGCCACTTACTTATTCACAGCTTGACAGGTGAATCTTTGCGGCATTTACAGCAACAACCTCAAAACGCGTTGGGGGCCATATTTATTGTGGGAAAAAAATGGTCAATTCAGTCAGTAATCACTAAATGTCACTGTTAGTGGATCGTATATGGTACAATGGGCTGTAAAACAAAAAAAAAAAAATCTTAACTTTGATAAGTGGGTTGAATGTAAGGCAGAAATAAAAGGAAGGGTCGTATATGACCCCGTGGGTTCCCCAGGATTATACCTAATTATCCTTAACTTTAATTGTCAGATAAAACTAAACACGTTGGTTAAATCTTTCGTTGTTACTTTATTAAACTAGAATGAGTACATGTTCTAATGTTATAATAAAACATCTTTCAGCAAAAGTAAGCCGACATATTTTAACTTTTTGAATAATAATAATAATAATAATAATAATAATAATAATATCGATTATTTAATTAATAGTGTCTTAGTTTAGAACTCTCCAAACTCTGCGAAGCCTGGAATTTCTCACCTCCTGGTTAGATTGTTGAATGTTGTACATCACAGTTGACCACTAGATGGCGGCCTAACCAAACATTCACGTTTTTACTCTTATTGCAATACTCTACGATGTAGTGAAACTCGGGTAATTTCTAATTTACTTCTTTAATGTCTAATACTTTGACATGTGTTATTTTCTTTTACATGAATAAAACTGTTTTCAGTATCTGATACATAGATTGACATAATAAATTTTATAAAATGAACAATGATCTGCCATATTTATAAGGTAACAGTGATGTTCCACTTAAAGAAACTGAAGTGTTATGTTTTTCAAGTAAATCCCTATTTGAACAGATTATTTGTGCGGAGGTATGGAGATTCGCGGCGCAGTTGTGTGTGGGGCGTTTGCATCTTCTCGCTAAGTGGCGTCGTTTTCCTAGTGTAGTGGGAAAACATACAGTGAGGCTAATTGGAGTCACAATTGTTTATGGCATGTTATTTTGCGTGCATATTCCGATTATTAAATACTGGTATTCTTTACAGGGTGTGCCTTATACTGCCTGAGTAGGTCTTTGCGAGTCAACACAGGATGAGGGGTTGGAAGGTGTATGGGTGTTAAGAATGTTGTTATTGTTGTAGTCAACAACTACATTACCCAGAAGTCAGCGGGGTTAAGCTGTCCCTCGGCACCTATCAGATCCTTCGCGCAGATCAACGCGGAGGATTGTTTGTTTCGGTGAGATGGGCGGGTTTCTCTCCTAATGTCATGTCTATCCACCGCGGCATTTGCGGGAGAACTGTTGCAGCTCGGAGACACCTTCTGAGGCGAACTGGTCCGTGAAATGTGGATGCGCGGGCGGGAAGTTGGGGAAATGACACGGCGTCCATGCCGCGCCGCTTAAGGGGAGCGGAGCCGCCGCCTCGTCGCCCGCCAACTTTCGGGATAATTTCGGCGAGTTGGGTGTCTGTCAGCAGCGCTATGCGGCTGGACGGCTAGTTAGTTAGCTAGCTAGCTGCTGTATATTAGTGTATATATGTGGTTTTTTTCATTCAAAGTCAAATTAACGTTCTTGGGAGGAAAGGCGTCGCGTCCTGGGTTCGTCCTGCTAACCAGAGCAGCCCGACTCCGCCTGTAGCAGCCAGTTAGCCGCCGCTCCGCCTGCGCACCGAGTCGCTGCCTTTCCCCGGTCCGTCTGGGGGGGGGCTATTTCGGCATGTTTGTTGGGTGACTCTCACGGTTTCGGATGTTTTTTTTTTTTTTTTGCATTTTTCCCTCCTCGTTTTTGTTGGTCTTCACGCTCGCTGCGCAGGATGTTTACGGCAGATGCTGAGATCCGGAGCGGGGTCGCGTAATCAGGGCCCGGGCGTCGCTTCGGGCCCCCTCACCGGCGCCAGTTTACGCTGACGGGGGTATTTTCACACGTTTCTACACGGTTATCGGCTGTTCTTTTTTTTCCCTCTCTCCATAGTGGGAGTCTAACCCTGACTCTACCCGCACGGTATCCGACGGCGTGCGGGGGAACCATGTCGTTAGCTGGCTGACAGTACATGCCGAAGCACTCTTTCTTGCACCTGGAGGCGGCCGGACACCCGGAATCGCCCATAAATAAAGCTGCAGTTTTGGGCCGAACTCGTGTCGATAGTCCACTAGCTAACGGCGCTGAAGTATCCCCCCGTAGCGAGGCGTCTGCGGCTCGGGCATGGAGGGCGGAGGTCACCCACAGAGAGCCAGCCCTCTGACCAGAGAACTGACCAGGACCTTTAGTGTGTATAACAAGCACTCGGTGCTGCTGAAGAAGAACCTGAAAGAGACCGACGCGTTTTTCCGAGAGATCCGACAGAACTACAGCAATGCCTGCGCGGCGTCCGCCGCGGGCTCCGAAACGCTGGAGGTGGAAGCAGGTAGGGGCGCCTCATCCCGCCGCCGTCCCGAGCATCTCCGGGCTCCCCCCTCCCGGCTGCCAGATCCCACGCATCAGGCGTGGCACCAAAGCTTTCAGACTCATGCATGGAATCGAACGAGAATCTATATTATTCCATTACGAACCTAAAAATAGCTGCAACAAAAGCGTTGGGGTGGTTTGCAAACCCTAAAGACTGTTTACAAGGTAATAAAACTATTACATGTAAATGGGTGCAGACTTGTCTCGAATTGAAAATCTCACGCCAGCCTGCTGCCCAAAGTTGGCAACCCTGCCACCCCCCCCTCACTTTTCTGCAGTCTCGCACATAGCTTATAAACACTGTCCGAGAGCATGTTCAGAATCTGAAGGGTTCGGTTCGGTCGGCCAGCACTAAAAGACGCAGCCATCAGAAATGACGCACAATGAATCTCTCTTTTTCTTTCATTTTATCCCGGGAAGGGTGGTGGTACGAATGAGCGATCCGCATAAAGCACAACTTTGTGCTGTTGCTTTGGTAGAACAGCGCATTAGCGCGAATGAGTGCTGAATCTCCGGCTTGTGTGTGTGTGTGTGTGTGTGTGTGGTGGAGGAGGGTCACAATGATCTCGCGTCACGTTTTTGTGATCTATTGGTGATCTTACGTTCAAGTCCCTTTATTTTATAAACCATGAGAACCGATGCTGACTAAGAAATAAAAAGAAAATAACGCCAACCACAGGAAAGTGGGGTTTTCGTCCTATCAGTCCAGCTGACATTGTATTAAGAGAGATTTACTGGGAAACGTCTTGGGAGATTAAGGCAGCTACAGGGGATGTTGCTCAATATTGTTAAAACCTGTGCAAAATTGTACAATTTGTCATTGTTAGAACTGCTGTTTTGAAATTTGAGGACAAAAATCCTGCAGTCACATGCACTAATAACAGGACAAAGATCTGAAAACATTGTTTTATTATATTTTACAAACCAGCTGGGCTTACTGTGTTCAAGTGTTTGAGGCGCAGTATAAGCGCTCCAAACCATATATTTTAAGAAACACACACTTTGTTTTTGATATAAATGTCCTTGTGTAAATTGCATAAACAGTTTAAGGTACGTAGTCTACTGTTCGCCAATGAATCTGCTGCGGAAATGGCTTGCAGCAAGGATTTGCACAGCTACTGTTTATTATCACAACAAACAGATGTCGTTTGAAAACCGTTAAATGTTTGGCCACTTATATGTTGCCATAACCAAACGTGAGAGGTGTGACTCGTTAGGATACAGTGCAACTGTATGAATTAGTCTCAAGAGCCTGGCTGTAGCACACTGCGTCATGGGGGTAATGTGCATTTTTAAAGCTGATGTAAATGCATGCAATTTTGCCTTTGAATTTGGGGTGGGGGGGGGTGTATGGTTATTTTAATGTTTCGTTCACTCACCACAGCTTGTAAAAGAGCTGGGAATCTCCCAGCCCCAAGAACAAATTAGTTCCAGTGGGTGTGAACTAACTACCACGTAGCTGAGACTGATTTGATGTTATCGGCCAGAAAGAGCTTGGTGTCTTATACCAGCGCAACCTAGTTTTATGATATTCTAGGAAATTACTGATGGCAGTGCAGCTTGTAGGCATCATAACTAGTCGGACAGTGTGAGGCTTCTGTGGAGATTCTTTAATGATGCACTGTATGGGAATTGGTTCACTGTCAGCTGTACTGAAATTGTGTGAATGGTCTCATTTGATGATTGGAAATGGCCATGCTCTAATTATAAATTTAAATGATTTGGTGGAAATCCTTTATTCTCATAGACTAGGTTTTTCAACCCACCCCCCCCCCAAAAAAAAAAAAGAATCACTACATAATTCAGCTGTAATTACTGCAAAATACATCTGTTTCGATGAGTAAGATTTTCTCAGCTTTTATTACGTGGGTACTTTTCATTTGTTTATTTTTCGGTAATATCCATTCTGTATACTCCTGTGTGGCGATGTACTTACACCGAAAAAATGTAAACTCCCTTTGTGTGGCCGTATACGGTCCACACACACTTTTATTTAGGTGTGTGTGTGTGTGTGTGTGACAGATTTTTGCTTGTTGGGTGTGATGGTCCAGCCCACGTAGGATGAGGGCAGCCGTGAATGTGAAGTTCCCCGTGGTTGACGGGCTCACTTATTTGGGAAAGAGCTGGGTGTGCAGTGGTGTGGAAATGTGTGAAAAGTGATTGTGCAGTTAAAGGCTGGCCTCTGGAAAGGCCGGGAGGAGGATGGTGAGGTTTCAGTGAAAGTTCTCTGCTTCCAGACCAGATGCATGAGGATGTGCAAGTTTTGTATTCAAGGGATCTCTCTGCAGAAGATCTGGCACGTGAAGGATAATGTATGAATTTTTCCCGCCATGGGATTATTCCCAGCCAGACCAGCAGAGAAGAGGGTGACGGTTGGGGGTGTCCGTGGCTTGTGAACCTGCCCCCACCCAGTCATCACGGCACACTGGTTAAACTGGTTCTCACTCTAGCCGACGCATTTTGTTAGGGAGGTGAAGGTCACTTTAATTTTCTTGCCAAAAAAGATTTTTTTTCATGTCACACAGATAGTGGTTTTTGATTTTCATGCTGTACAAGCTGATAATTCAGTCCTCCTCAAAGCCAGAGCAGAACGCCAGGTGCTTCAGAAAAGCGCAGTTCTCTTCTGTGGCTGTAGCTGATTCCCACCGGTGGTTTTGATGGCCAGACTCGTCAGGCCGATGTGCTGTGCAGGCTTCACCCTCTTACCCTGCTGACTTAATGCCTTTGGGGGTCTGGCGGGGTGGCACCAGGATTCTTTGATTAGCTTTTGAAGATCGCCAGAACATTATTCTTTTTGGAGAGTGATATGTCAGAGTGCAATAAAATGTGACGTTGGGAGGAAATGGAGTTTTCTTTTAAAAGTTTATAAACAAAATGTGTTGAGCTTCACTTCTGAGTAGCAAGATCTGGACTCCTGAGCTCCCTGGCATTTTCTTTTTTTTTTTGTTTTTGTTTTTTTTTTTTACATGGAGAAGGGGATGTGCTCTTATGTTAGTGTACCATAGGTGGCCCGTGCTGAGATTCAGAAGAGGCAGGGTGGGGAGTCTTAGAAGTATCCTCTTGGCAGAGAGGACAGGTCACAAAGGAGGCTTTTTGTCAGCTGCGATGCTCCGTGCGCATTTCTTTGAGGGAAGCCTAAAATAGTTGTGTGACCACTCCATGCCCTTCCAGGGCACCAGATGCTGTCATTCGCTGGGTCATCGGTCGTTTTAACCATTAACTTTTGCTGGATAAACGGATTGCAGGACACAAGTGCTAAAGACACTGTTGCTACGTCAGGATTTGTCTTGATTAGGAAATCGTATGTTTTCAAGCAGAAGCACTCATAGACACAGCTTCTGAATCTCATTTAAAAATCCCCTTTCAAACACCAGTGTTGCAAAGTTCTGTTTCATTAAAGTTTGCTGCAGTAACTTCTGGTGAAAATTTCTATTTCTGGGTAATCAGTCCGAAGTGTTTCTTAACTCTGTCTGTTAATGTCTTGTATTTTATGAGTGTCTCACATCAGTGCAAGGGGTAGAGCACTTAGAATTAAATAGCAATAAGTACCCAGCCAACAACAGTGGAAATCAGTTTTGCATGTGCGAGCTAAATTTAGACTTTATGATAGCATATTTGTGCACCAAACACATGGAATGAAAGCATGTAGTAAAGTTGGTGTGAACAAGGACATGCTTAAGTTACAGAATATTCAAAAACAAACATTTTTCATTGTTCATCTTTGACCTCAACAATGACTTGTTTTTAACGGAAAGGCTTCATTTGCACAAAAAATGTTTAGTAGAGGATAGTCTGCTTGACTGAAAGGTTTTCATTAGAGTTGATAGTTGGTTACGGCCTCAAAAACTAGTCTGGAATTTGACAAAGCTTGTGGGTGAGGGTTACTGATTTGATGTCTGTGGGTATCCACTATTGAAAGAAACTATGCTGTAATCGTGTAGTAGCTCTCATCTATTATTAAAACTTAAGCAATTCAAAAGTCTTTTTTTGGTCGTCCGTGAAGTGTTTTGGTCTTTTGAACGGGTGGTAGCAGGAGTTTACAGGTAACAGAGCGTACCAAAGGCTTCTGACTTTTCACAGGTCTCTGTCAATACCCCCGATGTGACCCACGTAAAGCCCCAGTCCCTAGGCAGACTGTGTGGTGTCGTTACCCAGCGGCGGTTCAATTTAATAGTTAAGTCGTAGTTGATGGTCCCTCAAAAGAACATCTATAGATTAAAATAATGTCTGTCGTCCTCCACTCAGCTCAATGGTGTTTTGGTGTAGATGTGGTTGATGGGCGGTGCCCACGGATGTACCATGCTTGCTGACAGATGCCCGTCGGGTGGCTGCTGTTGCCCATTCTGCCTGTGACACCTCCCCTCTGCCTCCAGGGCAGCTGAGCTGCATTTCCTTCCCCCGCCACGAGGAGGAGTACCTGCAATCCAGCGTGGGCAGCACTCCCCTTATCGTCGTACTGGGGCAGGACTGCGCCTCCCGTTACCAGCTGCTCAACACCCTCCTGGGGGAGCGACTCCTGCCGGCGGGGCCAGGGGACGGCGGCGGCCCCTGCGGGGAGGGAGGCGCCTGCAAGCGTCGCAAGCTGCGCTTCGCCCACGGCCGCCAGACGCGTCTCAGCCTGGCGCTGCCCGGCCAGTACGAGCTGGTCCACCAGCTGGCGGCGCACCGTGGCCGCTGGGAGACGGTGCCCAGGGAGGACCTGGAGATCCAGGAGGATTGTGAGGACCCTGCCCAGCGCCTGGCCGAGCTGGAGGTCACGCTGCATCACAGCCTACTGCAGGTATGCGCCGCAGCACCCAGCCTCAGACGCAGGGGTGGCTTTGAAAAGCCCGTCATTCATCTGTGGACATGCTGGGACACCTTTAGTGTCCCGCTGCCTGTGGACTGTCTGGTACAATGATTTGTTTTGCAATAACGCCTTCTTTGCTCTTGTAGCTCATTCTAGATCAAATCTCATTGCAGCAACTAATTATTAAAGCTTTTAATCATACGGGATATACATTTGTGTGTGTTTTTTTTTTTTTCGGAAAGCAGTGTCCCAAAATTTTCTTTCCATTAATAGCATTATGGGAGCTTTATATAGCATTTTCATTAAAGTATATTGTGTTCTTTTAGGCAGCAGCTGAAGGGGCCATTGTGATCCTTGCTTGTTCAGTACCCACTGTTTATCACAGAGTGCAGCATTTTCTGGTTTTCTTCATCTATTTTCCTGGTGTCTTACAGCTTGCCAGGCCACACTCGCACTTCAGCACGGGCCTGATTTGCCATCAAAGCTTGATTTCTGCTGTGGAAATGCCTAATGATACAAACCGGAGGCAGTTCTGACTCCCTAGATATTTGTGGTGCCCTTTCTGTCAGTCTTAACAGTGACAGACGGCTGCCAATAGGAGACTTGTGCAGAGCTGGTTACTGTCTTGCCAGTTTTGGAGAAGTTAGAGGTGGTTCTGGTTTTTGTAATTAAAGAAAAAAACATCAGCAGGGAGCTGATTTCCCAGAGGTCTGACTGCTCGTCTGCCAGGTGCTTGCTGGAAAATTTAGAAAACTGTGAAGGTTTTCTTTGGGGCGATTGTTCATCCAGCTGTTTGCAGGGATTTACCGAAACGTGTGTCTTTATTGGCGTTTCACCATATCGCTGTGGGACTTTGCTTACGGGTCGTTGTACATGAATCCTGCCACCATCGCTCACCCAGGTTAAGCCGGCTCTCAGCCTTGGCTTTGAGCTGATGAAACGGGGCTGCTTTGAGTCACATGAAGATTTTTTTGTAAATGCCCAGTGAGGCTGACAAACCGCTAATGTGACCCACTGCAGTTTGTATATGGATTTGGTAGGGCTGTGGAGAATGCCACCCCGAGGCTGTTGAATAATTTGTATCATCATCTGGCGAGTCCCATGTCCCATGCCAGACTTCTCTTCATTGATTTTTCCCCCCCTCAGCTTTTAATACTATACAGCCACATCTGCTTGCTGAGAAACTACTCTCTGAATTTAAACTTGATTTTAACACCACTGGGTGGATTTTAGATTTTTTTGATGGAGAGAACACCGTGTGTAAGGGTCAATGGTGTCCTTTCAGACAAGCTTCACTCCTCCACTGGATCTCCCCAGGGGTGTGTTCTCTCCCCTCTCCTCTATATTCTGTATACTGGATCATGGTCCAGGGGTGGATAACTTTGTGAGGATTCTTTCCTAGAACTGAATGTGTCAAAAACGAAGGAGATGGAGATTGACTTTAGGACGTGTGCTGCTGTTCCTAAGGCAACAGTGATAGAGGGATCTGAGGTGGAACTGATAGACAATTATAAGAATCTGGGTACAGTGCTGGACAATAGATTAAACTTCCAAGCTAATTCCGAGGTTATCCATAAGAAGATTCAGCAGCGTCTTTATTTTCTGAGGAAAAGCAACACTTTTAATGTGTGTCCCAAAATGATGACGCTGTCTTATAGAACCTTTACTGAGTCTGTACTGTCCTCTTCCATTGTGGTATGGTTTGGTAACATCAACCTGGCAGAGAGAAATAAGCTTGGCTTGTCAGTTTAGCTGGTAGTCATTTGGGGTAACTCAAACCCTGCTTGGTAACTTGTGTGACCGTCATGTGCTCAGGAAGGCATTGGCAACACTGGATTATAATGACCACCCCGTCTACAGGGAGTTTGTGCTTCTACCTTCAGGTAGAAGATGTAGAGTCTCCACACACAGGACTAAAAGATATAAACTTTCTTTAGTTTGTGTTGCTGTTAATATATTGAATAAGCACAGATGATGTCAATGATGGGCGTCACTATTTCTGTTCTGGCTCTTCTGCTTTCCTAGATTCTCCATGTAGAAATCTTGCACTGTGGCATACTGGTTTGTGTTGTGGTTTTTGTGGATGGTTTGCTTTGTATTATGCATTGATCACTCTCTCAATGTTGGTATTTGTTTTTAATGGTTGTATTCCTTTTTAAATGCCTGGCTGCAACTTAAATTTTCCTGGTGGGATAATAAATTTGACTTAAATTGAAACTGCTAATGTGAAGTGGCAGGGAATCGACGGAGCTTCGCACCTTGGACCAATAATTTGCTTGGTCTGCTGCCTCCAGAGATGTTAGTAGGTCTGTCCCCTGTGGTTTGAGACCCCATCCCCTCCAAGATTCCCTTGTTGTTCTCTTGAAGTTTGTCGTGAGTCATGGTGGGCGGTGGCCTTCTCTGTTTACAAATGGGGCACAACATGGGTAATTATAGGCCAAGCCCTGAGGGCAGAGATGGGCCACAAATCAGAGCAACGTCTAAAACCTATGAGAGTCACAAGGGACGGGCATGCATGATGCGGCCGCCCAGGCTGTCCGCAGCCAGCGCCGCGGGATGCTCACTCCTGTTCCTCACAAGACATTGACGAACTGTCAGAAAATACAGTATATGTTCTCACCTTGAACTGATCCAGCTATTTTTAACAGAACCAGTACGACAGCATCAAAGTCAGAAGGACAGTCGTGCGAACGCAGCACGCGTTCGCCCCCAGGGCTGCTAAACGGAGGTTTAGACGGAACTTACTGGACGTTTGACCTTGATTTTGCCAACCTCAGTGTATGAGAATATCCTGTTTTAAATGTGCCGCAGAAAAACCTCAACACTCAGTTTGTTCAATTCTGATCTCGCACATCAATGGAAAGTCAAGAGTTTCTTAGTTTGAGCCTTTACCTAACCCCGCCCTTGTCAAAGCGTATCTGTCTTGTTGTTCAGCATTGTCCTCGATCAATCTGCTTTGTCCGCACAGGCCTCTACTAGCTAGATGAGGTTATGTGGCTAGGTTAGCTAAGCGACCCGGCTTAAGCGTGTGAGCCTGAGGCTGTGGAGGGCTGGCAGGCAGTCACTGTCACATGCGTGTCGGTAGCAGGCTGTCCGGCTAATCCCTGAAAACAATGGCAGGGCTCATATGTGCCCTGGGGAGTCTAACCACCCCCCCCCCCCCACTCGGGAGCTGGGGTCACAGCTGCGCAGGCAAGGCCACTGTCTACTGCGTTTCACGTGATGCGCAGATGTGTCTTTGTCCGGATGCTGTGGGGGACGGTGGTGCAGCGGCGATCAGTTCGGTGTAGCTTATGCGATCCAGCCCCAGAACATGAATATGCCATAGAGGACGGCCACTAACGACTAATTTTCTATGGATTATTTTATCAACTGTTTTACCAATTGCTCGATTAAATGATTAATTTTCCTCCATAAAATCAAATTGACCGCTTTATTTTAACAAAAACTGTATGTTATTGCCAGGGTTATTGGATAATGGATGCTGGATTTTCGACATCATACAGACATTGTTTTTTGCCCACGATTGGGGGATGTCCCAGGTTCCTCTTCCTGTGCTTGCAGAAACTAAGTATGCGGCGTACCTTTGCTGGACTTCTCGAAAGATTTCGAGAGCCGTGGATGGACGTGACATCTACGGAGATGCTGATCAAGTGAAGATTCTTTCCAGAAAAACATCTTCCAACCTGCTTCTGGTTTTCTGACAACAGACCTTGACGAAGTGCGATACACTTGTGATGCGTTCCCCGTGGCTTTTTGGGAACTCTGTGGTGTGGCTGTGTTTTCACTCTGTTACAGGGGATAACGTGGTTCTGTGTAAGGAAACCCCCAGTCTCCGCTCATGGTTCTGGGACCTACAGAATGGACCTTGGGTTGAAACTTCTCTGTTTGGTGGTGTTTGGTTTCTGCTACCAGGCTTGCATCTTTAGACAACTGGGAAGGTCTTTGGCCCTGGGGATTGAGCGCAAGAACAGCATAACATAAGTGAATTACACTCCACATGTGACAACTTGCTATTGTGTTATGCATACCTGCCATTGTGTTTGCACTGGATATATTTGAGCAGTGCTGAGTAATTGTTGTGTGGGGTGTTGTAAATTACTCAGACGCAGTTTTAAATGGTGTTAGTTTTGGCTGTGGTCTTCGATGTTTTTTCTATAGTATAGAGTGGATAAGACATGCCCTCGTTTATATTAGTCATTCATATCTGCATTCATTTTTCTTTCGAATACTGTTGTGGGAAGCGTCAACTGCGCACCGCTGGCCCTGGTTTAGCGGAAGCATGGCAGTCTGTAAATGACCGAAATTGTGACATTATTTTGTATAATGTGAAATCATGACAGCCTGTTGTTTGTTTTGACTTTACTGATTAAGGTTATCATGTCATAGCCAGTGATTGAGTTGGAAGGATATTTCAAGGGGGGTGGTGGGGGTCCAGAGTCCACCATCTGAATAGCCCTGATAGCCGGTAGATTTACGCAAGTGAAACTGCCAAGAATAATCTTTGGGGAGTGGGGTGTATTTTCGATTGTGTTTTTGTCATCCGTGTCTCATAGGTTAGAGTCCCATAGAGTCTTATGCAGCTCATTCAGGACTCTCTCTCTCTCTCTCTCCACCAGATGAGGCACCTCCACACCCCTGCCACCCCCACTGTTGTCTGTCACGGTTATTGTGTGGGCTGCCCTGATCGGGGAAGAGAGCTTGGAAACTGGTGTTGGAACCTGGTGTTTATCGTGAAGAGAACTCGTTTTCTCACCACTACTGACTGCTTCAGGAGAGAGTTCCATGGTTCCACCACCTGAACTTGGAGCTCCTCTTGGACCATCTTACCCGAGGGGGGTGGGGGTTGAGTAATGGGACAGTCTAGCTGTTGCCAAAATATACGGCCTAAGACTGTATAGTTTTACAAATAGGATTTGATTTGACTTTTATTTGACTTGCTTTAGTGTTTCCAAAGCTGTGTTGTATGCGTGAATACGGTAAGCCCGCTGCTCTGACTGGAGCATGTCATGGCACATGTTTCTGTGCTGTTTTTCACAGCTCCGCTCATCCCCCATCAGTATCTCCCTGTGTTCCTTCAGTCTTTGCTTGGTTTCTATGTGTATGTGGTGGTCGGTCCTCGAAACCGCTGACGGGAATATCAGTTAGGGCAATTAGCGGTCATAAAGCTGTTGCTTAAGCTTACATTTACATTTACAGCATTTGGCAGACGCCCTTAGCCAGAGCGACTTGCATAAGTGCTGTAAGACTTCACAATGAATTTCTTCCCGATACTAGCTCAATAAAACCAAGGCTATGTATACCATCGACAATACTCTGT
>JAODUD010000127.1:18160554-18174389 GCA_026784285.1 Stomatorhinus walkeri
GGAGAAAAGGTGCATGTGAGATGGGGATGGCAGGATGGAGAAAAGGTGCATGTGAGATGGGGATGGCAGGATGGAGAAAAGGTGCATGTGAGATGGGGATGGCAGGATGGAGATGTGCGGCGTCTGCTCCCCCCACCTCCCATTCCCCCCCAAAAGCAGCCTCAGTAATTAGCCTTACCGGAAGCCTGAGCACAGCTGATCTGTCCTCTGACTTCACCCCCCTAACCGGAACATCCACCCCCTGCCTCTCCGCAGACGCTCTGTTAGAGAAACACGGAGACTGCGGGGGGGGGGGCCTGGGGACCGCTGGGCACGGTGCCCCCATTCATACCCAGAGGTGGAACACGACAGAGGATCCGCCTGATCGGGCACCGACACCTTCGCCTCAGGCAGCCTGAACAAAGGACCCATCTGTAGGTACCACTTATCGGCAGAGTCTGAGAAGCCCATCATGACGGCGGTGCAGGCGGTGCCCTGGCACGGCGGCGGGTACGGGCAGCCTAGGGCCCAGTCAGTGCCCTCCATGCTTCCGCCTGCTCCTCTCTGCCCTGAATCGGACCTTTGTGCCGGCGGAACCCGTCTTCCATTTGTGACACGCTAGAGCCAGCACGCGTTTGACGGGCTACTTGTTGTGTCCTTGGAAGCTTAAAGAATAACGTCATTATGTCAAAGCATAAGCCCAAGTTCCCGCTCTGCAGGATCCAGCTCATCCCAGCTCCCCAGGTTGGTCATTCATCAATGTTAGTTAAATTAAGATTAGTCAGGGAAGGGGAACCTGATCCGTGGAGGGCCGGTGCGGGTTGTTGAGATGGCCCCTCAATCAGCCAATAATAAAGCAGTGGTTCTCAGCGCCAGTCCTGGGGACCCACTGTGATTGGCTGATTAAGAGGCCATCTCAAAAAACCCGCACCCACACTGGCTCTCCATGGATCAGGTTCCCCATCCCTGGTCTCACTAGTCCTTTGCCAACACCAAACCACAGGGTTTTTAATTCTCAAATTAAACCGCGCATCTCCTTATACACATACACTGTACACTGATTCCATAAAACACTTCTGGCTCTATCACACCTTATTCTCCATGAGAGACACAGACATACATGTAAATACAGGCATTTGGGTTTAGAGGTCGTGCTTAAAGGGTTGACAGTGAGAAGATGACCCTTCCAGACACTGGATTCAAACATATGACCTTCTGGACATAGGGATGGAAACTAAACTGGCAAACATGTGCCTAGCTGAGATGAGCAGAGTATATAATGTAAACAGTGTCTTCTAGTTTTGTTTTTAAGTGTCTTACACACAGCACCCAAGGTTAATACAGTGACCGCCATCCATCATCCCTTCCGGAATGTTCCGTACTTACAAATGTCTCCCCCAAGGTGACACCTTGCCTAAGGAGCCTAGCCTGGTAATGAATTAACTCCTCAGCCATAGCGTGTCTCTGTATTCAATGCTGAAGGCCCCTTCCGCCATTGAGTCTCCATTGCCTATTTCAGAGCTCCCAGAGGCATCCTTAGCTTGTCCCGGATCATCCTATTCCTCTTCCCCATCCTCTCCATCTCTGCCCTAACTCTGGCAGATTTATATAGCTGCCCACTGCGACGGCCCTTCAACATGGGGGCAGTAAGTGAGGTTAGGCTGTTCATACCCTCCTGCCACGACAGGAAGTTAGCAAACAATTTCATTACCTGTCGCCCTTGTGCCCTGTGACGGACTGGCATCCCACGCAAAGCACTCCCTTCCCCAGTGCTGCCCAGCACAGACCCCAGTAACCCTGACTGAGGATAACTGGATGAATGTACGTCATAAAAAATCAGTCTGGAACCAGCAACAAACTCACTCCCTGAATCAAAGTCCCAGCGTCATTCTGTAAACATGCATGAAGGAAGCATTTATAGATGCAGTAGTCTGTCCGTATCCACAATTTCAGTTAATCACGGTTTACCACGATCGGAACAAAAACTGTAAACTGTGAACCTGTGCTTTTTCTTTCTTCCCTATTCCTCTCATTTTAATTCCTCGGACATCCCTTGATACATGACATATTTTCATTGTCTCGTGAGGGACAGAGTACAACAGTACAGCACTGTACAGCACTATTTATGTATTTGATGTTGGTAATGTCTTACTGTGCGCAATTTATCAAGTACCATATGTAAATTCATGAAAATCACTTTATATATGGAGTCTGCAGATGGTTTGCTGTTATCCGCACTTTCGCTGATCCGTGGTAAGTCTTGGAATGTATCACCCACAGATACGGGGAACTACTGCACAAACATTCTTTAAGCTTGCTACATCTTCTTGCTATTTATTTACATTCCTGTCCATTTTCCATAAGCAGTTTATCCAACAGAACAATGTTTCCCGATCCAGTCCTTGGGCACCCACAGACAGTCCACGTTTTTGGTATGAGCTGGGAGCGAGCAAAAACGTGGACCGTCGGTGGGTCCCCGAGGACCGGATTGTGAGACACAGCTATTTACTTAGAGAAACTGTAACAAAATTCCGCATTTACACTAAAACTACTGCCGCTACTGCAGAAACTAATTAAAAGGAGCGTTACGGAACTGCCTGCCTACTGCACTGAGATTCCAGTAAACTTCATAAATCACTTCACAGCTGCCATTAAACACTCCTGGAAAGTTAACACCATCACACTCCTGCCTTAAACATACACCACCGTCCAGCAGTGTAAATGTTCTCTTCTATCCTCACACTAAATATCTCCTGGTTGCTGGCACATGCCCCACGTCACTCAGCCTACTGTTATCGTACCTCTCCGTCTCCACTGTACTCTCTCGGGAATTTGGTATGACCTCTAAGATGAGGTCCGTCTTCCACCCGAATTCATCCCTTAGCACAGGCAGCCCAGCCCAGCACCGTCCCAGGGCAAAACACCTGTTACATCTTCCCACTTTCTCATAAATAAGGAATGTTTACCGTATCATAAACAAAATAAGGCCCCCCTTTGCAGTAAGGCCCCCCTTTGCCACTTGAAATTGGTAGTAGCTCATTAATAAGAAGAAAACTGTTATAACCTGTTTAAAGTTGTCTATTAATAATTTCCAAAGTGTTACAACCTAATTAATAACCAGATTATAAACCATTCATAAACCCTTTATATGGGTAACCTTATTGAAAGTGGCACCCAAAACAATTACTGGGTAAAAGAAAGTTTTATGCTTAAGGTCGTCTGATAAATGTTAATATTCTATTAGATTAGATGTACTTTTTAAATATATATTAAATCTTTGTTTTCCATTTTTATACTTTTCTTTTTATGCCATGGAAACAAAAAAAAGCTTAAATAGCAAACTACGTACCAAAAACTGCGAGAAGAAAATACAGACATTTTTTATTCTATGATAAATAATACATTCTTCAAGCTAAAGGGACATTAAGAGCCCGTTTTAATCTTACCTGACACTGAGATCTTCATGGAAGCCTCCAGTGGCCTGTTGCTGTTCAGGTCATCGCTGAGTCGAAGCTCTCCGGTGCTCTGGTTGAGGATGACGAGGTTCAGCTCATTGCCGGCGTCAAACCTGTAATGGAGCCGGTCCAATACATCTGGGTCGTGAGCGGGAATGTGGCCGATGGCCCCTGAGGGAAAGCTGCTGGACTTATTAGTCACGTAATGGTTGAAGATGATCTGGAAGTTCTTAAGCACGGGCGGATTATCATTCTTGTCGATCAGCTTGATGTGCACAGTGGCCCGGCTGACCAGGGGCGCCGAGGTAGCCTGCACTACAATGACATACTCAGAGTGTGCCTCGTAGTCCAAGTCCATCAAGGCTGTCAGCTCCCCAGAGAAGATGTCCAGCTGGAAGACTTCTGGGATGTTGCCCTCCACAATTTGATACATGATCTGAGCATTGCTCCCTTCATCTGGGTCAGAGGCTGAGATGTGGGCCACTACCAGGCCAATGGGGCTGTTCTCCTCCACTAGAATGTCAAACTCATCTTTTTCGAACACCGGTGGGTTGTCATTCACATCCAGAACTGTTACCTGAATGTCCACAGGGGTCTTGAGGGCTGGGAAGCCTTTGTCCACAGCAAAGGCCCGCAGGTTGTACTTGGGCATGTTCTCACGGTCCAGACGCCGTAGAGTACGCACGATCCCCGAGGTTGACTCAATAATAAAGTCACCGTCACCATCATCACCCCCCTGGAAAGTATAGAGCACTCGCCCGTTGAGCCCAGAGTCACGGTCAGTAGCAGACACCTGCACCACGCTCGTGTACACCGGTACATCCTCCGTGATGGAACCCTGGTACTGATCTTGTAGGAACTGGGGAGAGTTGTCATTCACGTCAATCACCGAAATTTCAAGGTATGTCGTGTCAGACTTCTGCGGGATGCCGTTGTCCTGAGCCGTGATGGCTAGAGTGTAAGAGACCTGATCCTCATAGTCCAGTTCCATCTGAGTAGTGACTGCTCCAGTTGCCAGGTGAATGCTAAACTGGGGAATGCTGTCCTCCATAACGTAGGTGATCCGCGAGTTTTCCCCTGTGTCCTCATCGGTGGCGTGGATCATGACGACTGTGGTGCCGACAGGCATGTTCTCGTTGATGTTTACAGTGTAGTGGGAGCTCTGAAAGACTGGCCGGTGCGTATTAGCGTCAGTGATGTTGATGTACACTTGGCTAGTGTCGAAGAGCATGCCATCAGAGGCTGTGACGCTCAGGACGTACTGCCGCTCCAACTTGTAGTCCAGTGGCAGTGCCAAGGAGATCAAGGCACCACCACTCTGGCTGGTGATTGCAAAGCGGTTACGAGTGTTCCCGCCAGCTATCTGGTAGGTGACCACGCTATTGACGTCCCGGTCCACGGCAGACACCATAACAACACTTGTACCCACGGCTGCGTCCTCATTTAGTCGCAGATAATAAGCCCTATGAGTGAACTCTGGCTTGTTGTCATTCACATCCAAGACAGTCATGGTCACACTAGCTGTTGAAGACATTGGAGGGGAGCCATGATCACGAGCCTCAACGGCAAAGTTGTAGAAGTCAACCCTCTCCCGGTCGAGGTCATCCGAGACCATGATCCAGCCTGTGCTGTTGTTAATGGAAAATGGGAATCCTGGCATCGTCTCGATGAGGAGGTACTCGAGCCTTGAGTTCTCACCTGAGTCAGCATCTATGGCTTGGATGTGGATAACAGAGTAGCCGGCTGGAACATTCTCCAGAACAGATGCCTGAAATGGTGTGCTGACAAAAATTGGAGCGTTGTCATTGACGTCCAGCACCTGCACGGTCACAAGCCCACTGATGTTGGAGAGTGGTGGGCGGCCGCCATCTTGAGCCCTGATGCGTAACGTATACTCCTTGTTGATCTCATAATCCAGCTGGCCCACCACGTCCATCTTTCCTGTCTGTGCGTCGATGTAGAACTGGCCTCTGGTGTTTCCACTCATGATGCTATAGTGCACTACTGCGTTGCTGCCGCGGTCACGGTCCATGGCGGTCACCTGTAGGATCTCGGTGTTAGCTGGTATATCCTCAGGGACCTGCACTACATATCGCTTCTCACTGAATTGGGGGGCATTGTCATTGTCATCCTCTACGGAGATGCGGACAGTTGCCGTGGCACTCCGTGGCCCAGGGTCTCGGCCCTGGTCGTCGGCCTCGACCAAAAGAGTGTAGGCCTCCACCTGCTCGCGATCAACGGAGCCTTTAGTGCGGATCACCCCCGACCTGGGGTCGATCTCAAACACCTCATTCGAGCCATCGCTGTTCAGGATATGATACAAGATGTTGCCGTTGATGGGAGCGTCTCCATCTGTGGCTCGCACCGTCAGCACCTCGTACCCAATCTCCAGGTTTTCCCGGATGCTCTCCTTATAGTCCTGCTGTTCAAAGACGGGGTCGTGGTCATTAGTGTCGCTCACCACGATGGTGAGTGTGGCCACAGCGGTGCGCCGTGGCTTGCCGTGGTCCACCGCGGTCACCCTAAACACGTGGGTGTCCTTTGTCTCCCGATCCAACACCTCTACTGTGGTGACAGCGCCATTATCGGGGTCCACTGCAAAAAGTCGTTCTGAGCGGCTGTCAAACAAGGCGTCGATGAAATACTCCAGCCGGCCTGCCTCTCCTTCATCTGAATCGTCTGCCTTGAGTAACACAACAGGTGTGCCTCCTGGCTTGTTCTCGGAGACAGATGCCTGGTAGATTGGGGGTTGGAACTGGGGACTGGTGTTAACATTCCTCTTCTGCCTGCTTACACCACCTGAACCTACACCTGCCCCTGTATCCAGCAGCTCTTCCAGATGCTCCTCATGTGAGGATGCCAGCCCTATTCGCCAGTGCACTGTGAAATCTTCAGTGCCCTCTATATCTCCAATACCCCCCACTACAGTAACATGTGGCCCTGAGTTTGAACGCCTGTCACAGTGGAGGTCTAATTGAAGCAGAGTGCCATGCTTCAAACAAAGATGCCTTGATAGAAAAAACTGTCCATCACGAACGAAGAAGTCCGAACCAGCAATCACGCTGCACTGCATCCCGCCTCTGTTCGGCAGCAACTCCCCAAGGGGAAACAGCGCAGTGTTGCCGCCGTAGCAGGCTTCCCGGTATCCAGGGACGCTGAGCAAACTGATTATGTCAGCATCTGGCTTCGTTCTGCTTTTTCGCTTATTGTGGCAGTGCCTGCCGTGAACATGTACGTCGTAGCGATTAATGACGAGGTGGGTGAAACCGGGCGCGATGCTTGTGCACCGTGAAACAGCGCAGAGAGTGAGCGGGTTGGCGGGGATCCCTCGGCAATCCGGCGAGCGAGAAGCAAACACGAGCCCCGCCGCCGTGTCCACTTCCACCAAAGTGCTGGTGAAACCGGGGGCGATGACCTGCTCCAGAGTGCAGGTCCCATTCTGCCTCAGACTTTGGATCAGGATGCCGCCTTCCTCCTCCTGGACGTGCACGCTGTAGCACTCCGCAGACGGAACGAGTTTTAGCCAGGCGATGATGATCAGCGAGAAATCGCACAAAATGCTGAACATTTTTAATGAATAGGGTCCGCTCCGGCTCGTTGCAATTTACGGCATGCCTCTGTCAAACTTTCCGCCGAGTCAGGCTCCTTTGATGCGATGCTCCCATGCAGCCTGCGCGGCGGCATATCCAGCTGGACTGTGATGAGAACCGCTCACTCGATTCCGAGGGACCACTGAATGTCGTCTCCGATGATTTTTGGATGAATGATTAAAATGGCCTCTCTACTTATTCCTGCGCCTTGTGGGATTCTCATTATCATAAACCTGTTTCAGTACAACAGTAAGAGGAGAGAGAGAGAGAGAGAGAGAAGGAGAGAGAGAGAGAGTGTGTGTGTGTGTGTGTGTAAGAGAGAGAGAGAGGGGGGATTCAATGAAGACTCAGATCTTAAAGGAGCTGAACTGAACAGAGAAGTGGACTGTCGTTTCATTTGCCTTTTAAAAGTAGCTTTTATTATTATTAACCAGGACGTATAAGCACATTGTGGATCCCAGAGCATTTTCCCAGAACTGTCATTTTAAGACAATGTGGAGGCTAATACTTTGTATTAGATTTAGGTGCACCTGGGCTGAGCAATCACTGTAAAACAATCTATAAAACTGTAACGTAATCTTGTGTGTTTTACATGCTCTACATGAAAGAATTTCTCATAAAGTTAAAATGCACTGATTTTTTTAGATTTTTGTGTAGTTAGTATGAAGATCAATTTTCAGAACATTTAGCTCAATCGTCCTTGTGTGAGAAAGGCGCTATATAGACAAACATTTACTACTAATTACTACTACTACTACTATTATTATTATTATTATTATTATTATTTGGTGCCCACTGTTACAATTAATGTGGAAACTAGAACCATGAAAATTTTTAAAATATATACGTTATCTATGCAGCAACATAACTAAAGAGACATTAATAAATTCAACTCAACTGCTTTACATCCACTTATCTGGAAATGTAAATATATAATGTAATACCAATCCCTCTAGTCACAGACTCATACACCGGTTTAAATAAGCGCTCCTTTCAAACCTGTACTGAACGGATAGGTGTCTTTATAGAGAATGGGGTTTCGTATATATAGACAGAAACACGATGAATCCCACGCTGGTGGACGTTGGGGAAACTTATCAGGATCGCTTAACCTAGCTCATAAGAAGAGACTCATGCTTTTAAAATGAAGATACTTTATAATGCCTCATTTCCACATCCTCCAAAACCAACCGATAATACAACGACGAACGAAGAAAATGCACAATTAAATGTCAGGGGCATTTAAGGATTATAACTATCCATATGAAAAAAGTTAATTTAGATCTGAAATAAACATAATGCAAACTTGTCAGCAGAAATTTCGACAGAATAATTTCTATTGAACTATTAGACTCACATGTAACACTTCGGTACAGTTCAGACGTGAAGAAAGAAGATTATACTGAGCGATATAAAAGATGAGTAAAGTTGTAGCCGGGTCTCTGTTTTGTTTTACATAACTGGAAATTGGAACTTGTACAAGGTAGCAGTTACCTGTATTAGAACTTGTGAAGTGTTCCATTGAAAGAAATGTACGAAACATAATAAACAGCGCCATCTCGTGGACAAACCCTGTCAAGGACAAGAACGTGACGTCGAGTCGAGCCCAATGACGCTCGGGAACGAAAGACTGTGAGGCTGTGATCATTGGTCCATTTAAGTACACAAAACCCCTATCGTATCGATAAATAAGCACCTAATGCAGTTTTTTTTATTGATAAACTAGTTATAAATGATTTTTTCCTACATTCATTTATTGTTCTAAATTTTCCATCCTTTAATTCTGAACCACATATCCTGGAAAGGATCGAAGGGGAAAAGCGCCTTTCCCAGGTAGTACAGGGTACAGCACTAGGGTACAGCAACAGGGTACAACGCTAGGGTACAGTGACAGTGCAGTACAGGGTACAGTGACAGGGTACAGCACTAGGGTACAGCAACAGGGCACAGCGCTAGGGTACAGTGACAGTGCAGTACAGGGTACAGTGACAGGGCACAGCACTAGGGTACAGTGACAGGGTACAGCGCTAGGGTACAGTGACAGGGCACAGCGCTAGGGTACAGTTACAGGTCAGCGACAGGGCACAGCCCTAGGGTACAGGGACAGGGCACCGAGCTAGAGTCCAGTGACAGGGCACAGCTCTAGGGTACAATGGCAGGGCAGTACAGGGTACAGCGCTAGGGTACAGTGACAGGGTAGACCCTTTTCCTAAATATTCTACATGATAATGGCAATCTGTAATTCAAGGTAATAAAATGTGGATCGCTGTTTTGATTTGGTCACATTTACCTACCCCCCAAAAATGAATTAAAAAAACACTCATTGTCGGGTCACAGGCATTAAAGAAACGTGACCCTATTAAGCAGAACACCCTGCAGCGTGGCTCAACGCCAGTCACCTCTAAGATTCATCCCGTCCATCAGCCTTCCAGCTGTTTTCCCAGTGACATCACACATCCAAAAACGTACACATACACATGTGACTGCCACAGACTAAGGGAATCAGTATCCAGAAAGGACTCATTTAAACCATGTGATTTCAGCAACATTTTGTCTCCTGAGCAGGCAGTTCCACATACTACGACAGAAGTGGGCAATGTTTTCCAGAAAGGGCTCGTATGCTTGCGACTTTTTGCTGCAACTCCATATTAGATTACAAATTATGGGACTGGTTGGCTGAAGAGTCCTCACACCAGGGTTTGAACAGTCAACCTAAAGGTTACCCCAAAAACCTGCAGCCACACCGGCCCTTTGCATGCCAACTCCTCTACTAACGGCTCACTGATGTGGTAAAGTCTAGAACTATATGACTGTCACATGTACACGCTGTCTTGAGATTTCTCAGTGTTTGCAACTGTGCACTTCATCTTTTCGCTGCTCTATGCTGTCTTGGGATTAACAAATGTCTGCTGATCTATCTTCTTAACATTTAATTGCACGGTTATTTACACTGACAGAACCATGCAGGTCTGTCGTTAACCACAGCGAAGTGCCATATGAGAGCTGTAAAATCATCAGGGGTCCTACTGCAGATTTTTCAGTCCTCGACAAATGTCAATGCAATTAGTTCCACTTCCTTTTCTTGGCGCCGGGGTCTTTGCTCAGCTGCGACGCCTGGCTTGCGAGAGGCGGGTGCGTGGTGCGAGGCAGGGAGTCAGCATTCCAGCAGTGGCGGTTTATCACTTTTGGTTTTTATTGATGATGGACGCTCTACCAATACAAACAGACTGTAAGCATTGCAAAAACAGAAATGACTGAACCGACAAAAGAAGTACAAAAAAATAAAATAAAAAAAAACTTCCCACAAGTGACAGAAAGCAACACCCCTAAAAACATCGGTTCACACTGTAGACATTTACCCTTCCTATTATGACTGTCCTTTTCTATACATCTGAGTATTTGTCAGTAATTACCTCCCTCCCCCACTAGAGGGCAGGATGGGGGCAGGGTTATAGAGGGGTGGGGCAGCAGGCAGCAGCTGGAGGGCCCCACAGCACAGGAAACTGATGGGAGACTCCCTCGCGGGGCTAAACAGTAACATTTTACTTTTTACATGGGAAACCTGGGAGGCGTGAGAGGCGGCGCTCAGATCGAGCGCAAAAGTCAATATTACGCTTAGAGTACAGATTTTTTTTAAAAAAAGATGCAGGAAAAAAATGCATGTCCTCTAGCTCCACCCCCAGCCAGGCCCAGCTGCCTTTAGTAGAAAAGCGAAGGTCGTGGTGCACAGCCCCATCCAAAATCCCAGCACGGAAGCGGGTAGAGTCGCTGTGGCAACCAGCGATACCGTACTTCTGCCGTCGCAGAGGGGAAACAGCCGGGAGGGCCGACGGCTTCCACGGTAGATGAGGTGCTCCCGGAAGAAAGAAAAACTAAATAAAAATAGCTATGAAATAAAATACATTTTTTCCTTTTGTAACCGATCGACATATAAGCAGAATAGACAAAAATAAGAGATGGAAATAGAAAGCTTTGGGCAGACAGGGGACCATGAACGGTCCTGGAGAAGGAAGGGTTAGAAGAAAAGGGGAGACAGAGAGAGACAGAAAGAGACAGAAAGAGAGAGAGAGAGAGAGAGAGAGAGAGAGCAAGGGCATTTCTAGCTCTGTTGTTTGCGTTTGAGAGCTTCCATCAGGTCATTCCTCAAAGCCTCTTGCTTGGATATATCAGCCAGGGTCTGGATGCTCCTGAGAAAGACAGAAAGAGGGAGAGAGATTGAGCGAGAGCTGAACTTTAAATGGGCGTTTCCAGGCACCTGTGCAGCCAATAAGAAAAGGGTTATGGTGGGTGGAAGATTAGTCCACTCAGCATCTGGAACGTGGGACGTGTCTCTGATTAAAATCCAGTCGGAGGGGGGGGGGGACGACACTTCAACAAGGTTAATAAATTCATACGTTGTTATACAGCATTGAAGCAAGTTTAGTACAGTTAGTGTTCACACTATTAGGTGACACCATTAAAAAACAGACTCAGTAGCTAGAAAACATGACAGGGTTTGCTGTCGTATGATTAGTCACTCAGCAGGTTTTTCTCTCTTTGATCCTAAGGCCACAGATGTCAGGGCGGCCAACAGGAGTAACCCAGCATTTGGCATCACTGCCGGGGGTTCAGCACCCAGCCTCGCATAGCACCGTCCCCCACACCATGCCAAAAGCGCGGGACAGCGCCGGCTGTACCTCCGACGCCCTAGTTGTCGGGCTGAATAAGGCTCTGGCGCTGGGTGAGAACCTGGGACAGCTCCTTCTGGAGCTGTTGGTACCTTTTGGGATCGGGCAAAGACTCAATTGATCTGGAGAGGGAGGGGAG
Source organism: Stomatorhinus walkeri (assembly GCA_026784285.1). Taxonomy (NCBI): domain Eukaryota; kingdom Metazoa; phylum Chordata; class Actinopteri; order Osteoglossiformes; family Mormyridae; genus Stomatorhinus; species Stomatorhinus walkeri. The sequence goes on from JAODUD010000127.1 coordinate 18,172,385, forward strand.
GGGATAGAGGACAGGGGATGAAATGAGAGGCAGGGAAACAAGACGCACGATGGGACGGGGGGGGCCGCGATATGGCGACAGACAGGGAGGGCAGAGAGGAGCAAGACAGGAGAAAGAGTGTTTGAAGGATAAGGATTTAAACGTGGGATTATGCACAGGCTGAAATGGCTTACGGGGAATGGGACATTTCAGGGAAAGGTCAAAGGTCACAGGGCAAACTGGACTGCAGTCAAACTGAAGCCGAACTGGGACTTCCTCTGTCAGGCAGCTGGGACCGACTCACAGAGCTGCGCAAACCCTCCGCCGTGTCAGATCGCTCTCCCCCAAAACTGCTCCGGCTTTGTTTTGTTTTTGAACGTCGTTCCCGACAAGGAGATATTACCTCAGGCCATTGACAATGTCCTTGGTCTTCCCAAAGTAGATCTCGTTCAGGGTAGAGCGGATTTTGTTCTCCATGTCCTAAGAGAGAGGGAAACAAGAAACTTAATGCCGGAAAAAAATAAAAGGCAAGTACGACTCCTGTGGGGGACATTCCGGCGCATTCCACAGGCTGTCACAAAGAGCGGCCGCAGTTGCCCTCACCTCCACGAGGCGGCCGATGTTGGCGATGTGTGGAGAAGAGTCTCCCACCGTTTCATCTTTCTCCATCTATGGGGGAGGGGTTGTGAAAATGCAAAATCAGAGCTAGGTTCATTACGCGTCGATGTAACATTTCGCTTATCAATCCAACACACATCCCAAGTTATATATGAACTTCATTTCAGTCACATGAGCAGTAAAACCAGAAATCCCCTCCCCTCTCCCCTTAACCCTGTTTCGTTTTCTTGCACGCAGAAGCAGATAACCGGTAGTTTGATGAAACGTCCCCTTGGAATTTCACCACTGTTGAGATCAGCAATTTATAATTATTCAATAATGACTTAATTAAGTGTCTTTGTCTGAGCTGTTGACTGAACTAACAGCCTTACACATGCTTCTTTCATTTGCTTTCAATTTGAATTTGCAGATTAATTTGCCAGATTTTAAAACTGCCACAGATGTTTCAGGAGACAAAAATCATTTTGTACTTAAGACTTAATGGGCCTGTAAGATGGGGGGGGGGGGGGGTTTGCCCCCCCACAGTAAACAGGCCCTGTTTGTGTTGAATTGTTCTGTGGTGCTGTCACAAAATAAAGCCCCTATTTATTGCTTGTGTCCCGGTAACACATGGGTCTGTTCATTGTGATGCCATAACATTTCACAATGCAGGACTGAAGACGACCACAGATACACATGGCGGACATTTAACATCCAGGAAAACCGCGAGATCCACAGACGCGTCACACCCCTGGGTTTGGGGTCTCTGCTTCCAGCACTAACACAGACATCACCTGCAGAATCAGCTACATCAAACAGGCGATGACACCGGTGGGGGGGGGGCGGTTGTCCATTCGCAGTAATGTGACCAGGCCGTGGGTCTGGTTCCCGCTAACTGGCTGTGGAAAACCATAAGTACCCAGGGAACCGCCATCACAGGCAGAACCTACTGCGGTGCGACCCAATCAAATCCACACCCATTTCCTCCCCAGTGGCCCTGACGATACTACAGTCTGCTGGGGGCCATTACCTGTCTGGTAAGGCTCCCCCCAAGGTTCATGGTGCCAGAGCCCGTCTTAGTGGTTTGGAGCCACAGCATCACGGTGGAGGTGAGCTTGTAGTGAGCTGTGCGTCCACTAGACTTCTCCTGTGAAAGAGAGAGAGAGACAGACGGGCAGGAAGGGTGAGGGATAGACATGGGAGACGAAGGTGACAGACACAGAGAGAGAGAGATAGACAGGAAGGGTGAGACGTTGAGGAGAAGGGTGAGAGAGACAGAAAGAGAGAGATAGGCAGGAAGGGTGAGAGAGACAGAGAGAGAGAGATAGACAGGAAGGGTGAGACGTTGAGGAGAAGGGTGAGAGAGACAGAAAGAGAGAGATAGGCAGGAAGGGTGAGAGACAGAAAGAGAGAGATAGGCAGGAAGGGT
>JAODUD010000127.1:18232000-18242888 GCA_026784285.1 Stomatorhinus walkeri
CGTTCTGTTTGATAAGAACTGAAGTTCTTAATCTCTGTCTGCATGATCTTATCTACTGGGCTCCTGCCACATGATTGTCAGGGCACAGGGGTCATAATAATGAGGCTGGTCAGAGTATAACAAAGACTCACAAATAGGATCGTTTTTTGGGTGGACATTTCAGCCAAAAACACAAAGTTATAAATAACATTTGGACCTGCCTACGCATTAAAATCAGATCTGGAGTCATACAAATAAGCAAAAATAGGTGTGACTGTAAAATGCAGGAGGTGGAGTGTGTAGGTCTTACAGCGGCTAGGAGGCTACAGCCTGACAGGACGTGTCACGCGTTTGGAATTCCTGCAATTCAGGTGGGAATTGTGGGAATACACAGCGCTGGGGGGGTCACACGCTGCACACACACAGACATCCTGTAAAAGAAGCAGCTTAAAGGCCAATGTGCTGTTCTTTTCCCATAATGCCTCATCGCTCAGAGCCATTGGGCATTTGTGTCGGCATGTCCTCTGTGCCGCTGGCTTTGCCCTGCCTCCCCGTGGCCGGTATCGATTGATGTGGGGCTTTCACACGAAGCGCCCGTGTACCGGCACGTCCAGGTGAGATGCTACGTTGGACAGAGGTAACGTCTCGCGTTCCAGCATTGTGTAAGCTTTTCTTGGCTGCTATGAACACAACCCTGGCGACCCTTTCCATAAGCGGGGGTGTAGTGCGAGGGATGTTACTTTGCATGCAGACCGTTGTTTATGTTTCTGATGGGTCTTGTGGAAAAGGCATCCTGCCCTCTTTGAATCTGTCTGATCTCAGGGCACTTCCTGTTTTCGTGCATGTTCCCTGAAGCCGGCGTTGGGCCCCTCACCTCCCGCCGCATGCTGAGGGGGCAGCTCCTGTTTTCCTGTCCTCCTCTTGGCTATTTCTCTCTGTGTGAGTCTGTGTGGGTGGGTGGCTGAAGGGAGGTTTATGGGATGGGAGAATGAGAACACAAATGCTTCATTGTCCCGGGTTGCTCTATAAACACATATAAACAAACACGCACGATATGTCCATGACTGGAGTGAGCTGCTTCAGGCAATCGCAAAGATCCATCTGGAGCAGCTGCTGGCACGGATCCCATTCGCCGCTCCAATTGGACGAGCGAGGGCTCTTCCACCAATCAGAATCCTCAGTCACCATGCATCTCTTTCCGCATTTCATCACTGACTTTCTGATATTTGTTAATGTTGACTTTTGCTTCCATTAGCCCCCCACAAAAAATCACATAAACCTGAGCATTGGGCTATGGGAAATCTAGCCATTGGTGCGAATTGCCCCACCCACCACCAGAGGGCACTGTGAAAGGCCTTCAGTGGACCAGCTGATATTAAAGGCATTAGTTGCCATTCAGACCGCAGCAAGGAACTCGACATCAAAACCTCATCAATATGCACACATTGTAGGATCCACGTAGGGGGTCACTGTTGTTTCATCTTCTCAGAATCCACCCTAACGCTGCGTAACAGTTTAACTCTCTGCCAACGTTGCCTTTCCCAAGCAGACACCAACACAAACAGCCCTCGCTGGCTCAGCTGATGATGCTCAGGGGAGGGCGGAGGCTATATGAGGCCTCAGAGAGCTGGAACGCACTAAAAATCTGAATCTGAAAATGGAAAATACAAAATTACGACAGTAAGCAGACAGATGAAAAAGAAGACAGCCAAGGGGAGCTGTAATTACCTGAACAAAGTGAGCTTGGACGATATTTCTTTTAACAAATTGCCATGTATTGCACGCAGGTGTTGCTTGTGCGTTAATTACGCTCATAACTTCCCAGCATGCTCTGGGTCATGTCTAAACATCTCAAGAATGACGGTGAGAGTTCGCCTAGCTGGCACACTGCAGCCGGTCACTTTGAAGATCCATTTAATGCTAATTGCTATTTAATGATCTTAAACAATTGTCCTCCCGTGTTTTAGCTACACGCACACCTTCCTTGTCAGGAGGCTCCTTCAGGGTGACATCGCCACCACCCCGAGGCACATTTGAGATTTGGAGTGAGCGACGTATCCGTGTTCCCCTTGACCTTCTCAACAACTGGCTCGGGGCCCGAGTGGCGGCATTCCAGCAGACTTCCCCATCGCCATTAGTCAGGTATCTGTGCCGGAAAAACCTGGACACATTTCCTGCTAACAGCAGGCACCCTGGGACCCACAGCGCTGTGCGTGTCTCAGGGCAGATTTACACTTTTGTGCTGAGCCCACACCGTGACCTATGCCATCGCAAGCATTTATACTCCAGCGCTGTTTACTGTCTTCCCACCCTGCGATACAATCAGTTGTTGAATCACACATTTGAAACAAAAACCTTTTTTTAACAAAGTATCAATTTTCTGAGTCCTGGTTATGTTTGTGCTGCTCCAAATTTCCCAGATATAGATCTGGAAAAATGACAAGCTGCTACAAAGTGACTTTTTATGCATTTTCCCTTACAAAGTTCCCTTGCAAAGTTCCCTTGCAAAGTTCTTTTCTCCCATAAAACAGGAATGCTATCAAATGGACCAGTCAGAGTTCTTGTGTTCTGTGTCGCTGTGACCTGTAGCTACATTCCTGGAGGGCTGCACATCAGGCTCCACAGCTACAGGATATGGAGGCTGAACGCGGTCCAGCTGCCTCTAGCTCTCCAGGCCTCTGGTTTCGCTCAGCCTGCGATGTGTCTGTGGCGTTTGCTTTCGCTACGCCTCGGTTTCTGCGTTTTGCTTTTATTGTAACGGCGCTTTTTCTTGCTTTTCTGTTTTTGTTGCAGTTCCTGATCCCCGTGTCACGGTCTCTGCTCTCATTTCCTCGAGTCCCCCATATCTTCTCTGTACGTGACATTCTGGAGATGTTCATCCTGTCCGCCTCCCCGGCTTCCATGAGTTACCTGCTTCCTGCCTCATACTCAGGGACCGTCTGATAGAAAAACCTGGAATTGTGGGCGGACGCTCTGAATCCGCATGTCCCCCATTAGTTGCTTTCTCAGCTATAGATGTTTCACCAAGCCCACGGAGTCCCACAGAGTCCCACAGAGTCCCGTCCTGCTTCTTACCGACCGCCTTGTCTGCCTGTTTTGCTCTGTTGTCCAGTCCTTAAGGTCCCTCCCATAGGTCTGCCTCACCCTGTGGCGTGTAAACCGCTGGAGAGATAGATGTGCGCCCTGATGCTCAGCTTCAACATGAAACACTACGGACCAACACCTCACCAAAACGAAATCTTTTCTTCCGTCTCAGATGACTTACAAACTGCTCTATCAGACCACTGGAAACCTAGAAATGCTTGAGATTTATTTTCTAGCGAAGATAAACGTTTCCCTTAGAAATGCTGTCTGACTGTTTGGGTTGGAGATTAATGAAGTTAATATTGGGCTCACATGGTCTTGCACGAAGATGGATCGTGGTAATTATGGCCTTATTGCGATCAGCATAAATGCCGGCTTAGAGTAGCGGCGGATTAGAGGAGGCGGAAAATGGGATTGACATCCACGCCATAATTGATAGGAAGAGGATGAGAGAGCAGCTGAGGTGATGGAGGTCTCTGTCTTCACCCTCAATGCCCCCCCACTCTTTGTATTACAAACATAATCCTCTGTGCCAGAACGTGTTACTGCAGCGCCCCCCCCCCCCCACCACCACTTCACCTGTTCTGACCTATCAGCATCTTCGCTTTTACATGAAGATCAAGGCTGAGTCACGGTAGAAAGTCTCCCACCCCCCACCCCCACGGCGTGACAGCACGTTCCCATTCCGCCTGACCTCCTCGCCGCCTCCGCTCTCCCCCGACTCGCTGTCTCTCACCAGGCTCCATTATTCTAACTAATTGCATCCCCGTTTCATCTCCCATTCCCCATCCTCCAACAATCAGCTGGGTCTGTTTGCTATTCTCTCCCTCTTTCTCTCTCTGCTTGCGTCTCCTTCTGATGGATGAGAATCGAATTCAAAACTTGCCTCCCCTTTTTTAAGCTGAATCGGATGTTCCCCCAGCAGACATGGCAAACGCAGACAGAGCAAGCGCTGGCAGAATAGGGGTATCGCTTTATCACCGGACAGGTGACAAATGTGTGGCCGTCTGCTTGACAAGGTCCTAGATGGATGTTTCTCTCCACACGGGCCTGTAATATCTCGCTCTGGTCACAATGGAGCGCGACATTTCTCTCTCCTACACAAATTTCAGACAAACAATGGTAAAACACAGCCAGACATACATGAATAAGTCTCAGCTTGTAGGCCACAGAACATTCCAGATCATTGAGTGAGAGGGTGGGGCTGATGCAGCTTTGTTTTCAAATGACTGCTAGAGTCTTTGAAGGCGATGACTGTGTTTAGCACCTAGGGTGAAACATCAGTGCCATCCAGCCCAAAAAAGTGGACGACTAAATCGCTCTGATGTGCGAATTCTTTAATGATTCCTGCCACTCCTCTCCACGGACTTTCCCTTACATTTGATTCATCCTCAAACCTCTGATTTCCCACCGTTTCTATTCATCCTGTTATTATATTTAACATTAGATTACCTTGCAGTCAAGAAGGCGAAATAATGAACTGCAGGTTCCTTCTTGTCTAGTGGTGGGACAGTTGGCAGTGCAGGCCCCAGTGTCGGGCCCTCAGTAAGCAGGCTTTCAGGGGCCTCTGACGGTGAATTGACAAATACACATGCCAAGACAATAAATAATGGATTTCCATGTCAAGATTTACATAATTGTAGGGCTTGCGTGAAGTCAACAAAAAACTGGCAAAATATTTTAATTTTGTTAAACTCAGATGTAAATATATTTGAATTCCCAGAAAGCATTGCAAGCGTTCAATGGAACGACATCACCTGACTGAGACACTGGGAGCCGGTGTTGAGAGAACGTGGGCTGCACAACGCAGGAGGCTGTGGTGGGAGAGTCGACACATGTTTGGGAGAACCTGCAGGCTGTGAGTAATTACAGACACGTTACGGGGAATCCGATGGAGCAACCACCACAGACTAAAAAGGGTGTGGTGGGACATGAGCAGAGATGGCAGGGATAGTGAGAGAGTCGGGGAGGGGGGGAGTGTACGGGCATAAGGGAAGGAGGCACAGGGTGGGTACATCCAGGTGGAGGACAGGAGTGCCACAGGCAAGTGGGGGTGATGCCAACGAGGGCGGGGCAGGGCAAGGCCCAGATTTTGAAGGGCAGGTGTCCAACCGGGGTGGGTGGGATCCTTTTCACGTGATACATTTTTCACGTCCGTCTGTAATCCGCAAAAGCTTTGGATAAGGGGGGGGTGGGGGGCAGTGTGGGAGATTAGGCAATAAATAGAGCAACACAAAAAATGGAGTGGGGGGGGCTGTATAGAGAGACTAGGAGACCAGGGGAACGTTACCTTCAGGTGCAGCCTACTGACAGCTGAGGCCTTGGGGCTGTCATCACTATGTCTCCATGGACCTCGCGAAGTTCCCTCACATTCCAGCACCCATGTGTGCACATGCAGGCCTGCCTCTCAGCCCCCACCCCTCCAAGCCCAAAAGAGGTGCGGGGCTCCTAGTGCCGCTGTCCAACCTAACCATTCTCACGGCAGGGGGCGGGAAGAAACCTGCCAGCACTTGGCCACCAGTCAAACGGCACGGAGGAGGAACCGCAAGTAGCATGGAGACACATCCAGCCAATAAGTGCAGAGCAGCAGCACATCACAGATAACCAATGAAGAACCACGAAACACACCCGGGGGGGCGCAACAGGACATCTCAGCAGGTACCGCTTGCCAGAGAAGATGCCTTATACTGAATAAGATCTTGAAACATCTGTGAGACAATCAATACTATTTTGGGGCAACTGAGAGTAATTAAATGGTCAGAGTATACAGTTTATTGGGTAATACATTAACTGTACCTTCATAATGCCTTTATAATGCATTCACAGAATATTCAGCACACCTTCATAATGCATTCACAGGTTAATCTTAACTTTTACTATATAATAATAACAAACCGTATACAGTTAAATGAATGAGTATGAATTTCCTATATACTGAATATTTTATGAATGCATTATGAAGGTCAATGTAAAGTGTTAGATTAAGGATTAAGGATTAACATAAGTAACACAAGCATATTGTTAATTCTTAATACTAGTAAACCTAATAAACATTATATGACAATAACAAATATGATCATATAATCATATTGTCACGTTGCGTGGGTGCAGCGTGCCTGGATGCAGGCGGCGTAGGACAGGCAAAACGGAGCGAGGCAGGAATATCCAAAAACAACAGGGTTTATTCGGAGAAAACACGGGTAAACGCCACGAGACATCACAATGACCGATCTGGGGATACGAACTCAAACGCAGACTAAATACAGAAGACTGACAGGGAACTAACAGGAAACAGCGGAATACAATCAAACTGAAGCACAACAGGTGGTTTCAATCAGGATTGAACACAGGGAACAAGGGGGCGTGGCACACACGAGGCTCGAACAGACGGAGCGTGACACATATAATGTTTGTTATTAATGTATATTAAAGCTGTTAAGATATGTTAGAATGTTAAGCTATACTTACAGGCTGCTTATAAATGTTGTATGAATGCATTATGAAGGCCAGTTAGTGTAAAGCATTACTGATTATTGAAAGGGTGCAGGTTGCATAAGATCATCATGCACACTCAAACCCACACAAACAAACCTCACTGGTCCGTAACACTGAAACGACAGCAGCCAATTAGAGTGTGACAATCATAGGGATGAAGACACTGGATAGTAAATGGCATTGTGCTAGGTCACTCAAGACCAGGCAGCACCATTCCAGCTGCCCGCAAGCCGTATGGGCCTGGCCGGGGGTGGGCCATAACATGTGCATGATGAAGTCACACCCAACGCCCCCCCCCACCCCCAGCAGCCCCCAACATCTGTGTCTGACTGACAGGCCCTGCAGCGAAGATGTGTACCGGCACCATCATAGAGGTAGTGAAAGTAAAAGTTGTGGAATGGGGGTGTGGGGGTGGAGTGGGGGGGGGCTGGGGAGCGGTGATGATAAAAGATGTCAGCCAGGGGGGTGACGATTAACTTTTCATTAGGTTAGTGGAGCCCCTGGGCTTCTGCCCGGGTAACCCCAGGTATTAAAGCCGCTGTGTTGACAGTGGCGACGGACAGGCTGGCGAAAAGGAAGAGACACTGAAGGAGTGACGGCAAACAGGAGGAGCAGGAGAGCTGCGGCGCTGGTGCCATTCGATGGCTTCCCCCCCACCCTCAGTGGAAGCTGCCCCCCCACCCTCAGCGGAAGCTGCTCACTCTATTTTTAGCGCGTCTTTTATTTATGGCCATTCCTCTGGCAGAACTGCAGACGGCAGAGATTGTTATGGGGGGTGTGGATTGTTGTTGAGGGGGTGTGGGGGGGGAGTCAGGTGACGAGCCCCTCCTTCACACCTGGAGCTGATTTCTGATATATAAAACAGACTCTTCCTTGTCTTTCCAAATTCCGTGTCCAGATCCCATATGGCTGTTTCTGTAGACCTGATCTCGTTTTCCCTGCTTGTCTGTCGCGCCCTTTTTCTAAAGCCGAAATCTCTCTCTTTTCTCTCTCTTCCAGTTTTTAAACTCCCAGAACCATAATAAAGCCGTGGTTCCATCTGCCCAGCCCCTTGTTATTTCACTGGATCAAAAATCTTTCAGCTCATTCAGCACTTCAAACGCTCTCTTCTACTTCACGTCCCCTCCTGGTCGTTAAACCGTGTTTTTGGGCGGCTACAGCTCTCGCCCCCGCACCACTCCTGACGCGGTTATTTCCCCCATTAACGCTGAGTACGTTATCGCTGAATATATTGCAGGCTCCTTTTAATTGCCATCGACCTTGCCAGAGCTCCTCCAGCAAACGCCCATAACAAATGTGAAGTAAAACACCTAGAATCACATTTTTATCGAACATCACGAATATTCAGCTAGCTCAGCTTATATCACCGGAAAAGAGAGCTAAAACAGGGAAAAGGTGCCGTACATTATTAAGATGAATTTTAAAACAAGGCCGAGGCAATTAAGTTTAACGAAATCATAAAATATTAGACTGTCATTAAAATGGAGTCATATTATCAGACATCAGTTTTTAATATACGCTACTTACGTACACATGCAGGTTGACATAAAGCCCATTAACAGGTCACATGCATTTTACAATTCAATATAAAAATATTTTAAAAGCAAAATGTGTGTATTGCATGCATCCACAGAAATATATTCTTGATTGCCAAGATCAACATTGCTCATCCATCTTCTGCAACCTCTTATCCTGTTCAGGGTCACCGGGGGTCTGGAACCAGTAGGCATAAGGCAGGAGAAACAATTACAGACGGTTTGATGATATCAATAAACATTACTATGATTTTGGACTGTAGGAGGGGGGACCAGAGTACTCAGGAATCTCTACACACATGTGACCATTTCACCACTGTGGCTGCATGTCACACACCAACACTGTCCAAAATCACAAACTCAGATCAATCTAATGGGTGGGGAGAATATAGCTATTCTAATCAGACATGTTAATTTGACTGTGGGTGTTTTCCTGTGTGGATGACAAATTCCACAGCTCTAATTTCCCTTTTGGTCTGTGTACCCCTGGCAGCAAGAAATGGCTCCCAGATCATAATGCTGTAGGCTGTCAGTTGTGTTTATTTTACTGAAATGTGTCCCAGTCAGCTGCCCAGCAACATCAGGAAATCACAAAAACTCAGGAACCCAAGATCATGTACATTTGTTTTAGTTGACGAATCCTATCATTGTAAGCCAGGGGGGGGGGGGTCGCTAAAGATTTTAGGCCCCATGACAGCATATCATATTGGTCCCCCAGACCAGACCAATCCAGTTATTTTCCTAATTTTTTAGGGCCCCTGTCAATTAAAGGCCTTTGCAATCGTTGTATCTCTTCGCCTCCCCCCTTACATCACTCCTGCTGTAAGCAACTAATAATTAGGGACGGAACTGAGCTTACGGTAATAAACCACAGCGACAAAAAGATACAAATTATCAAATGTCAAGATCAGGCCCTGCCTCGTCCAGTCAGTTTCTCCATTTGGCCATTAGGGGTCGCTAGCCACTCCGTTCATTCCTCTGATTAGCACCTTCACTATCCCTTGTGCTTTCCATTGCTTCCTGGTCTGCTACGTGGCTGAATGGTCTGAGTGTGAGGCCAAGTACTCAAGCATCCCTAAGCATTGTGGATATTGTAGCGTTTTTTGCCCCGACCATTTATCTGTTGATTCCTTGTTTATTATGTTTGTGTGTTTATATTTCAGTGTTGATTTCTAGTTTTGCTCCTTTGTTCAGACTTACCCTTCCTGTGTCTGGTTTCATGGTTACCTATGTTTCTCATCTCTGTGTTCGTATCCTTAGTGCTTTATGACTGTTAATAGCTCATACCTGTTCCTTGTTTTACCCTCAAAATCATTCTATATATGTACATGCCCTTGCCGTTCCTTTGTTAGTCATTGTGGATGTAGCAGACGTTCATGTCTCCTGCTTGTGCTAGTGGTCTTTTTATGTTCGGTCTCGCCCCTGCTTGTCCTTGGTCTGCCTTCCTGCCCTTATTTTGACTCCCGATGGTCCCTTCTGTTTCTTGTGCGTTCAGTGGAGTTTTCCATAAAATACTCTTCTGTTCCCAAGCCGCACTGTGGGTCGTTCCAACTTCCCACTGTGACACTCAAACATATGCGTGACATCCTACCTTTTGTCCCACTTAACAAATATTCACCATATATGAAAAGCATTGTTAGCTATAGGCCTAATACTGGTAGCAGTTTGTGAAATCATGAGATCAACATTTCTGTTCCGAACTGACAAATTAGTTATTCTGAGTGACTTTATCTTTGATTTGAACTAACCGTTCTCCATTAAGTAGGGAAAAACCAGCTCATTTTTCACTTGAGACTTATTTTACTGCCTCGGGCTGGTATGACTCTGAAATATCTTCTCTGGGGTTCACCAGCTTAAATTACCAGGCGTGCGACTTCAAACTTCGTAGGTGTGGGCAAACTCCCAATGTTCCCCTGACGCAGCCAGAGTCCCTCGTCGTCAGTCCCACGGCAGTGGGGTAGAGCCGCACTTTTGCAAATTAAACAGTGCAATCATCGCTCTCACACTTCCTTTCAGTTAGGAAAAGGTCAGAAGGGACTTTCATTATACAACCTAACGCAAATGAAGCAAGTCACTTATCTCACTTCACCCAGAGCATGCATTATCAAAGGAGTGTAACGCTTCTTTTCCGCATTTTGCACAGGGTAAATGTGGCTGCAGCAGTCGCAAAAATTTTAACGTTATGACCTGAAAAAGCATAATGATTCGACAATTTAGCAGAGTCAGGACACTATGTTATCAATTTTCTGGAGTTTCTCGAAAAAAACCCAGCTCTTTTAACCTATTTGTAGATTGTTCTTATGGCTGTAAGTTATTCCAAACATGGCAATCCTATGTTGATGTTGACAGTAAGTATTATTGTTGGAAAATTCTATTTTATATGTGTACTTTATGTCTGGTAAATATTTCACCTCAGCAATGCTGGTGAGGTCCATCTTAGCTTCCTGATGGGGACCCTGGTCACAAAAGTGTGAGACAACAGTGCTAACCAGTGCACACCATGCCACCCTGCATTTTGAGTTATTTGATTTAATATTATGCCAGTTACATGAATAAACAGGCTAAATGAAGGAAATTAAATGATCCTTTCCTTACGTACATCAATGTTTCCACATCTCCTTTTTTATATTTGGAAGTAAGGGAACATGGTTCAAAATATTCTTCTGTCTCCAAGTCATTAAATCTTTAAATCTGAGGAGGATGTGCCCCCCTCACATTTCATAATTATTTGTATTAGTTTTATGCCAGTGTCCCCCCCCCCCCCCACACACACACATTCAAAATGCTTCTGACAT